>OZ026614.1:107672438-108109938 GCA_964020975.1 Hermodice carunculata | reverse complement strand
AATTTATGTGTCTGTTGTTGTGATAGGAATTTTATTTCAATGTACAGTTGATTTCTTGTCCTGGCATATATTACATTTGGAACAGTAGTATAATAGTAGCTGACATCTGTTTGTGCAATACAGAAAGTTGATAACTATTTATGAGTATTGAGTGTAATTTATTCAGAAATATTTTCCATTTACGTGGGGGAACATATATATTGGTAGATATCCTTCCAACAAAGTTTGAATGGCTTGCACTCTCATTTCAGAATCTTGTAGTAATCCCTCTACCACATGAACTTCTTGCATGCTAAAGGCATTCAAAAGATTGATAGCTATTTTGGTCTTTTGTATTTCAAGAGCTTGATGTCTGAGACAGAAAGCTGCTGCACTATTTGTTGCCATTGACTTAAAGTATTAATTGTACTATTTAGCAGGTTTCTATTGAGTTCTGCTTTACGTCTTAAATTTGTAAATCTCCGATTTAGTGTTTGTTCATATCATTGCATTTTCTCCAAGGTAATTTTGAAATATTCAACTTCAACATGTTTTGTTGATTCAATTTCACCAATTTGTCTTTGTAAAATTTCAATATCAGACATTGTTGCAGTGCCAGCGAGTGACTTAGATAAACTTCCAATAAGATTTATTACACCATGTTTTTTTCTTGTAGTAGCTAATTGTGAATAAAGTCGTATCAAAGCCGGAATTTTCTTACGGTTTTCAACAAGTTCACTTAAAAGTTCCCTCCGGTAAGCATTGTAGGTTTGAAAAGATGATTTATACATAGTAAACATTGATTTTAAGGTTTCGGGCAAGATTTGATCTGATTGTTTATCACCACTACATAACCTGCCAGATTTATCTATTTGTATTTTCTTTGGAAATGGTATAATAAATGTGTGTGACCATGTTGTGGCAGAATTCTCAATTGTCTTATACCTTTCAAACATTATTCAGCAATTATTTTGCACCAGTATGGGTGAGAAAGTCTCTCTCTGCTCTTGCTGTTGTGGCCTGTCTGCCTGAATTGGACCCAAGGTGCACAGCAGTGTAAACACAATCAGTATCTTCACTGCTGGAAACAAAAGAGTAGAAGCTTGTCACCTTTTTTATCTTTCTGTTTAGTCCTGTCTTGTAAGCTTAAATTACCAATTGTTTTTCATTTTTACTTGGCCCTCAACTTTGCAAATTTACCTGGGTTGTCTTTCAAGTACTGTTTGGTATATTCATTCAAATTTGATGCAGATTCCCATGTGTTTTCACTGTCTGGCTACCCTTTCCATTTTATCAAATATTCTCGTTTCTCCTTTACTTTTCTGGCTTTTACTATTTTCTCAACTTCATAACATTTCTCTGTTTCATTTTCCTCAATGCTAGCATGTGTCAGACTCAAAAATTTTATCTTCAACAGTTTCTACATCAGGTGATTGATCATTATCAGCATGAGTTCTGAGGCTCACTACCTCCATCTTCAGAATGTGATACTTCAAAGCTATCCTGAGGGAAATCATCTTTATCAAGAAGGTTGTCAGTTTGAGTAACAGGTATCTCTTCTATTTCTAAGGTGTCTGGTGGTCTGATGTCTCTGTGATACCCTAGTTTAACCCTATTTACATGAACTCTAGTTGGAATTTGTTTATAGTAACTGGCCCTGATAAGTTTTACATGCATTGGTGATGGCTTTTCACTAACAATAAAGGGTCCATGCCATTTGTTGAGAAGCTTTTTTGATAAACACACTTTTGCTGCTGGTGTATTAACAAAAACATAATCACCTATTTTGATGTTCACATCGGTGCTCATCTTGTCATAGTGATCCTTCATTCTGGCCTGTGCTAACTGCAAATTTCCTCTGGCTACTTCTTGAAAGAGATGTACTCTGGTAGCAATTGAGTTTAGTGATCGTGGACACTGTCACTCTCAAACTGTGTGGGGCGCAACATGATATCAGTGGGCAGATTTGGATGTCTCTCATATAGTAACAAGAATGGAGAATACAAGGTAGACTGAGTTCCATGGGAAACATTGTATGCAAATGTCACAGCTGGGATAAATATATCCCAATCCTTTTGGTTTGTACCAGTGTAAAAACTTAACATTTGGACTCGAGTTCCATTAAACCTTTCAACTAAACCATCTGTTTGTGGCCTACATGCAGTTGTATTATCTTTCTTAATATCAAAAAAGTTACACAGTTCTTCGAACAACTTTAGCCAAAAAGGAAAGTCCTGAACCTGAAAGTAAAGCTCTTGAAGCTGAGTGTCTGCAAATAATTTCATCAAATGGAACTCTTGCTACAGTTTCTGCCTTGATTTGCGATACTGCAATGGCTTCAACATATCTGGTCAAATAGTCTGACAATATAAGAATGTAACAATTCCCTCTGCTTGTTACTGTGAGTGGACCTACAACTTCAATAGCACACCTGTCAAAAGGACCTTCAACTGAAATTGGAATAAGGGGAACCTTATTTGCTCTGATAGGCCTCTTTCCTGTCTGGCAAGAATAGCAAGATTGGACATTAATTCTTGCAGCCATTCCCCACCAATAATATCTGCCTGATGTTTTGACAAGTCCTAGCTACACCTAGGTGTCCTGCAGTAACCTCATCATGGAAGGCAGCTAAAACTTTAGGTACTAATTTTTTCAGGTATGACAGTTTGCTGAACTAATCTGTCCTTTTTTAACCCTTTTCCTTGTGGATAACCTAGATGGTCCAATACAACCTCTATCAGTATGCAGTCTCCTATTTCTGTTAGCAGGTGCTTAGCTTTAACTGCATCCTCAGGAAACATCCTATTTTGTAGGTATTTGATAATCGGGCACAGAATGGATCTTTTCTTTGCAGGTCTTTCAACTCATTGAACATCAATGGCTGTGTTGTGACAGGTTTGCCATTGTCCTCTTCCAATGCAAACATTTCAGGGCATATAATTTGTTCCTCTCCATCAACTTCTTCATGATTGATTCACTTATTGGGTCAACAATACTGTGAATTCTACTGGGTTTGGGTGTCACAGTGTATTTATATTCTTGCACTGCCATTAACCATCTGGCCAGCCTACCTTGTGGCTCTTTCTGGTTTAGAAGCCATTTCATTAGCTCAAACCCCCTTCCCCTAAGATAAGGAGCATAATGGTGGAATGCCAATATTCCTGCCAACAATTCTTTTTCTGTTGTACTGTAATCCTTTTGATGTTTATTCAAGGACTTTCCTCCATATGAAATAACCATTTCCTGTCCATCTATGGGTAGTGAAAGGACCATCCATATGCTGTCTGCACTTGCATCTGTATAAATCATGAATTTCTTGCTAAAATCAGGGTATTCCAAGACAGGTGGTCTGATTCATTTTGATTTTAAAATATCAAATGCTTTTTGACAGTCTTCTGTCCATTGAAAAGGTGTTGCTTTTTGAGCAGAGCAAACAGGGGACTTGCAATTTGTGCATATCCTTCACAGAATCATCTGTAATACCCAAACAACCCCAAAGCTTGTCTTAGAGTTTTTACATTATGTGGCAGAGGGTAGTTTTGTATGACTTTTATCTTACCAGGAACAGGTTTTAACCCATCTTTTGAGATAATGTGACCAAGGTACTTAACTTCATTCTGCAGAAAGCAACACTTAGATGGTTTGAGTTTGGTATCTGCTGGCCTTAGACATTCAAATACCTGTCTCAAATTATGCAAGTGACCTGCAAAATCGCGAGAATACACTATAATATCGTCCATGTAAACGAGGGCAATACGGTAGTTAAGCCCTCTCAGCATACTGTCCATTAATCTCTGAAATACACTTTAGGAGTTTGTGGGACCCTGGGGCATAACTTCGAATTCATAGAGAGCTGAATGAGTTACAAATGCTGTTTTTTCAATGCTAGAGGCTTCCATAAGACACTGGAAAACCCCGCTGTGGGCATCAGAGACAGAAAATAAGGTAGGATGATTAACCCCTAAGCTGTTAAGGGTGTCATCAATCCTCGGAAGGGTATAAGCATCAATTTTTGTAATACTCTTCAATCTCCTATAGTCAACACAGAACATTTTGCTGCCATCAGGTTTGGTGACTAAAACTATTGGTGCAGCATAATTTGAATTGCTTGGTCTAATTATTTTAGCATCCAACATTTCTTTAATCTGCTTACCAATTTCTGACCTCTGTTCAGGATTGGCCTATTAGGTCTTACTCTAAAAGGCATGTGTCCCTCCTCAACCAGATCTATTTTGTGCTCAATCAAATGGGTCCTACCTAGCTCAGCTGTTGTGTTGCCAAAAATGTCACTGTATTCAGACAGCAACTGTATAAATTGTTTCTTTTCATCTGCAGTAATGTCACATTTGCTTAAGTCAATATCCTTCAATTTATCAAGCAACTTGCAACTATCAGTTACAATGTTTAGGATTGTGTGACCTCCCTGACCACAATTTGTAAACTCGGTGTCAATAACACTTATATGCATTTGTTCTGGTGACTGGAAGATTTCCAAACAACCCAGCCTGGTGTTTTTTCTTCACTGAAATGGAGCATCTAGTGTGTTCATAACCTGAACTTTGATATTATTCCGTGGCAAAACTTTTCTCACTAAATAAGCCAATGGTACACCCACCCTACATAAATGCTTTGACCCGGTGAAAATTCCAGATACACCATGTGGCATTGTACCTTGTGTTCTCAGTTTACATAAAATGGGCATAACAGTGTTATTTGATATTTCAATACCATCAATGACTTGCACTTGGGATTTAGTTTTCAAGTTTATCTTTCCTTTTGAAAAATCCATGATTGCCTTCTGTTTTGTTAAAAAATCAACCCCCAGTATGAAATCATGTGACAGCTCTGGTATAATTTGGAATTTGTGAGTGAACTTGTGGTGTTTTCTTTTTCCATTTAGCAAAGAAAATATAATTTAATTTTGGTCTGACCAAAAATTTGCATTTTGCAGCCTGCTGCAGTACTGGCATTACATAGGACAGATGGCTCAATTTTTCAGTTTACATGTAAGGCCAGCTGCTCATAAAAATGTTTCCTTATTGCTGATACCTGGGCCCTTGTATCCACCAATGCCCAAACTTGAGTTGTATTGATTTGCACTTTGACAAAATTGTCAGCTACAAGAGCAATTGCACATTCTGGATCTGAATGAGGGCCTAGAGTACAGATTTCCCCTGTTTTATTCCCTCTGTTAAAGTGGGGTTTTAGTGGTTTTAATATTGTTGGTTATTTTGTGGATCAAAAGACATAGGCCCAAAATTATGGTTGCCATGATTTTGTGGTCCACCAAAACTTTGTGAGAATGGGTTTTGTGGCCCAAAATTTTGAGAACCAAAACCTTGTTGACCAAAATTTGGTTTTGGACCATACTTTTCAGGAAAATTTTGTTGATTGAACTTTGGTCTGCTTTGGCATTCATTTATCACATGTCCTAGCTGACAGCACCCCCAGCAGCACTTTGTCATGTTATGACAAGCTTGGGTGCTGTGACCTCTTTTCCCACAACTGTTGCAGATAACTGTGCCCTGTGTTGACCTATCCTGATGCTGCCTCTGTCCCTTGGGCCTTTTCTTTCTTTTCTTTTGATATACTTATGCTCATTACTCTTTTCTCCAGCCTTTCAAGTATGTCTTTCACATTGTTTAGAGCTTATATGAATGTGTGGTTGCTGGTGACCTGCTGCTCCCACACATTCATATAAACAGGCAGCACTGTCAGCTTCATCTACAGTTTTGGGATCTTTTCCCAACACAAAAGATCTGAGTTCTGGCCTGAGGACATGCACAAAAAGAATTAATGTTTCATATTCACTTTTGTTCAATTTTGCAAAAAGTATTCTCATCACATTTGAATAACTTTCCACACTTTCTCCTGGCTGTTGTTGTTCAGAGTGGAGAGTCCCCTCTACGATTCATGTATCATCTTCATTTCTAAATTTCCTCTTGAAAGCTGCAACTAGTCTGTTGCAGTCACTTCTGGTTTCTTCATTTAATTCTCTGTGCCAAATTTCTGCCACATCAGTTATTGCAAGCTTGAAAATTCTTTGTTTTTTCTCATCATTCCATTTGCCTAAATCAGCTTGAGCTAGAAATTCCACTAGAAAAGACCTAGCATCTTCTGTAGAAAGCCCACTGAATGTAAGGGTGCGAAAAAAGCTCCCATTACCTGTCATGGGGGAGGTCTCGACTACATGTTAGGGCTGAATGTCAAGTTGAGTTATCATTTAAGCAGTTGCTTGGCGTAGATTTTGATGAGAGGATCCAAGGAAGGTCATAACATTGATTATGAGTTTCAAAGAGACCATAAAATAGAAGTTTATGGTTGGATTATAAATAAATATAATACAACTTATGAGTGAGATCAGTTTTCATCTAAAAATGCCAAAACAAGAATATAAATACCTGCATCCAGTTTCTCTAATAGAAAATAAAGAAGAAAATATTTAAATAGCCGGACTCTGACTTTTTAGATATACATATGAACGGAAGTTAATGTGACTTTCTGTGTGTTTGCCAAAAAGTTTTACATGTAGGCCTGAGACATTTACTTGTCTTATGATATGTATCACGTTTGGAAAGTTTGCCCTCTAACTGTGAAGGGCAGATGTTCTGTAAACTGGATACATGTTGTACAACCATTTTACAATGTATTTTCAATAAACATTTTTATTTCCTTTCATTTCCCATTTAATCTTCTATTTCTCAAAATAAGATTGTTATTATTTTTTATCATGACATTTATTCCGCATTTAATCCTCTATTTCTTGAATAAGATTATTTATTATTTTTCATCATGACAAAAGTACCGTCGGGTTTTTATATAAGTGGTAATAAGGGTTAGGTCAGGTTCGAAGATGGGATATCTCTGTATGTCCGTCCGTGTGTCTCTCCACAATGCCTCTACACTATAACTTCAGCACTTTTTAATTAGTTTTTTCATGTTACAGAGGATTGTAGGCCCATATTTATATATAAACATATTTACTTTACCTGGATTGCCTGGTAGTTTACATGGACTAATCTGGAGGCTCTCCAGATATATAACACACAAAGTAGTATGCACAATAAGCACAGGACAGACAAGTAACACATATTCATAACAATTCTTGACATTTTGTTCCCCGATGTGACTCTGTTGCAACCTGTATGCAAACAGTCACAGGCTGAGAAGAATTAATGTTAAAAAGCGTCTGCTGCTTCCAATATAAGTTTGTGCAGCCGAGATAATAAGTTCATGTGACTCAGTATCCAGATCAGCATATAATTTTTTCAAAGGATAGGAAGAGAGATGGGCTGACTCCAGGGGCCACGCTTAAGGAAACAGTTTGTAGATGGGTGGTTCTGATGTCGGAATTACGAGGACAGCAGAGGAAAAAAAATTGGCCAATATTTTCATTTCCGATTCCACAGGAACAAGTCGGATCGGCAACAATATTAACTCGACACAAGTGATAATTTAATGATGAATGACTGAGTCTTAATTGAATATGGCATATGTTTGGAATACGCTGCCCTTGTGCAAAGTAAGAAGGGGGACTATCTTTGAATGATGAACACTTGAGTTTGATTTTGAATAGAGATAAGGAGGGAGATTGACGAATGTGGACTGAAATTCCTTCCACAACTGGATTGTCGACGAAATGTTGTGTTCTAAATCTAATTTGTCTCAGATCATGGAAATTTCTTAACATACGACTGGTAGTTGTATCAGGATAAAAGGGTACTAGGGCAGACAAATTGGACAAATAAATTATTAGGCTAGATTTAGTTTGAAGTTGGGTGACCTTGATCCAATCCCCAAGGTCACAGATCCACATTAGTGAATTTGGTTTCCACTTGATAACTTAAAAACATGTTGAGCTTAGACTTTCATATTACACAGGATTTTGGTTCTCCCCAAGAGAGGTGACCAGGACAAAATTCCATTGGGCACAGAGCCACATCAGTGAATTGGTTACCACACCATAATGGGAGACGTTCTTAAGCAGTGGCTTTCATATTGCACCGGACTATTGCCCCTAAAAATGGCCAGCATATTGCACAGGTTTCACTTGTCTTTCTGTACGTCATTCCATCTGTCCAGCCGCTTTCTGGGTGATAACTAGAACTTGCTTTCAGAATTAGGACTTCTAACTTCAACATGCTTATGTTCATAGGGTGTTAAAGAACAAAACATTGCATGATTATCCTTTCAGTTGTATTACTGTTTGTGACTTACATGTAAATTATTCTAAATAAGACCTGTGATTACCAAAGATTATCAATGAAGCGAAGGGTGGTGGGCAAGGATCTATCAATCTCTGATTTCGTTTTAATCAATGTTCAAAAAACAACTCAAAAATGTTTAGAAAACAATGCATTCCCCACACATTTGATTCCTATTGAAAAGGAAGGCAGTTTGTTACCTTAATCAACAATTTTAGTCGGCGTACAATGTATCCTCAGGGCATAGAGCGAGTCAAGGAAACCCAATTGTTTCGATGTCAAAACATGACTGGGTAATGGTTAACCCAATGATACATGACATATAGCCAGCCCGTAAATCAATTGTTTGAACGAGCGATGGTGGATAGTCAGTCTGAAATGGCTTGCGCTAAGTGTTGATTGGTTTTGGCTGTGGAACGTTGAAGTCGGTAGTCAATTTCCAAACTTGTGCGTTTTAATCAAGCTCCTTGTGTGAAATACATATGGGACATTCATTCTCACAGTCAGTCATTCGTGCTAATAATAACATGGGGAGGGGGCGGGGTGAACCTATAACAAAGGCCTATGTACGTGAAATGCCCACCCCCACCCCCACCACGCCCGTTTGAAATGCAATACAGTATAATATAGTCATCTGTGCAGTAAATCATTTGTACTAAAAAGATGGAGAGAGGGTGGACCAAGAACTATTACGTCGCAAGGCGGATATCCTGCACATAAAGACTTCAAACGAAGCTCAAATGTGGACCACCATCCCATTTCCACGTTTACCGTGATTTTTCCGTTCCACAACTCCTCAGTAAGTCCCAAAACTATTTATTACAGGTATATTCAACTGATAATCCATTGAAATCCATATAAATGCATGGCAACACCCTCATAATTTTTGCAAATGTCTCAACAAACCATTTTGGTCAAAAAATCCAACATTTCAGTGTCAAATCGAAGGGTATCTCTTCCCGAATCAAGTCAGTTCCGAAGCATTAGCCATGTGATAACTGTCTTCAATTGTCTATCAGACCATACTCTTTGATCCACCCTCGTTTTTTATCCTGTTCTCATTCCACAAATCGTGAAACCTGGCCAAAATTATTTGCATCAGTGCTTGTCGTATCCATCAAACTTTCATAATTTTGACCGGACTCACACTGGTATCCAAGTTGCTCTCTGATTGGCTGAAAGTTTGTGTAGCCAATCAAAGAGCAGCTGGGATACCAGTGCGCCCTCCTGCCCCTTCCCCCATCATATTGTCACGAATGATAAACAGAAGACGAACACACAATACTCTATTGCAGATAAAGCCCTCTGTGGTCCCTTACTTGTACATATGTTCTAGGTTTACCCTCTCCACTACTTCCACTCCCACCCACCCACCCCCACCTCTTATCAGCACAAATACTTGACTGACTGAACATTTCGAGCTCATGTGGTCACAACAGTGCGCCGCTGAAATTAACCCACGAATGAGTATGGACGCCATGGTTCAGTCACTGCTGTGACATGAAGACAGTTTATTCTGCCAATTATTATGGGGAACATTAATTGCGAAAGCACATATGCGCCATCTTTGATCCTATGGATGATGGCAACAGTCGGTATGAACGAAGATTACATTTTTCCTCATGGCAAGTAGGCTTAGACTATCTCTTTGTGGAATGTTGTGTCATTAAAATATGTCTGGAAGCGTTCTAATCCATGACAAAAATCCTTAGTAAATCTGATATATCGGATCTTTTCAATTATCTAATGTAAGCCTACACTATTGACCTCCAGATGGGGGCTGTGGTCTCCGACCCTGTGATATTGAAATATATTACCATATGGTGTAAATACAGCCCTGGTTATCATTATTGTTTATAGGGTTGGTATGGGAACATGAGCTTTGGTATTTCAGAGCAAGATGGCGCAAAATGAGGCTAAAACCAGCACATGGGGGCTTTTACCTTGTACAACCAATCAGCCACAAGTTCCTAATTATAAACTCGTAAATATCACCCTCGAAATGGTTACTAGGCATTCAGTTCCTGCACGGCCAATCAGAACAGGATTCTCACACACCACTAATTATAAATTCATAAACATCAACCTGAAGTCAGATAGATGCCACAAGGTTATATTTATGAATATATAATTAGGGGGTCTGTGAGAATACTGTCTCTGGTTGGCCGTAGAGAAACTGGGTGACGATACAGGTGCTCAGGGGCTGATATAGTTACAACCATGTGATAACCTATAACTCTCTTTACGCAAGGCAGATAATTATGTCAAGTTTCTCACCACCATGGTGATGATATATCAAACTACTTGCGAGGAGAGTTTGGAGTCAAGTGGGGAAGAGAGGGGCAGATTTCCGTTGCTTATCCCACATTTTGCTCCACGACTTCCTTTTTTCCCCTTTTTTGACACTTTACAAGTAAAAACAATGCGATGGTAAAGTCATAAACTATGAATTCTGTCCAAACAAAATATGTTTGTAAACGAGATCTCTGTTTTCTGTTTTATAGTGGTAGTAGTAGTAGTAGTAGTAGTAGTAGTAGTAGTAGTAGTAGTAGTAGTAGAGGAGTGGTAGTAGTAGTAGTGATACGTTTTTGCTTTACTTGGTCAACGTCAAGATACCTAGACTATCTTAACTGTAGGTCGTATTCGGCCCTGCATTTGCTCTCGATATATTGTTGACTAATTCATCATATTCTTGCACTCTATTTCAAGAATACAAAATTTTCCTCCGTGTTTGCGTGTTTGTTTAATAGTCATTAAATTTGGAAAATTGATTTTTTTAAATGAATTATTTATTTCCCTTATGTCGGCAACAATCTTCGATTTTACATAGGTTTTTAATGCACCATATTTGCAGCCCATGATTTTTAGGAGAAAGTTGATCCTTGTTTATTAATAACAAACAAAACATATAGAGTGGGAGCCCAGACCATTTATTCATGCGAGAGAGGGCAAAAGCTTCGACATCATAAATATGATGATTGACCTTCAGACATTTAATTTCGACATTGCTGCCTGCGAGCATCTGGGGCGTTAACCCTTTAATGCCCCATAGTAGGGAGTGTAAAATGACATTTATTCATGTGACAAGCGGCAAGGCTGAAAATAATTCAAAATTGACCAGAGAAGCCTCATGACTAATAAATGGAAAATGACAGCAATTTTGCGTGGGGCTTTGCCTCCGACAGCAAGCCCGACCCCCAGGGCTGAAATAACATTTATTCATGTGACAAGCGGCAAGGCTGAAAATGGTCTAAAAATGTCCCCAGTAGTCCCCCATACACTAAATATGCAGGAACAGCAATTTTGGGAGGGGCACTACCCCTGACAGCAACCATACCCCATCCCCAGAGAAAAGGAGCATTTATTCGTGCAAAAGGTGGCAAGGCTGCAAATGGTTTCAAAATGTCCGCAGTAGTCCCCTGTACACTAAATATGCAGCAACAGCAATTTTGGGAGGGGCCCTACCCCTAACAGCAACCATACCCCACCCCAAGGGAAAAAGGGGGATTTATTCATGCAAAAGGTGGCAAGACTGTAAATGGTTTCAAAATGTCCGCAGTAGTCCCTACCCCTAACAGCAACCCCCCCCACACACACACACACACACACATACACGCAGGGAAAATTGAATTTTATTCATGTGACAATTGGCAAGGCTGCATATGGTTTTAAAATGTCCCCAAAAGTCCCCTGTACACTAAATATGCAGTAAAAGCAATTTTAGGAGGGGCCCTACTCCTCACAGCAACCACCCCCACCCCGGGAGAGAAGTGACATTTATTTATTTGAAAAGTGACAAGGCTGAAAATGGTTCCAAATTGTTCCCAGTGGTCCCCTGCATACTAAATACACAGCAGAAGCGATTTTGGGAGGGACCCTATGCTGACAGCAACCCTCCCCTATCCCAAGGGAAAAGGACATTTAATCATGTGAAAAGTGGCAAGGCAGCATATGGTTTTGAAATGTCCCCAGAAGTCCCAAGTACATTAAATATGCAGCGACAGCAATTTGGGGGGGGGGCCCACCCCCCACCCCTCACAGCAACCATCCTCCCAACCCAGGCGAAAAGTGACATCTATTTATTTGAAAAGTGACAAGGCTGAAAATGGTTCCAAATTGTTCCCAGTGGTCCCCTGTATACTAAATACACAGCAGCAGCGATTTGTGGAGGGACCCTATGCTGACAGCAACCACCAAGAAAAGGTAATATTTACTCATGTGAAAAGCAGAAAGGTTGGTTATTGTCTCCAGGAGTTCTTTGTACACTAAATGGACATTGACAGCAAGTTATGGTGAGAATAATGTCAAGTTTGATCTTTGACAAATACAAGATAAAAGTCCAGCGTGTAAATTACTTTAATCATGTTGTTTAAATACATCTATTGTGTACTTCTATACATGTACACTACACGTAAATGTCATCTTGAAAATACAATTCAGTTGAAGAACACCCAAGAACATGTCTTTGGTAGATTATGAAAATATATTACTAAATAGCGGTCGTTGTCAGATGTCTTTGCCAACTTAATAATGAAGTTTCCCTTCACAAAGCGTACACGTGTAGGCAATAATGTATTGTTAAATTATGTGCACCAGCAATTGTAACAAACATGATCACCTCTACACTTCTCCTCTGAGACATACTGGACATGGATGAGTATAATATATGACTGGATTGCTGCAATTGCTGTAAATTAAGCACATGTAGTTATTGCAACTGCAAATCTTTTGGCAACTTAAACAGCTGATTATTTGTTTGTGGTTTTACCCAGCCGTGATCTACAAAATTTTGCATGGAAAAAATCCTGTTTCCCTTAGTTTTTGGATGACTTAAAAATTGATTAATAATTTGCAATATGGGACTTGCAGTATTCTTTCTCATAATAAGCTGCCATGCAAATGGAGAGAGTACTAGCACCAGGACCCAGGCACTGTTTTTGCAGGAATGTGCAATATAACATTCCTACTAAATTTAAGACATCCGAGGCTCCTTATTCAATTTGGGAGTATGTGCTACTATTAGAATGAATATGATTTGTAAACTGTGAGTGAAAAAATAAAATCTCACTCCACACACATACACACACACACACACACACACACACACACACACACATACATCCAATATGTGTGTGTGTGTGTGGTGTGTGTGTGTGTGTGTGTTTGTTTGCATGTCTATGTATGTTTTACATATTTGCCTACATTTCAAATTTGGAAGGAAGAAAGGAAATTAAATGCTACTTTAATGTCTGTAGCACTGATATCCGATACCAGTATGAAACCACTACATTAGGCCAGCCACATGCTTATAACCATCTATAACCATATTTTAGCTCTGATCATTAAAAACTACATCTATTGTGGATTGTTTGTCATTTTATTGCACACAGATACACTCACAGGATTAAACTGGCCAGGTACCATTGGGTCACCCTCAATATTCCAAAATAAAACAGGCTCATATTTAAAGTGTGTGTGTGTCAACACTTTTCTTTCTTTCTTTCTTTCTTTCTTTCTTTCTTTCTCTCTCTCTCTCTCTCTCTCTCTCTCTCTCTCTCTCTCTCTCTCTCTCTCCTCTCTCTCTCTCCTCTCTCTCTCTCTCTCTCTCTCTCTCTCTCTCTCTCTCTCTCTCTCTCTCTCTCTCTCTCTCTCTCTCTCTCTCTCTCTCTCTTTCTTTCTTTCTTTCTTTACCAGCAAATTTGTCCGACACTTTTCTCTGACACTATTATACATAGAAACTCCAAACTTGGCATAATTTTACCTCCATAGAAGGTGTTTGACCGTTTTATACAGAGGAATGAAGTTATTTAAAACTATGCAAATTAGGGGCATTTGAAATTCAAAATCTTGAATATCTTCAAAAGTATAATAGATAGAGATGTCACTCCAACTTCTGTTAGGGGGTTATCGACTATTGCGCATCTAATGAATTTAAAGCAAAAGTTGTAGCAATTTGGTTTAAACATATTTTATTAAGGCAATCGGAAAACAAGCATAGCCTATGCAAATTCCTCTTGCGAAAAAAAGGAATAAAATACAGAGTATGATGTAAAAGGTAATGGCACAAACCACAGGACAGTACATTAACGGACACATAACAGTATGCAAGATAATGACACCACCAGACATCAGTGCGGGCTTCAGTTGAATCTGCCAGTGCGGATAATGTATGTATGTACAGATTCAAAGATAGCTATATTAGCGGCTTTCGAACATTTTAAACTTCCATTTAGCACTGTATTTAATGCAAATGGAGCCTTGGTTATAATAAACATTTGAAGAGTGTTACGTTCGGTAATGAAGCGAGGACTCTCAAAGAAAAAGTGGTAGGAATTTTCTACTGTAGCTCCACAAGCACAACTAGGAGAACTCATGATGCCAATTTTATGCATGTCGTGGTTCAACTGACTGCAGCCCATTCTAATTCGGGAATGTAGAATGTTTACTTTCCGGTTGCCAATGTAAATAAATCGTTAACCTTTGATTCATCATGGTTTAATTTACGCTGAAATGTATCAAGATCCTGAGAATTTCGAACTGAATTGGGTAACAAATTCCACTGACGAATGGTTGCTGGTATAAAAGAATTGCTGTAAATACTAGTTCTTGTGTATATCTGGCTTATATCATTTTTATGCCCCCCTTCGAAGAAGGTGGGGCATATAGCGCTGCACATGTTGGTCGGTCGGTCGGTCGGTCTGTCGGTCGGTCGGTCGGTCGGTTGGTAGACTGTGGTTTCCGCACAATAACTCAAGAAGTTTTTGAGCTAGGACTTTGATACTGTATAAGTGTATTATTCAAGTCAAAAGCTTGGCGAAGTTTGAAGATGGGTGACCTTGATTTAATTTCCAAGGTCTCAGTGGTACCTGAGTTAACTTTGGTTTCCGCATAATAACTGAAGAGGTTTTTAAGCTAGGACTTTTATATTGCACAGGATAATAGTCCATATTTGGGGCTAGGCGAAGTTTGAAGATAAATGACCTTGACCTCATTTTAGAGGTCACAGAGCCACTTTACTGAATATGATTTCATGCTTTCTGCATGATAACTTATACCTTGGAGCTAGAACTTTTATATTGCACAGGTTTATGGTTCTCTGTAAGGGCTAGGTTGATTTTGAAGATGGGTGACCTTGACCCAGTTTTCAGGGTCACAGAGAGATTGTAGTTAGACTGTGGTTTCTGCACAATAACGCAAGACATTTTTAAGCTAGGACTTTGATACTGTATGGGTGTATCATTTTAATCAAAAGCTAGGCAAAGTTCGAAGATGGGTGACCTTAACTTAATTTCCAAGGTCACAGTGGTACCTGAGTTAACTTTGGTTTCCGCACAATAACTGAAGAGGTTTTTAAGCTAGGACTTTTATATTGCGCAGGATAATAGTCCATATTTGGGGCTAGGAGAAGTTTGAAGATGGATGACCTTGACCTCTTTTTAAAGGTCACAGAGCCACTTTACTGAATATGGTTTCATGCTTTCTGCATGATAACTTATACCTTGGAGCTAGAACTTTTATATTGCACAGGTTTATGGTTCTCTGTAAGGGCTAGGTTGATTTTGAAGATGGGTGACCTTGACCCAATTTTCAGGGTCACAGAGAGATTGTAGTTAAACTATGGTTTTTGCACAAAGAAGTTTTTGAGCTAGGACTTTGATACTGTATGGGTGTATCATTCTAATCAAAAGCTAGGCAAAGTTCGAAGATGGGTGACCTTGACCTAATTTCCAAGGTCACAGTGGTACCTGAGTTAACTTTGGTCTCCGCACAATAACTGAAGAAGTTTTGAAGCTAGGACTTTTATATTGCACAGGATTATAGTCCATATTTGGGGCTAGGCGAAGTTTAAAGATTGATGACCTTGACCTCATTTTAAAGGTTAAAGTATAAAGATATGTGACATTGATGTATGATTAACCTTCACTAATTTTGTAAGGTCACGAGTGCCCCTTCTACAACTATCAATAGGATAGCGAGGGCAAGGGTAGCGAGGGCAAGGGTAATGAGGGAGGGGGGCATCTATGTTTTACAAACATATCTTGTTTGATCTTACATTGTATGTGTTTCTAGAAGACACGTTTCCTGGAATTAAGTTTTGAAGGTAATCGGGTGTTAGCCCATGTATTATCTGATATAGCAATGTTTAGCCTGTGTTTATCTCGACGTTTAGCCAAAGACTCCCATCCCGTCTCATTGTATGATAATCCATGGTTAGTGCGACAGGTTGCCCCGGTTATTACTTGGGCTGCAGCCACTTTCAACCGATGAAGCATCTGCCTTAGTACATCCACCCAAAACTACATCCCCATACTCCAGTAATGGTCTAATATATGTGAAGTATATAATTTCCAAGGAACGCCTACTGAGTCTATATTGTAGTAGTTTTAGTATTCCAATTAGCTTCCTGGCTTTGCATACAAGGGAATTTATGTGGTTTGGCAATGACAAGTCAGAACTGAAAATAACACCAAGATGTTTATGTTCTGAAATATTTTCTAACGAGTTACCGAGGAAAACAATGGGTGGGTTTTGAACTTGACTCTTCTTTTTAGTGAAAAGTATGGATTTGGTTTTGGTACTATTGAAAGTGACTAACCATTGACGAGACCATGTCTCTACAGATTTCACGTCACTGTTGATAGCGTTGGCAGAGCTGATGGGGTCGTCGATGGTGATAAACAAAGTTACATCGTTGGCGAACAACTTTATGTTAGACCTTACGATATCAGTGATATCATTTACATAAACAAGAAACATGAGAGGACCAAGAACCGATCGCATGTAATGAATCTAAAGCCAAAGTTGTAGCAATTTAAATTATGCTAATTAACAGCATTGAAAATTTTAAAACTTGAATATCTTCAAATATATTACAGAAAGAGATGTCATTTTAACTTCTACTAGGGGGTTAATGATCATTGCGCATCTAATGAATCTAAAGCAAACGTTGTTGCAATTTAAATTATGGTAATTAGCAGCATTGGAAATTTTAAAACTAGAATATCTTCAAAACTATAATAGATAGAGATGTGATTTCAACTTCTACTAGGGGGTTGTTGGCCATTGCGCATGTAATGTAATTTAAATTATGCTAATTAGCAGAATTTGAAATTTTTAATCTTGAATATCTTCAGCGCTATTATAAATAGAGATGTCATTTCAACTTCTACTAGGGGGTTCTTGACCATTGCGTGCCTAACGAATTAAAACTAAAAGTTGTAGCAATCTAAATTATGCTAAATAGCACCATTAGAAATTTTAAATCTTGTATAACTTCAAAGCTATAATAGACATGTCATTCCAACTTCTACTCCTGTGTTATGGAATAGTTGTACTTTGCCATACCAATATGCTTTAAAGACACACACACTGATTTGCTATGCAGCAAATCATCTTTCCTAATTTGATCCATGCATATTCTTTGATTGCCACATGCATATGAAACAGGGCACATATGATAGTTGCGTTCTGAGATGCGGGTAAAATATGTTTCTAAACATATTGGTGTGTTATACTTAAAACTTAGGCTGAATGAAAACAAACACGCAGATAAAATAAAGAAAATACTTACCATGGCAAGAAGATCTCCTTGGGGTATCAGATATTTGGTATGGTGTAGAGTAGAATATAAGTCCAATTAAGTCCACTATAAGGACCCTGTTACAACTGAAACAACTAACATATCTTTGGAAAACAAGGTTAACAGGTCCCTGGGGCTTCAGCAGAGGCCACGTACTGCAGAATATGAGGGCTAGTGGAACTATTATGTTCCTTATTGTCATCACCATCCATACTCAATCAAAGCTACATGTAACTTACAACTCTAAGACTTGTATAAATAAGAAATTTTGCATCACTACCAGGGTAACGATTGATATTTGCTGAAAGAGAAAAATTTTAAAACAATGTTCATTGTATAAATATGAATATTGTAATTCAATGGGAAATGCATATATAGATCCAGCATCCCTTATAATATATATGTATATAATATGTATATATATATATATATATATATATATATATATATATATATATATATATATATATATATATATATATATATATATAATACATATATATATTTGTTAGGGGATGTTGCTGTCAGGGGTAAAAACCCCTAATAGAATTGTTGTCTTCATATGTTTGGTATTCAGGGGACATTTGGGAACAATTTGACACCATTTTGACCCTTGCCGTTCTTCACATGAATAAATGCCATTTTCAACCCCGGGTGGGAGAGGGTTGCTGTCGGGGGCACAGCCCCACATGAAATTGCTGTCATTATGCATTTGTTGTTCAGAGGACCCGTGGGGACAATTTGAGACCATTTCCAGTCTTGCCGCTATTCGCATGAATAAATGTCTCTTTCCGCGGGGGGTGGGGCTTTGCTGCCGGAGTCAATGCCCCATGCACAATTACTGCCGTTGTTCATTTATGGTCCGGGGGAACCCTTTTGTTGATTTGAGGCTATTTCTAGCCTTGCCGGTATTAACATGAATAAATACCATTTTTCACCCCGATATGATGTGGCATTTAAGGGTTAAAGCCCCAACTGCACCCTCTTGTTGCTAGACCCCCCCCACACACACAAAAGTAGTAGTAGTAGTAGTAGTAGTAGTAGTAGTAATAGTAGTAGTAGTAGTAGTAGTAGTGGTAGTAGTAGTAGTAAATTAAATAAATACATAAATAGTCAATGCCCCATGCACAATTACTGCCGTTGTTCATTTATGGTCCGGGGGAACCCTATTGTTGATTTGAGGCTATTTCTAGCCTTGCCGGTATTAACATGAATAAATACCATTTTTCACCCCGATATGATGTGGCATTTAAGGGTTAAAGCCCCAACTGCACCCTGGCAGCAATTACAATATTTAATATTTGAGGGTCAAACTACATGTTCATGATGTCAAACATTTTGGCGTCTTTCGCATGAATAAACGGTCTGGGCTCCTGGTCTAATACTCTAGCACCTCCACCCCCCAATCACACTGGTGGCTTTCTAAAATAAGAAAGGTCAGTTTTGTAGAAAATGTCCTATCAGCAACTTGCTAGGACCAGAGCTTGTTCTGGGTGTTTATCTTCTAGAGTGAGCCAATAAAGGTTGTTTGTCCTTTTTATGATTAGATTAAGATCGAGCCTTATTTAATTATTCTGAAAACAGCGACAGGTTTGTTGTTACATACTTGAGACAATATGTCATGTTAACCTACAAACATGTTATACTTAAGGTACCTAGATGTGCTTCTTATAAGACTCTACTACAAATACCGGTTTGCTGAGAGGCAAATTTTTTTATCGTTTCTTAACCGTTTTACTTCACTCTTGTTGCTAGACCCCCCCCCACACACACACACACAAAAGTAGTAGTAGTAGTAGTAGTAGTAGTAGTAATAGTAGTAGTAGTAGTAGTAGTGGTAGTAGTAGTAGTAAATTAAATAAATACATAAATAAATAAACGAATACGCATATAAAAACCAGCAAAAAATGCACATCATGTGATTAATTATCCATTTCAGTGTCCAAGTGATGGGTGCCTAGATTAGAGCGTCCATCACACATAGGGCCTAGCTATAGGCATAAGCCCACGCAACTGTTCAACGGCAGCTCGACGGAGCTGATTTGCATGCACCTCTATAGTCTTGTAGCCATCACACAACTTGAAATTCCCCCCTGTATCTCCTTTAATTACCACTAGGCGCTTATAAACAGCCCTGGGTATCATGCACGTGTCCCGGGCTGGTACATGTGAAAGTCCCTCAATACAGATAGCCCTGAGAGCCCAAAGTAAGCTGATGCAAGTTATCTCAACACACTCTGTTCAATTTCCATGCAGCCAATCTTGTGAAAATCAACCTAAGATGTTTAACCAATCACAAGCATGTATCTGGGCAAAGGCTCGGCTGTTCCCCTGTATCGTCCTCAAAATGACTGCTGACAAAGGAGACAGGCAGCAGACAATTGGGCTCACTGGGTGACCTTCAGTTTCTTGACGATACAGGGGCTCGAAGGTTGGTACAGACACTGATACAGACCCAACCACGTAACAAGCTATAAGGGCCCTATCACTATTTCTATTGCTTGCAGTTGCAGTGGTCGCGGTACAGCTTCCCCTCAGCCACCAGCTTCATCTGTAGATTGACCATGCGCGCCTCTTATAGTTATACCCTATCAACCTTGCTCTACGGAAACGGATTTTGTGAATATTACAACAATGGATTGTTACTTGCCGACATATCTAATGCATAACCTTTTCTCATCAATATACCTTACTTTTGAGGTATATGTGGTAGCTATATGCACTTTGTATTTCTTTTCAGCCACATTTTGGGGCATTTCTGCGGCCGCAAGCAAAAGTTAGCGCAATCTATATCGTCCAAGAAGTGATAAGTGCGCGTGCGCACTTGTGATTAACACTAACAGATCCTTTTAAAATGCCGGCACCGTTCGTGTGTAGACCGCAAAAACGCTAAAATTGCTGGTTACAGAAATAAATACAAACCACACTGCAAGCAAATTTCTTTCAAGGGTTAGGTAAACTGCTCAGATTTGGTTATGTATGACATACATGGTCGTTTTGGCCGCTGTTTACGAAATATTCGAGAAATTCCATTCCGTAACTCAGGGTTGACAGACTATAGTATATCACAGCCGTGTAGAAGGGGGCATCATTCATTGACGCACTCTGGTTCAAACTTTGCGGTGATGCCACCCTTCTGCAACCTTGTTTGTGCAGATGAACATGCCGAACACGTTTCATGTGGTGATACCCACACTGCGCCCTCGAACCACGCCTGTCGGATGTACAAGTGCAGTTTCAGTCTGGCTATCGGCTGGAAGGTACGGCAACGCCAACACTTCCCTCAATGCCTCATCGTAGCCGAGACCTTGTTGCGTCGTCGTGATTGTGGGCGTGTCCCAAGCCGACGTCCTATAATTTAACTTTGCTGCAGACGGCTTGCAACCAGTGGAACACACGTGCCTTTCGCGTTGCCTCCGGGAATGTGGACTTGACAGTTTGTCATAAAGCTGGAAGATATAGGCCAAAGGATCGAGATGTTTTAAGATACTGTCATTAGGCCAACCGTATCCATTCCAATAGTGTCGGCCGTGTCAGAACAAAAATTATTGGACCTGACCCATTGATTGTGACAACACGCAGGCCGCATTTAGATTCTCCTGAATTTAAATAAAAAACAGTGTTTACTGTGCATTTTAGCTTGAGAAGCTGAAAGTACCATCAGTGGTGCTTGTCTCTTCTATAGAGACCAATATTCTTGAAAAAAACAAAAGGAAAAATTTGCAATCGTAAACGGGGTCCACAATATAAAAAGTAGGGGGTGCGTGTCTATTGCATGGGCACGTAATCCTTCTGGAATGATTACGGTATAGGGTATAGACTATAGGTGGGGCAAGAAAGTGCGGTTTTTCTTCAGGCCAACGGCATGCCTTAGTGTTTTCAATTGTGTAATGGGCACACGATTTATCTAAAAGAGGCCCAGCAAAGCTTCAAAAAACATATGTAATGCAAAGAGAAACTTAACAAACCTAATTCTGTAAGCCCATGTACCGTTTGAACACTATCAAGTCCGATATTCCAAGAGCAAAGTCCTATTCCGTACCATTCACTGAAAAACTGTATTGTTCTAAATCATAATAGCAAATTAATTTATAAAAGGAACAATTCATATTCATAAAATTTGAAATTTAGAAGAAAGTTTCAGGCATTATTAGCTTTTAAAAAATCGGGTCATCAGCGGACAACTTGTTTCGGTGGCATTAATCCCCGGACAACTCATTCTGCTAACTGGCGGCACCATGTTTGCATTTTCAATACAAACATCCCGAGCTGATGTATTACTATTATGGAATAAAGCGAATATTATGTTCCTTTGTTAATAGGCCTACTGAAAAACGTAGCCCGCATGACATAAATATAATGAAACTACACCTAACACTCATGATTAGGCCTACCAAAATTGAATAATAAAATAATAAACCATCCCACACTTACCTACCGCGCCTGGTCTTACAACACTCAACAGACTGGACGAGGCCTACCTGACGGACTGATCAGATCAAACAGATCAAACCAGCTCTTCAACTTCAAGTAAAACGCAAATGTACTGACGTGACGTAAAAGAGTCACGCTATTAATTGCGTCACACCTGAAAACTGGTCAGATCTACGTTGTTCCGTTTCAGCAATAAAAATAGGCCTATTTATTATAAACTCGCTGTATTTCACAGCCGATGCAATCACTACTAATGAGTAGTTCTGTATTAATAACAAATCAATTACATCACATTTAATGTAAATGTTTTGAAAATTTTAGATTTAAACTTATTAAAGAGCCAAATGAATTAACAAACGGGTCATTAGTGGGAAACTTTCATTTTGTTTCAACTGAAATTTCCGTCATGAGGCATGTTAACTCTCAATCTCGAATCGTCTAAGATGCATTACGGGTTAGGGGTGGTGTTGGGTTGGGCGGTGGGGGGCACTGTACCTTTTGGAGCAACTATTCATGTATTCATGTACCTTTTTCTTTCATATTTTAACTAAAACCTTACTAATTATATCTGAAATCTAAACAAATGAGCAGTTCTATGCAGATATGTAAATTGCTAAGTAAAGCTAGGTTATAATAATAATAATAATAATAATAATAATAATAATAATAATAATAATAATAATAATAATAATAATAATAATAGAATGCACATGTCATGCATTAAATCAAGATATTCTTTCTATAGTCCTTGGAAATGCCCCTACAGTGCGCATTCATGCCCCACACCATCGGGACAAGAACGCATATGCCATGGAGTAAGATCGTTCACGCAAACCTAGGCCTATCATTCCAAGTTGAATACCTACAATGGGTTCAATGCCTATAGATACTTCATTGGTAAAGATTGACCGCGTGGTTTTCTATAGGCACAATTCCTTGGCAAGACTCAGTTCAAAATGGGGTTCAAATTGATAAAAGCAGGCCAACATCGAAATATCACCAAAATGTGTTGATTAACTTTTAAATCAGGATTTTTTCAATTAACAAAGTTAATGAAGTGATCTCTTTCATACGAGGTGTAGGCTACGCCTCGTGCCACAAACTTCTCAGGTTCTGCACATGATCCAACCTTCATGGAGGGAGGGAGGGTCGAGACATAACGACCATCGCATGCGACAGCATTTCCAAATAGTTCCATAGCTTGGCTCATGTGATTTGTCTTGCTTTTTGGTGGCCGCCAATCTGCAAAGTAAAAAAGTAGTAGCCGTTTTTATTTCTAGGTGAAAGAGAGGCCTACAGTTAGCTTATATCTTGGATTCAGAAGACTGAACGTAATTAGAACAGTTGAATTTTCAAATCAAAGTTAGGCCTATTCAGTTAAGCATAAGATCCGACAACATTAAGAAAATCATTGGGGCAAGATCGCGCAGTACGAAAAAATGTCCTGGTAAACAGATTTCCCCGTTCAACTCGAGCACATTGTATATAATGAACACCCTGGACAACTATTGACTCCTGTCAGTTCAGAGAATTTTATAATTAAAAAAAAAACTAAACTTATGAAATCTTGAGGTAAAATATATTCCTTCAATAGCTTTCATTGTTTGTTTTTAGTCTCCCGGCTGGGAACAGGGGGAAGAGTCAACGTGCAGGCGTAAGAGGGTTATCTTAAATCGACACGAAGTTAACTAATCAAAGCTTTATGAAGTCTCGGTAAGCGATCACGATCTTTTGTAGCGAGAGGTGCGGTTTTTCAGGCTAACAGGCTTATGGTTTGGGCAGATAAACTGTCACCCAGCTTGGTACAGGTACGGTTTAACAGGCTGTAATGCGGCATCCAATTTGTAATGCGTTAAAAATGCAAGGAGAACATACACCTTTTGGACATCAAATTTGATCTTTTGCCTATAAATTTGAACAATATTTCTTTACAAAAATCTAGATGTGGATGCGTAACGAGCTGCTATGATAAAAGTGTTTTGTGGTCCATCTTGGACAAATATTTGTCCATGATGATTCAGCACGTGGGGAAAGATGGAGTGTTTGTCTTTGCATTCTTGAACATATTTTTCGTGTGAATGTCTGCATGGCTTGTGTGACAGATATGCAGTTGTACTTTAGGGGAATGTTCATTATTTAAACAAATAAAGAAGACTCCCCTTAACTACAATCTGCACAATTGTCACACAATGCAGACATTCATGTTTACAGCATTAACACAATCCCCATGGACTCCAAACCCTTAACTACAATCTGCACAATTGTTACACAGTGCAGACATTCACAGTTACAACATTAACACAATCCCCATGGACCCAATATTTGCATTTTGTTGCAATGCATTCTGACTGTTTCTTGACGTCCTAGGCCATTTGAGGCAAATTGGTATTAAACAAAACAGCTCTCCAATATGAAAATTTAAACACAACTTTAATGTCTTAACTCAATTAATGTTACATTTCACCAAAAAGATAAATTGAAGGAAATTAAAATGTGTTCCACTTTTCTGTGTAAACAATTTACTATGGCCAGGTATTTACAGTACAAGGCAGGGTATTACGTAATACATTTTTTGTACCTATTCTACCTCGTACATTGTAGTTTCTTCATCATGCAAGGTAATTTTTATCATGACAAGCTCTGCACACTTCTTTAATACAGAGATAAGGTCTGCAATGATATATCTGTTCCCAGTAGATTCTAAAAATGGCAATGTACTAGGCACTAGAGAACAAAGCTGGTCTGCAATAAGATTGTCACAAAACCCCACACGAAGCTTCTGAATAGCAGTATTTTCTAAGCAGCAAAACTCTTCACTAGGTAAGTTTGAGCAGCCTTTAAGTAGCAGTATTTCAAGCTTGTCGAGTCCTAGAAACTGAAGCGTGCATATGTCACTTTGCGTGAGATAAAGTCACAATAGTATGGCTTTGTGCAAGGAAGGTGAGTTTTCTGTCCAAATCGGGTGTGTAGATTATTGCACATGGAATTGCAAAGCATCGAAGAGCAGATGAACAAAGATCTATAATATGTGACAGCAGAGCATAGCTCAATTCCAAACAATCGTCAAACATGAAAATCATCCATAAAGTGGGGTTTTGGTTAATTATTTCGTACTGTTTCTTGCACACCCGGTTAACGAACCGAAGCAGCGTGTGAAGTGGAAGGTATTTTAGAATAAAAATGATGAGGTCTTCAGGTAGACTGTCCATTCATTATATATTTGGTGCCCTGCAGGAAAAACTATTAGGTCATGATATGCAAGTGCATACTGCAAATTTGATATTACAACTTATTCTAAAATAGCTTTGTTGATTCCATTGAATATATGAACTTGGAGGCAACTGTGTTTTTCAAGTAAGTATAATCAATTTACCAATACCATTTATCAGACAAAAATACAGCATTTACACATGTATTTATATTAAACCAAAAACAAAAAAAAGGTTATATTATCCATGTATAGAAATAAAACACAAATTGGCCTACTAGGCTTGAACATAGCATATACCATTTCAAATAGCCACAAGGCACAACCTGAACCAAATGCATAATGCAGGTAAGCATGGTAAGTATAATAGTGTCAATGATTGGTTTAACTGAATATTTATGAAGAGCCATGTATCACAGCTAAATAAATAAATGCTCCATCTGTTATGACGGCACATTCCAACATGGTGTCATGTGCTACTACAAAGTTAAACTCCCCGCTGTATGAAAATCGTTTTGTTACTGCACATCAAATATGCCATATCACACTTTTTATGAGTGCGTCATATTAGATCAGCACATAATGGAGCCATGACATGTTTGACTTACCTCAATCCTTTTGCTTCTGTAGGACATTTGCCGTCTGCTTTGTACTTCTGCCTCCTCACGCCAAACACTACAGGGACCACCCAGTATTTCTAAGAATATTTAGAGAGAAAGCATTGCGTCTAGCAAAGTTTCTACCTGATATAACCTTCGCTTGGTTCGTCTTCCCCAACAATACCCTACTTAAACCAGTAAATGGACACGGTTTGGAACCAATAGAAAACGCAATGAAATCAAAATTGCTCAGAAAACTGTAGGTGACTAGAAACCAGTGCACAAGAACGTTTATAAGTATCTTGGAATGGTCTCTGATGCCACCCTTAGTAGAACACACATGATGAATGTGTGCAAAGCTCAGCCAAGGTATCCGTGTACTCGGGAGATTTACAGATTTTGTTGATCAAAATTTCGCAGTATAATTATATAATACCTGTGTTTCACCTATCTTTGATTACTGTGATACATGGGGGGGGCACATACTCAACATCAGGGTAGGTGTTTGCCTCGGACATTTTTATACAATACCCCATTTTAATCCTACACCAGATGAAAACATTTACCGTTTCTTAATCCTGTAATGTGTTACAAGGAGTGCTGCCTTGGTGCATTCTGGTGCATTTTGGAGACCAAGATTCCAATTTTAAACAAGTTTTAACATATTCTTAATTCACAAAAATTCCCCCAAAAGAAATTATAAATTATATCCTATATCTCCAGCCTGTATCCAAGATCTACACATTTGTTTGAAAAGTGAATAAGACATTCGGGTCTCTCAATTAATTGTTACCCCTTTCAGAATCCTGCTGTGTACATTTTTTCGGGGCTTTTCTAATCCTGGGAGTAATGAAAACAGGGCCTTTCCGGCGGCACATGCCCAGTACAATCCTACATGGAAGTACCCACCCACCACCACCACCACCACCACCCCACCCCACCCCACCCACCCCCCTCGGCTGTGATACCGTCCCAAACATGTAAACATATATTCCGAAGTTCCAGGTACTTCAAACTAGAGCTGGAAAAGTAATCCTGAAGTTGCTTTAACACACATCCAGCTCACGTATCATTTAAAGTGGTTATCAGCGAAAGAGCGGTTTATGTATAAAGAGCATGAATGATAGAGAACCCAGTCATTTGAAGGCAAAGGTTGAACATTTCAATCATGCTGATAACATTGGCGTTACAACCCAACTGAATCATTCACTTCCGAAATGTACTGAAAATGCAGGACAACAGTCACGCTTATGGGTCTGATCAGGCCTGCAAGGACCCACTCAGAGAAGTCACATTGTCGTCCAACCTGACCGCTTTTAAAATTCAAGCGGTGTAATCAATTTCGAGCGATAAATGATTTGACAACATACCTGTGTGGCGTACGAAACATAATTTTGATGTACTAAATAAACACCACTGTAAGGGTTTATTGTATCGCATTATTATCATATCATACAATTCAGTATCTTATGTGTGTGTGCCAGTGTGTGTGTGCGTGTGCGTGTGTGCGTGTGTGTGTGTGCTTTTTCATGGCCTTGTTGAAAAACAACATTGCACTGACTGGAGCATTCGCAGTCAAAGAAGGTATTTTTGACTGTACTATTTTGACACACATACAAAATCCCAACCGCCATGCTGAAGTGGATAAAATAGTTGTTTACTACAGCTTTCAACAATAACCAACCTGTGTTTCTTATGGTATTGTGTCAAAGTTGATTTGGAACTACATATAGTGTGTACTTTATTCTTCAACGGTTACATTTCAGCTCAGCTGACTTATCACTCAGATGAGCCTTTGGGAGGCTCCCTCGTCCGTCGTCCGTCCACAATTCCCATTTTCGACTTCCCCAAAACGGGTGGGCGGATCCTCTTCAAACTTGATGGGGATGTAACTTGGGTAGGTCTCTACCAGCTTTATTCAAATGGTCACGCTCCAGTGATTTTTGGATTTTGTATAAAGTTGTTTGTTTTTTGCGCAAATCTTTCAAAATCTTCTCCGAACCTTCATAGTTCACAGGACCACTTCAGTCAGTGCATGTAGGGTCAGCTTAGCAGAGGCCTGTCACGATCCTCTTGTTATTCTGTGCAACCGGTTCCCGTCGAGTGTAGCCAACACGTTTACAATAGAAACTGTGCAAATCAAACAGAGTGTTATTTAAACCGAAGCCTTTGCAATTATGACGTATTAAGTCCACGTTTAAATAGGAATCAAGCTTATACAAGGCGAACCAGTGACAGGACAAATGATGACTTGCGCAAAGACAAATCAAAATGGTCCCCAGCAAGGCAATAATAAAAAAAATGATTATAGAAGTCTAATGCTTCAATAACTAAGTGCTGAGGTTCCAACACCCCAGTTACCAGCATCATGAACCCATCACTGTGAAAGGCATTTTTCATGAAAAACTCAGAATTTCAAAAATGTCAATAGTTGTAAGGAAATAATAATAATAATAATAATGATAATGATAATGATAATGATAATGATAATGATAATAATAATAATAATAATAATAATAATAATAATAATAATAATAATAATAATAATAATAATAATAATAATAATAATAATAATAATAGTAAGCATGGCTCCAATAACTACAGACTACTATCTTTACTTCAGACAATCTCAGAAAGAGTTTGAGCAAGTAGTTTATATACAACTGCTCTAATGTCTTTAAAATTTTACTTCAACAAACGATATGGCTTTCAAGAAGAACACGCAATAGTCTGCTATACCAGAACTCTAAGACGCTCTCCTGATCTTGATTACTAAAAACCTGCTACTTGCCAGCTTAATTGACTTATCGAAAGCTGTTTGATGCTATCCATCATAACATGCTATGAAATATATTAGAGCACTATGGAATAGAAAACGCCAAATTTACAGTATAAGGAAGTTGTTTGATGCTATCTATCATAACATACTGTGAAACAGATCAGAGCACTCTGGAATAGAAAAAAAAGGAATCTGCAGTGTAACCTTGTGGGCTTTCTCCCTGTAAAAGAATAATCATCAACAGGAGGCCTAATATAACACAAAGATTATCTTGATTTTCACTGAGCTTGTCTTTCTGCAGTCTAATGACATTTTCGAGGTAATATCCCGCCAGTTTCGGATAATTTTATTTATTTTGAGATCTTGATATATTTACAGACATATGTGCTGTCTGTCACATGTCCAAATTTGAAAATTCTAGCCCCAATACAACCTTAAGACATGAACAAAGTACTTTGAATGTTATGGCAGTCAATTAACTGTATTAGCTTCAAATGTAGATCACAGACAACGCGTATCCTCACTAAAACGGCCGTTTGACAAGAATATATCTCCAAAGCTAATTCTCCTATTTGAATCAATCAAAAACTTATTTATTCAAAAAACCCTTGACGTCAAAACCGTATCAGGAATGTTCTGAAGAATAATCATTTGTTTTAGATACGCATCAAAATGAAGAGTTGCTCAAACGTGACCATTTCCAAAAACATTTCCCTACTTTGTACCATCTGTTTCATGAGCAGGTTTATTTAAAAAATATGATATTTTTTGGCAAATACATGTGTTGAGATCAGAAAAGCAACAGTTGGCCATTTCATTGAATACTGAATAAGTTCCTTATATTACAACTGCATACATCTCTGATATCGGTCAGACGTGATGTCAATTTGCCCTGTTGAATATTACCTTAAGTAACCATTTCTCAAACTTTATTATAAGTAAAAAAGAACATGCTCCCTGACTACACCAATAATATATTCAGTACAGATACGCCCAATCAAGAGGCACGACCTCACAGAACCATCAGAATTTCTAAAAAGTACAAAGAATGTATCAACAATATCTCCCAAATTAAACTGTAATTAATAACAACAATACCGAAACATGCCGATTAAACATCCCCACAAAACACAAGAATTACTCAATGAAAATTATCTACCTCCCACAGCTAAGTATAAAATAGAAGCTCAAACATGTAAAGGTATAGGAACATAAAATCAGCCAACATATATGATTTTTTGCTGAGGAATGGTCCAACATTTTTATCAATTAAATTGGTACTTGCAGTACGCTAAGGGGGGCGGGTAAATGGGTCTGTACACTTTCACAGATTACGGAAAGTGGTGGTCAATTTCGGCCTATTTTTGTGCAATTTTGGTACGATTTTTTGGAAAATCGTCATTTTTAAAGTTCTAATTTGGGGGGAGGGAGGGAGGATGAAATGCAATACCCTAAGTACTAATTCAAAAATTATGATAATGTTGAACCATCCCTAAGCACGATACTAAATCAGTAAATCAATATGATGTTATCCAAGATTTGAATCCATTTTCACTGCCCTCACTGCCAATACTATCAATGAGTTTCCTTTGGCACACTGTTCGTTTGATCATTTTCTGATAAAATATACATGTAAAATGGTTCTTACATAATAAGTAAAGGAAATACCATGCGCCGATAGTATGATTGGCAATGAAAGTGCAGAAGGCTTTTTTTGGTATATTGGAAAATAAGTTAAGTTTCTAAAGCAGGAGGCTTTAAGAAATATGCTAATTATGAATCTGCATGCAACATTGCAAACCGTTTTGTCTGCAAATTAAGAAATCAAAATATTAACAATTGGTCTTCCAAAAGTGTATATTTTCTCATAGTACTGGCTTAAGAATGAAATGAGTATCATGATTAAGCCTTGAATTGCTGTATGATTGGTAAAATTCACTTTAGCAAAGGTCATGTATGAGAGAATGAGAATGAACTTTATTTCGATGCACGTCACAAAAAACCTGAGGCATTTTGCCGAAAAATAAACAATATAGTACACCACAATAAAACGTTTACAATACAATGGACAAGTGAAAGTGACATCATAAAATACGGTATAATACAATATAATACAATACACAAAAAGTGTCAATACACATTGAAGGGCACCTGTGCCATACATTTTTAAAAATTAAACTAGATCGTACCATCACTTTCAACACAGGCAGCCAAAAACATACCAAACTCGTTTTTTTTTCGCATCTTCACATCTCATCCAAAACAAAAAAATATTTCTTCCTCATTCATAAAATCAAGCTTGACAAATATTTCACAAATAGAATAACATTTTTAGATGCGGATGAGAATTTTGGGCATGTCATTATGTAATGGAATCCGTCACCAATTTATGTATGTATATTGCAAATTCGTTGCTGAAGAGGAATTTTGTTTGGACGTTTTTGTCGGCGGGTTTCTTTGGGAAGGTTTTGAGCGCCAATTTATTAGTTGAGTGAAAACTTTTTCACAATAACATTTTTCATTACATGAAAATAGTTTTCAAATTCAAAACTGTGCTTAACTTTAGCGTATGTTATTAATTTCTTCTCGGGTAACAGATTCATTTCCATCTCATATTTCCATTGCTGAGTAAACTTCTCTTTGAACAGTTTATTGACATTGCTTAGGAAATCATTGAAATCTGCACCACAATCACTCAAAATATCACTACACCCAAATATGTCCAAATATTCTTTCACTGTGGATAACCATATAGAGTTGTCGATAGTCATTAGCTCCAAATTGCATCGGTAGTAATCGTATAAATAAAGTTTCTGGACCTGAATTAACAATGCAATGCCAATTTTTGCACACTCGACAAAGAGTTGTTAGGGAATACGGATATGTATAGTGTACTTTGCTTTTCGATGCCACGAAGTGTGAACAAACTGCGCCCTTTATTTTCCTTTTTTTTAAACTTTGTTCATTTAATTCAATACACACTACCAAGGAGCCTTGCAATAGAAACCAACTCACGCTGCTTTTTAAAGTCATCACGTCAATCCGGTATTGGTATGGTCATATCTGTTTGTTCATAGCCTCACACTCAATTGAAAGGGGTTGATGCTTATAAATCGTTTCTAGGCATTCATCTTTGTTTATGAAGTAAATATTGTTCGTGCCTTGCTTAATTTATTACATTGATAAGCTAACTTTTGGCATCAACATGTTCTTGTGCATTGCAGTTATTGTTAAACGGTGAGATGTATTGCCGTACGGTACACGTTTGGAGCAACTGTTGTTTTAACATGTGTTGTGTGAAGTTTTGTTTTCGCCTTTCACCGTAAAACATCTTTATTGTCCCATTCATAAAATGAAAGATGTACAGCTTTGCCTGCATGCTTTTTATAACGTTACAATGTAGCCTGAATGACGGCCAATTCGATACTCTGTTTCTTACGGTCTATGGAGGTATTTAGCACCCCCGCATCGATATTGCAAGTATGTTATAAAATTTCGACAGTATTTAACTCATGAGCACGCGCCCTGAAAGTTTTATCGAAATTTTAATGATTATATAGCCCCCTTAAACTCTATGGGGGGATCGTAATTAAGTAAATGACCCAGTTTTCTGTGTCACAAGAATTTATACATGTGTAATATAATGAGTCCATAAATTGCTCAGCAGCTGTAAATAATAGCCGCACACAATGGTTGTAAATTTTAAATGGTCCAGGCCGTGGTGGCACAAAATACAATATCACTTATGTGTTTTACGGAAATGTCTTTGCTTCAGAATTACACGTAGAGCCTAATGTGTCATAACCCAATGGCATTCGCCATAATTACTTTGGACTCGAGGGAGGACGGTATATGAGCTCATCGACCCGCCGGCTGCTCTTTTCCAGTGTACGGGAGACATTGGCAGCCAAGAGTTTCAGTGCAAAATTAGCGCGAACTGAAAAGAGCTTCCAAGTCCCCAGTTTTGGACAAGGGTCCAAGGAGATGATTATGATACGTAACACATGTTCTCTCTCTCTCTCTCTCTCTCTCTCTCTCTCTCTCTCTCTCTCTCTCTCTCTCTCTCTCTCTCTCTCTCTCTCCACATATATGTATATATATATATATATATATTTATATATGTATATATATATATCATTATATTTGTTTGTTTATTTGTGTGTTTGTTCGTTTATTTTTCTGTCAGTTTATTCGTTCATTTATTTAGTCACATTTCTTTTCTTTACCTGTCTGTCCCTTTTACCTGACTATACCTCTACATTATGATGCTGTTCATATTCTTTTTTGGCAGTTGGTTGCAAAAATTTAAAGGATATCTGAAATGTGACGGACTTTATCATCGGAAAAAATGTCCAAAACGCAAAGATGTCTGAAGCGATCCGTAGTCAAATACTTTGATATCACCGGATGTAAATTCCAGCAAAGACCAAATTACAAGCCCATACACCCGCGGGCTTTATTCACCCTGCCACCACGCTCACTGGCGTCAGTTGCTTGTGCTTGTGTGCAGGATCTCTAAGTTGGACATTGTTTAAAGAAAAGGTAAAATACTGTCAGGCAAATGAATACTCTTACGAGTAACCATAATATAGATATTGATGCTAATATATACATATGGCGTTTCGAAATGTGGGAATAGGCCCAAATTTAGTTTAAAAAGGAGTAAGCAGCGCGGAATCTTAGTTGTGTTGTTTAATTTTCATTTTGTATCTCAAAGTGGATTATTGTAAAACATTCTATCATCGAAAATAGGATCCTCCATCCACCGTTGCTTTCAGCTGTCTGTATATTCATGTCCTGATTTAACAAGGAAGTTCCAATCTTGAATAAATTACAACATCCAAACACAATTGTCCGTTGCCAAAGTGTTGACCAATAGAACCTGTAGACGCATCGTATAATGTGGATATAACAGTGAATAGCCGGGGAATCTGGCTGCCGTTGAGCCGCCGTTTTAAACGCTGACCTAACAGTGAGCTGCTTCCTGGCTAACTGGGTCCAAAGGGCAAAATTGTCTTATTACCAATTACTTAAAAACCCGCCGGTACTTTCGGACATTTGACCTTGAGGGGGGCGCTTGGCACGGCCGCTCTGTGCTGCTACTTAATTCATATCCTGTGGGCGACTTCATTGTCGGATACAGTGTACCTATTCTGGGCCAATCGCCGCCCACAACTGGTAACCCCAAGGTATTCTATTCACATTTGCAGGTAATGCTGGAAAATTCCCATTATATATTGTATATTACACTGATTCGACAAATTAACCTTGCCTTAACATTTATCACACATATATTTTGGATACTACCTCTTCAAACTTTCCAATCGAGACTAACCCACAAGGACTTGGCTGCCATTTTGAAAATTGGATTCCTCACCCAATGAGGATAGCGGTATTCGGATGATCTTGGGGGGGGGGGTATAGTATATGAAACCAAAAGTATTATTTTGCGAATATTTCAGATCATCAATAATGATATGATATATGCTGTGTCTGCGATTCACTTTGCTATCCAAATCAAATGTATTTTTCTGCAATTGTGCCGCAATGCATTGTGCCATGTTCAAAATGGCGCTTACTAATGTGCATGATTTGCCAGGGTATCGTATTGCATTTGCATTTATAATTAACGATGATAACTCCTTGGCAAAACCGAGCGGGCAGATCAAAGTTAAGATAGTAAGTCATGTTGTTTAAAGTACTTTAACGACCATTTGCCCTGGTAATTGGGAGAACGGAGACCTGGAATTACGAAACTAGCGAAATATTACGATAACAACCACCGAATGTGCAACCAGGGCTTTGCTGTTCAACGAAAAACCGTGGCTTTGCAGCTATGCTGTTTCCCCAAGTTAACCCTCCTGACAAGTCGAAATAAAATTCTGTGTTTGAGTTGCCTTTACTGTAAAATAACGGCACACGACGGCCACTTTCTCGATAAAATCTTTCAACCTGGGTCGATCAATTTTTATTAGAGTATTGAGGCTTGAAACTTCTTTTTTTATGTTTCATAAAATTTATTTAGGGTAAGCCTTTTCGGTAGGGTCAGTCGAGTTACTGGAACGACACATATATTTTTTGTGAGGCCTTAGGTAACTTGGACATTTGTTGAAACATGTTTAAAATGGATGTTCTTTTCCCTATTAAACATTACCTTCTTGACGTCAGTTTTACTTGTTACCTGGACACAGCCGGCGGCACTTGCACAGATATACTTATAAATACACACGTCACGAACTAACTATCCAATCGACAATTTGCCCAGGCACCTTTGCGTCAGAATTCAAAGTAGCATGCGCCATGGTAAAGACTTTGGGTCGGTCAAAATCGGCAAGAAAGGAATCAACGGTTTCATTTATTGTTCAGAGTGCATAAGAATACGATCTAAACTCGACGCAGAGAAGCATGGCAATCATCTAATCTGCCTGATTGGATTCTTGAATTGTGTAATCACAAGAAAGAGAAAATTTGCCCCGCTTCAAGACTGCGTCCCCATTAGCATGCTCATTGTGGTGCTCGGTCTTCGTACCATCTAACAACCAATGCTGTTGAGGATACTTTCGGAGCGACTGTAATGTATCAAAACTGTTTCAGAATTTCAGTTGAAACAAAGAAAACCCTAACTGCACTGTTAAGTTCAAAACTCCCTGGATCCAATCCACCGAAAAGGCGGGCAAAGCGTGCATTTGTTTTTTGACCACGGAATAAAAGCTCTCCGCTTCATGTGATCCGCAAATACAAGTATTATTCTACATGTTGAAAGCTTTATTGGTTTATGCAATTTAAAAAACCAATAGCGTGTTACGAGCTAAAGCCCTAAAATTACATTTCAGATGTGCCCACAGCGAATTGCTATAATATTTCAACATTATGTGTGTCACTCAAAGCAAAACACACCCCTTATGCTAGAAAGGAAACCGCTGGGATTCCCCGTTATTCCATCCAACCAGAAACACAACCAAAACTGTGTCCCTATTATAATATTGTTAACTTAATTCCGCGCCTTCCTGTTTTCTGGATAAAAGCGATGCTCATTCACATGATGCTTTTTAGAAATAAATGAGGTAATTTTTTTAATTGATAGATACTCGGAAAAATGCACCCTTGAAAATTGTTATATTTGTAATTATTGATATGTGATGCTTTGGGGAACAATCTTGTGACTATTGATATAGGCACGTGACACCTTTGTGGCGACCTTGTCAGGAAAATCTGTCCTCTTTGTTGTACATTTTACAGTGTACTTCTTCCCCTCTGGTGATCTAAGCTGTGGCACAACTGTGGCAAATTGAGACAGGTGACATCAACGGTGATCAACGGTAACAGATTTGCAGATCCAACTTGCTATCATCCTGATAATGTTTCGATATAAGTATCATATATCTATTGTAACTTGAATCTCAATAATCTAATCAACGGAAACTGTTGTCCATTACTTGGAATAAGATAATTAGGAGCGTTTTGTTAAGAGAGATAGAGAGAGAGAGAGAGATTTCCATAATGCCGAAGCCTGCCATGTAAGTTGTTTTTTTCCACAAGACATTTGACATGTTTAATGATTCAAAAATGGATCGATCAGCAACTTAAACATCCACTTAACTGCCACACAACGTGCTGCAAAATCACTGATGGAATGAGCTAAATGTTGCACAGACCATTACACTAAACAAAAGGACCCGAATATCCGGGCGAACAAAGGGCTATTAGTCTTTTCACCACTCAGTGTGCATTTTGACATAATTATTGACTCTTTTCCGCAAGGATATTTAAGCCTGCATGAGTCACCGGTATTTCCTAGTTATAAACTTCAACCCATGAACTACGTACTTGTGTACAATTTTGATTCGATAGGAGGACTTGTGGCAAAAAATGCTGAAGCACAACATAACATTTGGGTGCTCTTTGTCGTTTTGGGCGAGAGGGCGTTCAACGCCAACTGGACATAAGAAAACGCTTGATTTGCAAGCAAGAGATCTATTAAAACAATTTTACAAGGGAATCTCCCCATTAGGACCAGCTAATGGACTGAAACAAATGTGGTCTTAGTAGACATAGCAAAGAAAGGACTGTAAATTGGTGGGCTTGATACAGAATGCCTCTTTGTGCTGGTAGTTGTAATCAGAGATTCTGTTGTATCTAGTTCCACAGGCCACAGCTAACTACCCAAGATACGCTGATGTTACCGACTTAGTTTGGATCATTATGGGTTAATATAGATTTCTGCAGATCGAGCTCAATTGCCCTCTTCAGATTGTAAGCCATCTATAGATGGCACTCTGCTGAAATGTCATTTCCGACACTCACAATTAGACATATTTGCACGGAGAGAATGAAAAAGCCGTGGAGACTCTGTCAGAGAGACGCTTGTGTCCCAAACGAGGTAGGCCTTTGTAACACACACACACACACACACACACACACACACACACACACACACATATATATATATATATATATATATATATATATATATATATATATATATATATATATATATATATATATGTATATATATATATATATATATATTGGGTATGTAGGACTTTTTTAGTATGGCTTTGCGGTGAGGAGCATCCCATTCTTAATTCCATCTGGGCCTGGATACGTGACATAATAAATATAAAAAATACAGGTGGGAACCAAAATGAATTTTGTAAAAGGATGAAAAAATACATGGACAGTAAAACTGACCATACAGATTGTATAGATTCACAGGTGTGATACGAACATTTCAAATCATTAAATGAGAAGCAATAGCATGGATGTTTTCAACCTTTAGACCGTCTCCTTGATATTGACGAGTTTCGTAAAACATTATTGGAAGTATCACCACATAGGGAGCACCTGCTGAATGTGAACTTCACTCCAGAAAACCTGGATGTTGTATTTGGACAGTTAAGACACGCAATGCAGTGTACAGCTTTTGCTTTGCAGACAATCGAGAATCTAGTTTTTAAGAACAAATATATTATCCGAGGTTTGTCTACCTTAAAAAAAAAAAGAAGTGAAAAATGTTTATTCTAATTTTACAAATCTGTCAGAAACAGTAACATCTGTGACATGGAAAGTGACTCGGTAAGTCAATATCTGACTTCTTTCACAATCCATGTGACACAAATGTCTATTGTGTCTATACTTTTTTTATATATATAGTTGTCTGCGAAAGAGACAATTGTATAGACCTTCGCATTAATATCGATAAGTTTCTTAAAGCATTATTGGAAGTATCACCACATGGGGATTTGTATGAACTGAGCACCAAAAACCCATTAGGAGGGTGGGTAAGGGGTTTCCCTTACTGGCGTACTGGGGCTTTTTATTTACTGTACAGGCGTACTGGAATCCCTCTTTTTTTACGTACTTCGTCCTATCTAAAATTTTGAAAGATTTTTATTTTCCGTACTATGTACTCAAGAAAAATAATTACCTGTACCAGCGTACTGAAACCCCCCCTTACCCCCCTTCTCTTTGCACAAAATATGTACACTTTTCTTCTTTTTAGTTTATAGAGCTTTCATTATTGTATTATATTGTACAAACAGCCCAGTGGGGCATAAAAGGAAATAAAGATTATATATACCGGTATATATGTACCAACTGGAACACCAAAGCACAGTGAATGTTCAAGGTCAACTGTCTAAATGAATTTCCATTACGCACGGCATAAATTTTGACAAGATACAAGAGAACTGGGATACCGTAACTTTCGATGAAGCTCTCTTGATACTTCGGATTCCTCGATGCGGTTCCAGGCAACGAAGTCCAATTTTTTGTTCACATGGCAGAATGAGGCTTGGAGTACTGTGATTTTCACCGCCAACGTAAGTCATAGAATTCGTGAGATGGGCCTTGTTTGGAAGCAGTATAATATCAGAGACATAACTCGGTGCTAAACCATTTAAATGTGTTACTGGTACTCTCTTTAGATAAGAAGGCCCGTCAAGATGAGCCAGGATAAATCCTGAAGTATTCCTCAGTTTTGTCTATTTGCTTGAGATTAAATATTAAAACGTACCGGTAGTGCTCTTTTTCTGGAGTTTTTTCAACACGATTTATTTGAGCGCCGGTTCCCTGGACACTGCAGCAGTTAGTCAGCTCAAAAATACAAAGACATTTGCACCCAGAATCGGTGATTGTCTCGGATGGTATCATTTGAAAGACCATAGTAATCCAGGAAATCTGCTATTTGTCATGTACACTGTATCATTTCAGGCTGACCAGCCCAGGTGATTGTCAGAAGCCACAACCAGATTTATAGTCCGTCTTTATAGCTTGCACGGTAGAGTTATTAATTTCTATAAGTAAATGATATTTTGTTTCAAACATATTCCATTAAAATGAAATCCAATATTATCTTTCAGTAGACGACAAAACATTTGGGCAGTAATTATTGCTATGGCATAAGACTTTTTGATGTTAATAGCCACTATATTTCCTTTGGACAAGGTTCTGATTTCTTAATCATCTTCAGTTAGGTTTTCTCTCAGCATATTTATACATACATACATTCATATATATATATATATATATATATATATATATATATATATATATATATATATATATATATATATATATATATATATATATATATATATATGTAAGTGCATTTACTTAGTACCCATTTTTTACCCGGGTACCCGCTTCGGGTAAAGCTTGTAAAAACGGCGTGGAAAACTATACCAGTAGCAATCCAAGCTCTGGGAAATATCGTAAATGAGGAATGCTGTTTTGCCGTCTGAAATTTCACAGGTACCCGGATACAACGTTTATACCAGGGTACCCGATTCTGGGAGCTTTCGGGCGGGTACCCAGGTACCCGGTCAGTGCTCTGATATATATATATATATATATATATATATATATATATATATATATATATATATATATATATATATATATATATATATATATATATGTATGTATGTGTCGGTGTGTCGGTGTGTCGGTGTCGGTGTCGGTGTGGGGGGGGGGTCATGATGAACTTGATTACCTCTGGTCAACCAAGAATACTTGTATACACAATCTGTGTAGGCCTTTTATGATTTCTTTCGCGAAAATGTGAGATTTACGTTTGGGTTGTTCTACCTTTGTGCCATCCCATGGTCTGTTAGACACAGCATACTTAATTTGAACAGAAGTAACGGATCAGATCAATGTATACACTGGAACTTGGTCAGCAACCATTTACAAAACTCATCTAGGTTTATACGTTTTTCGTGTAGGACTACCAAAAGCCGCATATTTTAAATTTCTATACCTCAATCGTGAGTGATCGCAAGTTCTCATGAATTAGAATCACGTCAGCTATGCCTTTCTCTTATACTGCTTTACCTATTTGACAATGCATACTGGAGTATTAAAATGAGTCCCCACAGCAAAACGCTGCATACGTTTGACGGCTTTGTTGGCCGGTAAGCAATAGATGGCAAACTGTATGCAAAAGGGCACATACGTTTTGCCTCACTCACTTTTTCCAACTCATTGAAACATTCGGAACACCAAAGCACAGTGAATGTTCATAGTCAACTTTCTAAAATGAATTTCCATTATGCACGGCATAAATTTGACAAGATGCAAGAGAACTAGGAAGTAAGTCCCTTTAGATATTAATTGCCAACTCGAGCTGACTAGTAACAGTGGCTTCCGATCAGGAAATTGGTGAACAGAATGACTGAGCTTGGGTATGTACAATTCAGATATTATAGAGGAACGTGTGCAATATGGACAATAGTAATTCCATGTGTATATAGGTTAGACAGAGACAGGTTAGCTTATGGAGAGTAAAGAGTTCGGACTGCGGAATAGGGTATTGACTACAAGGAAGTGGTTCTGGGCAAAAAGACACAAATACAATAGTAGGGTCCGACCCGCTAACCCGGTCCCAAAACAATCAATTAGCATGACTAATCGGGCGGCAATTTGATCAAATATACATTGTAATTCGATATCGTCGTATTTGTTGTGGGTAAGTAAAGGTACAGCTTACTTCTTGCGACGAAATATTCCGTTTTATTTGATCCTTTTAAAGTACCATATACAGGTAGAAGGAGCCTACATAATGAAACGTTACCATGCTGAACAGTACACTTACATACAGCCTAAGCATAGAGGCCTACACTACTGTCCAGTTGTCTAGAAATTACTTTCAATTGCTGAATAACTCTGTTGGTCCCCTGTTATTGCCCCAACGCCCTTGGTTGTACCGTGAGCTTAGCCTTTGCTTTTTTGCTGGGTCCATCTGACATTTTTTTTCTCCCCATTGTGGTTGCCAATTTGTCTTGTACGTGTACTTTCCGTTGCATGCAATACTCAACTGTCATATGCTCAAAGAATGTACAATCATATAAAAAAAAACACTTGCCATGCTTTGAAGATAAGCTGTGATTTTTTTTTTTTTTTATTTATTGATTTATTTTTTTTACAAAGCCTTCAAAACTGCGGCAAGCAAGCTGTGATATCAATGCTATTGAAATGATAAGCGCGCCATCGTCAAGCACAGGCCACACGACGATGATTGGCATCTCGAGTCATCAGGATCATACTCTGAACTCTTGCTATGCAAAAATCCATGAGTGTTAAAAATTGCGCGCGTTATTGTTCTCAGACTCGGTTCAAAGATGACGAGTAAACCTTTGATTGCCGTTCCTGAACAAAGATGAAAGGCCGTCTACTCGAACTCGTTAATTTTATTTCGCAAAAAAACTTACTGGCCGATTTTCTTCAAATAAACGGGGTTGGATAGGTAATTGTGTGGAGTTTCAAAGGGTCCTTTTATTTGTCTCTGCGCCTAGTAGTTGGTTTTTAATCTTGTATCGAATGTTAATGCTCAATGCATTCAGCTAATTAAGTGATGCCCCCGTGTTTGAATGCCTGCACTTACGCAAATAAAATACATACAGCCAAGTAAAAGGACACTTTTAGATTTTGATATATTGCCAATAAAATGGCATACTTGTCGCAAGTTTGTTGTATACATTAAAAGGTTATTAGCCAGGAGCGCTGGGGTCTGAGATAAACGACATGCTCTCCTTCATGGTTTGTTTATTCAATAATTACAATCAGTATTGTCCCGACTTTTTTCCGACATATAGTTCAGAGCCAGGTAAATCCAAAAATGTATACTTTTACTTTGTTCATGAGACCAGCTTAAAAGTTACAGGGCCGTAACTTGTCCATTCTGATTTGCACCACATTTTTATCTCGCTCGCTTAAAGAGTTTTACTGGTCAGCTTAAATGTTCTGCGTGAGGTAGTATGGAGGATTGCCATACGGTCAAAATGGGAACGTATGACGGCTTCAACAGCTTAGTCTGTGCAGGAAATGTACTACTTATTTTCCCGCGAATAAATTGTCACGGTTTCTGCATTTCATGTATTTAACGGAAGTTTTAAATGCCGCTACTTTCGACATAGTTAAGCCTATGACGTTAAAATACGTTTTCACTGTAGACATACAGGTACGCCTGCTGTGAAGTAAATATAACTATTGTGGACATGGTTCCTATTAAATATATGATGGTAAAATACTGCTTCATTGCAGACATACAGAAAGATTTTAATGTAAAGCAAATCTTTTTTCTAGTTTTAAATCATGTTCTCCTAAAATAAACACTTCGGTGCATAGACAATACACACGGAAACATCTGGAATAAAATGACACTTGTTTGATTATCTGTATTTGTATTATCAGAGCTGATGTGTAATTAACTATTCCTGCTGCATATTTTGTTGGGGTGCATTTCACACGTTGCATAGGTTGTTATACAAGGTTTTACCTTCAGTCATCATTTCCTTATATGTCTTCTAATCAATGTTCCGTTTGTTTTCCACATAGAAGTGTAAAGTGCCCATAAATGTCGGGAGAATCTCCTTTTTAGCACATCGATTGCTCCACTAGGTAATGCAGGTTAAAAAAATATGTTCACAAACAAACAATTAAGCAAGCATTCTGAAATCAATTATTCTATATTTTGGAATTTATAATTCTAGAACAAATACAGATAATTGCTAATATTTTATTGTGGCCCATTTTTGTTTCAGTTTGATTGACCATCTTCAATGTAATCAGAAAATTGACAATGGATATTTTGTCTATTTTTGCACATTAACCTACAGTGTACATCAAATGTATAGTACATACGAAATGTATGGTGTACACCAAATACTTAACGTACATTGAATTGGTAGTGTATACTCAATGTATGACGCACATCAGATGTGTTTATCAAAAGTTTAGTGTCCACCAAATGCACAGCGCACATCAGATGCATAGCGCATACCAAAGGTATAGTGTCCTTCAAATATATAGTGTACATCGAATGCACGGTTCTTACCAAATGGTAAAATCATTTCGGCTTTCATCATTTGTAAATAGGTACACTTGCGTATGTTTTTTTCAAAATGGCATCCTCTAGTACTGGGTAAGACACCCCGCATTCTAACATATTATTGCACTCAAAGTGTACTTTGACCGTTTAATGCTTACAGAGCATAAAATATTAATTCATTTTTGCAAAAGAAGAAACCAGCTACATTGTTATATATCTATTTTGTTTTCTTACCACAAATAGTTTCATTTTCTTAGTTTGAAATTTGAAACTGCTGTGGTCAGAGAATTAGAGTATGGTTATATATGTATTTACTATGCACAAGAAGGCCAGGTGTACACCCAGGCCCCTTGCTAAGCCGACAACTCTATTTAGACTTACTAGTACAGTCGCACAGTCTGTGACTGTTGTGGCACAGATTGGCGTGGACTTCAAATGTGTACATTCTTGCCGCAGAACAGCCAGAGCGTCGACTTGCTTTCAAATGTGAAACATCATATCTAAAACATACATGTCACTTCATCCACAGTTTGATTAAAGTATATTGGAGTTACCCAGCGCTGCCTCACTGTTTACCTGCGTCCCGGGACCTGCGTTTACCGGGTACTGTTTAATTCATCGTCGACACTGTACAAATACGAAATACTGTCTGACTATTTCACGGACGATAAAACAAACTATCGGTTCAATTCATTTCATCTCCTTGTTTTTTTAAAGTACCAATATAATAATAAAGCTACATGACTGCGAGTGGGTGGCTAAAACCATGCATGACACGGCGTACAATGCATAATTTTTCGGCGGGGTTCACCTTGTGTGTCCTACCGCTCCACCGGGACGCTCGTGCCGTTCAGAATTTTAACCAGGCACTCGCTCTCACCAAAAAAAGAATGTTGACATGCAGTGTGTGTTACCTGGCAGTTAAGTTCTTTCTTTAAAGCTAAATTTATGCTAATTAGGGACGTTTAAAAAAGAAGTGTAGAATATCGTCAATAGTATCACAGACACATTAAAACCAAATTCCCCTGTATGTTTATTGTATGGGCCCATCCAATGAATAAACGACCCAAGCCATAGTCTTTTAGGCCACCCGTCTTAAAAGGCCACTCATTGGATGTGCCTACAGCACATTAATTGAAGTTGGAACTTCTATCTATAGTTGTTTTGCATCAATGATTAGCGTAAGCTTGAATTCTACAACTGTTGTAAGGTGTCCTATAGATGCACAGCCCCCACAAATATACCAACAGAAACAACATTTGGGTTTCAATGTTGAATACTTTGGCAACCAGAAGGGATTGAAATTTTCAAATTGCCCTTATTTGCCTAGCTTAGAACCTGTTGACCATTCTGAACTATATGCAAAACTTCACCGTAGGTGCATCCTATATCCATACCAAATTGTCTTAATTTAAACCGACACAAAAATGAAGTGGAAGGATGGGCAAGAAAAAAAAAGAAGGAATATTGGGAAAAACAATATGTCTGTGTTCACATGCAGACATAATTTTATGTCCATGCTAGTCCAAAGCTTGCCCATTGTAGAGAGATTTCCCTGCATAAATAGACTCTGTGAATTGTGTATTCGTGAATATCTCAGTGCAACTTTGACGATATTCAAATTTCTAAATATGAAAAGCAGCTAATTAGCATGACTTTAAATACAACATTTTTTGCGTAAACTTCATGACATATGCACTATACACATATATATACCAATAGCAACCGGGATCAAAATTCTATCATAGTTTTGAAGATATTTTAGATTTAAAGCTTGACATACTCGCGGTATTCGATGAAAACAAACTATGTTTAAAAGTGATATCTTTTCTGGGCACACACACTGAATTGCTAATATAAAAGAGGTAAAATTGGGGTCCCCAGTATGCTGGTACGGGTAATAATTTTGTCCTAGTCATCGCTGGCCTAATTTTTCATGACGTCTACAAAACAAAAGAAGAACTCAGTATCCATGTGGGGCTTTGCCCTCTTTTTCGATTGCATTTCCTTTGCTAATGAAAAATACATTTGGACCCAATCGTCATCCATTGGCACATTTGTAATCAAAACACAGTTGCCTACCGCATGGAACGGGTAAAGTGGTCTTCCTTGCTGGATTACTGGCTATTTTATTGACCGTAATTGCGTACTTGAATCCCCTTTATTTCCCATTCTCTCTACCAGTAATCATAGTTCAATTAAACTAGTTGTGAATATGGACCAACCCGGAAAAAAAATTGCAAGAAACTTTTTTTTCAGCAGTGTTCGGTAATTTGAAGTGTCTTTGTATAATATCGAAAGTTCACAAAAATCCTAGTTCCTAGTTTGGTAGAGGAATAAAACATGCGGATTAAAAAGGGGCACCATCTGTGTAGTTTCAGCATTTTGAGGACCGTAACCGAGGACACTGTGTGGTATGTATTTCTCTGGTATTGTCAATACATACAAAATATATCTATCTTATTTCTCTTACATTGAGTATTAAGGTAATAATCCTATTGACACGGGGTCCGCTGGGAGTACAGCCATGGTATCATATGATATCAAGTAAACGAAACCGAGTTCCACCAGGGACGTGGATAAGATTAATCCACGTCCCTGGTCCCACATATTTCCCATTAAGCCGACCTGCGTGTTGATTTGATCAAGCTTCAAGAAATGCGACACTGTCCAATTTGGCACAGACGCCGGTTATCCTTAAAACATGAAAGTGAAATCCCAAAGCCCATATTCTGCATGGGCAATACTATGAACGTGATACCGAAGATCGCCCGGTGTGTTTACGCCTGCTTTTATCTTCAGAAAAGCTACATAACTTGGTTTGGAATTTTGTGTTTACCAATTGTACTTTTGGAAATAGGAGAAATTTAGAATATCATTTATATATAACCGAAACAGAGCACATAAGTTAAACAGCTTAATACACACATGTACAGGACTGGTATATTCAGTACATATTTGACAAGTAGAACATACCCGCAATGCGTAATTGAAACGGTGGCCATTTTCTCTTTTCAGCATGTGTCCAATAATTTGCGACATGTTAACTTTGAAAGATTGTGGCGGTAATTGGAATTGTATAAATAACGTAATGAAACTAAAACATAGCACGCAAAAAGTCAATGAAAAAGTGGGTATGTGTTTCATGAAACTAGATACTATGACATCGCGATTATATATGGAAATACAGTAGCTGTAAGTAGTACATCTATATGTGTAAGCCACAGATACTACTACCGTTTAACAGTACTGACTTCACCTGCTGGTTTTAATCCGCTCATGGGTAGGATAACTTTCCATGGCGCGGGTTGGACGAAATGCACCCAACCTGCTTCAAATAAAATTATTAAGCTAAGGCGTGCCATCATGAATGGTCTTACATACTGATCTCAGCAAAAATGTTTTCTGGTAACGAGAAATTTAAGTAAAAACAGCAAGGCAGACACCAATTTACATCTGTCCGCTTTGGAGCGATTTGGGTGGGGGAAAGGTTAACCTTGCATATAGTTTTCGTTATATGTTGTTACCAAAGTTAACAGGCTTATAGCTGGAAGAGACAATTTACTTGTTGATTGGCATGAATGGACATGGTGGATCTAAACATCGCGAACAGATGATCAATATTTAGTAAAGCACACTGTAATTAGTAGGAATTATCAGATGAAACCTGCATCATGTTTGGTTGTACATGTTTTTGCAAGACGTTAACATGGAGACAAGATGATCGATCATATGACTATGTACACCACCAGTCCTCCCATGACGTTAACATCGAGACAAGGTGATCGATCATATGACTATGTGCATCCCCAGTCCTCCCATTTCCAAGAGAAGGATTTCTTGGTGCATCGTTGATGAAGACACGAACATAATAGCTTCCAGGTTTTGGGTGAATAAGATTTTCAGGCTGATCCCCACATCGAATATTTCTGCATGCGTGAGTGACAGAGAGAGAGGGAGTGAGAGAGACCAGAGAGACAGACAGACAGAAAGAGAAAGGGTGTGTGTTAGTGTGTATGTGTGTGTGTGTGCGAGAGAGAGAGAGAGAGAGAGAGAGAGAGAGAGAGAGAGAGAGAGAGAAAGAAGCTGAAGTGCTATTTGTGTCTGTGTACCGACACAGATATTCTGTTTTTCCAGGAATTCTTTCTCATTTTCTTCTTTCTTTACCAGCAACTTGTCCGGTACTTCATTTGGATACTATAATACCTGGAAACTCCAAACTTGGCATAATTATGCCTCCATACATGATGTCTGTCACTTTTTAAGGGGACTGAACATTTTCAAAATTATGCAAATTGGGGCCATTTGAATCTTCACAACCCACAAAAATGAATCTGGTAGCTGGGGACATCTGGTGGCAAAAAAGTTCAGTTCAGGGTGCTGCAAGCTTGCCATCCAACACAGTGGTCTGGTCTAGTAGCTGGTGACATCTGGTGGCATTAACGTGCAGTTCAGGATATGCTGGGCAAAAGTTCTTGGTCGGGAAGTGGAGAGCAAGCTAAGATAACGAAAAGTCATTACATCTCTTTGAAGTGTTGACTTGAGCATGAAACTTTATATATAAGAAAAACAAAACATGCAACTGAAGGAGCAAATACATGTTAATGTCTCCATGTCCCAGTGTTCCCACAGCCTATAAGGTGACTGGCAACGGGGGGGGGGGGGGGGGAGAGGGAACAGTCGCAGATGTAGGCTGTGGTATGTCCTGCTGTGTGGATGAAACGTCACACTTCTACATGGCCCCGGGACATAAATTGGCTCCTTACTCTTGAATATTGAAATGGCCAAATTTTGTTTCCACATTTTGACAAAAATGGCAGAAGTTCAAAATACATGCCACAGCTTCACAGTACTTCTCAACCTGTAGTAAGCTGGAACAAGATGGGTTACCAAATGCTTGCTTTGTATTCACCATCTATACAGCAAACACTCCTGTACTTCTCAAATGGTATAGAAATATGCAGGTCAAACAGGAGGTGCAAAATTGTTCCAAAGTCCCAAGGCATCTTGAACCCCGGCACAAGTTTCACCAGTGACTGCACCTTAATATGGTTTTCGTGGCAACTTAATGATCAGACCAGAAATAACTCAACTAATTTGCTACTATACAGTTATCCACACACACACACACCCTTCTAGCTGCAGTAGGGAGGGGTCATGCCAGTCACAAGGGAGACTACATAAACACAAAACTTGTTCTCACTTTATGTAAAAAGCAGTTCATGTTGTTGGGTTTTACAGGTTAGTGTCGCTATTTAGTGTTGAAGTAAACTTTTTGGGTGCGATGTGGGATAGGGTGTAACTGTAAAGACAGTAAAGTACGTCAATGACCGTTTGCCCTGGTAACTCAGAGGACGACACCTGGAAGCTGGATAGATATTACGATAACGATCATCGAATAAGCGGGGCTGTGGCGTATGCTGTTTCACCGAACAACCGCGGCTATGCCTTATTGAATTTTGTGTTGCTATGTTGTTTTCTCGACCCAAGTTAACTCTCCAGACAGTTTGAAATAAAATGTTGTGTTTGAGTTGACTTCACTGCATAATAACGGCACATGACGGCCGCTTTCTCGATAAAATCTTTCAACGGGGGCTTTACATATACATACATCAAAAATAGATTTTACAATCTACATCATGATCAAACATGTAATATACACGCACTAACATTATCAAAATACGACAAAGCTTATGGTGTCTTCTCTGGTTAGGAGGACCCGATCATAACCAAAGATACCTGCACCAGCGCAGACACACCTCGGAACAAAGGAGCGATCAAGTGTCCTTGTGATGTAGCAGGCATCGCCGGGAGTCGGAGACACCCGAGGCACAGCCGAACCCCCACTCGGAGCTCCTACCGAGCAGATTTAACTCAGTAAACCAAACACAGAAAGTACATTGAACCACAAATCATTTGATAAGAGCATAGCGAGGTAAAGAATGCACTATTTTGCGTTCAAAAGTGTACATACACATGGTGTATGTATGTATGTATGTATGTATGTATGTATGTATGTATGTATGTATGTATGTCTGCATTTATGTATGTATGTGTGCGTGTGTGTATGTATGTATGTATGTATGTATGTATGTATGTATGTATGTATGTATATCAAACATAAGGCGCTAAACGAGTGCAAATTTTCTTGGCCTGAAAGTGGAATAAAACTACAACATTCTAATTTACAAGTTTCAGTTTTGCATTCCCCTTGCCTAATGTTTATCTTTGTCATACAAATTTATTTTCACTGGATTACCTAAGTGGTTTGCCTGCTAAACATCCGTTCTTGGCGGTCTACTACCCCCCCCCCCCCCCCGGCGAACGCTGGGGACCAACATAGTGTATCGCCCCAAGAAAGTCTGCTTAGGAGGCAACTAAGTGGTACATGGGTGCACTAATTTGGAGGTTCTCGGGCACACAAATAGACACGCAATGTAGACGTAGATTAAACACAGGACAATGCAAGAGGTTTTGAACAAGATTTTTCAGCAGACTATAACGCCACCATTGATGAAAACTAGAAGCAAGTTTTTCGTCCGAGAAACATTAAGCATCCCCCGAGCAGGCGCCTCCCCTGTAAGAGGGCTACCATTCTTCTGCAGAAAGTCTGACTTTGACCTTGATATCTGACCTTAAGGTCACCTTTTATCAAATTAAGCGAAGTCTCATCTGGGTAAATGATGACAAAGTTTGATGGACTTGAATCATACCTATTTGAAGATGTGGCAGGGAAACAACTTTATTTTGCAAGGCAGTGTGACCTTGACTTAGGACCTGAAGGTCTTCACAATCACATGTAAAAAATTTCCAAAATCTATAGAGTATCTGTACCCAAAGTTCCAAGTGAATCTGACTTACGGTTTTGAAGAAATCAGAATGTGGACTACCATTGCAGACCCCATTGACTTACATGGTAATCAATAAGAATGCAAAAATGCAAACCCCCTCCTGCACACACCCCCCCCCCAAAAAATCCAAAAATCATCGGAGCATGACCATTTAAACAGAGTTGGTAGATACCTACCTGACGTACAACCCCACCAAGTTTGAAGTGACTCTGGCCAATTGTTTTGGAGAAGAAGTGGAAAATGTGGTGATTAGCATTGCAATCCCTGTTGACTTATATAGTTATCAACAGGAATGTATGCAGTTTGACCTTTCAAGGTCACTCAGGTTTAAAATAAGGCATACAAACTGAAAGCCGATGAGTACTTTCCTATTAACAACTAATTGTAACCTTGAGCCTACGATGTACCATTAAGAAGATATAAGCAAATATGTGAAAATTGCAGAGTCAGCAGAAAAAGCAACAAGGATTTGACCTTGACCTTTGACCTCAAAGTTATATATTGTTATATGGGACAAAATTCACAGACACATAGATTATCTGTACCAAATTAAGAGGCAATAGGTCAAGAGGGGACAGAAATATAAAGAAAATAAGATACGCGGCCGTCGCCGCGGCGGACGACGGGACTAGACACTATATGCATTCTCCCTAGGGGGGATGCATAATAATGTTCACAAGTTTAAAAAACGAAATGTCCAGAATCTTATATCAAACTATACTGCTTCGAAAATTGTCTCATTTACGTGGTCTGCAAATCTGTGTTGCCCTTTGTAAAATAATAATATTAATTCAATGGATCACCAGCTATATGTACGAATAATAAAGTATTTATTCCTGGTGCCAATTTACGAGCCACAGTAAGTTGGCAAAATTTCAAGCCTTTAACAAAAGTAGAAATATGAGAAGAACCACACAGGCATGTGGACATCAGAACGTCCATGTGTCATTCTTTAGGCTTTCTGCCACCCAGCGGAACAATCACACCCATCAATCACACTTAACAGTCGGTCAGTGGCTACAGGTAGCAACGGCCGATAGCAAAAGGAGAGTGGTATAACGCCGGCACCGCGAAATCAGGCGGCATGCCGAAAGTATGTTTGTATGAAGGGAAAAGATGCAAACATATCATAGCCTTGGTGGTTTACTTTATAGTTTTCTTCCTTTTTGTGCGTTCTGTTACCTTCTAATGAAGGCGGACTTTAAATATTCAGGAGCAGCGGGAATCATCAGACGATGCCCCTCCAAAGGCCGTGCCGCGATGGTTTACCCCAGTGGTCCCCGCACGCAAAAGACAGGCGTGGGGAAAAATGGCACTTTAATCAACAGTACCCACGTTCATAATAATATTTCATCGAAACCCAAGGATGATGAAATAAAATTACGAATAAACACATCGAAATAAGTGTAAACGTGAACATAAGAGAAAACAGACAAAATAGCGACACAAAAACTCAGGTTGGAAAGAGAAATAAGTAGAGTGTACAGACAAGTCTAACAAGCTATCTAAATAAAATATACAGGTAGGAGTTAATACAATAAAAAAAACTATCCCTAAAAACGGCATGAACAGGTAGGGGCGGAAGACCAAACCCGCCACCCGTCCACTAACCATGAGGCCGTGAGCCGCCCAGTCGAAGCAAGGCAACAGGACTTTCGTTCCGAGGCTTGAGGTCACGGAGCCCTCCATGACGTCACGCTTTGAAAACCAGATTGTCGCTGTCGCCGTTTGACTAATCGCTGAATAATGTTTTCCGTACTTCAAAGGCTCTTTTATTTATATAATTAACCAATAATTGATTGCAAACCTAACCAAATGTTAACGGACGATGTTTACTACGTTTTGTACAAATAGCAGCTCAACTTGAGCCAACGGTGTTGTTTCAGAGGCAAATGTTCAACATCAAAGGCCTTTGAAGCTTGTTTTCTCAAAAAAAAAACTATAATAGGAAGAAAACCCTACCTAGTAATGGTCATTTCCAAGAAAACGGCCGGGCGAAATTTAATCCGGTTAAGGCTTTTGATTCTGTAATGTCTGAACTGCTAAAACGACCCAGCGATTTTCAAAATTTTGTATCGTTTATTTTCTCTGAAATGAATAAAATGAACATCATGGAAATCAAAGGAAAAATTGAAGTGTCAAACTTTGAGGGTGGATAACAGAAAAACTAAACCAAACATGAAATATCGCAGGATCGTTTTTTGTTGCCAATACGTCAGGATTAAGATGCGAGTGTAATTATGATTTGATCACAAATAATTAGTGACTTTTGTCGACATTTATGTGGTGGGTGGTTTACAGTCAACTTTCAATTGTTTATTCAAGAATTAACATCACAGACACCCAAATAAGGGAAACATGAATTCTTTGGAGTATGAGCATTACACACATTTATGATTTGTTATCCTAACGCAAATACATTTTGAGCTACGATTTATTAAAATGGAATTTATTTTTTGGTGTCTTAGCTGTCCTTAAGATGATGTTTTCTAGATGTGGCGTATCGGGGGCAAAGTACAAAAAGTGTTCGATATCTTCCCACTCCCAGGGGTCGCCAGAGGTACAGGAAAGTATAAGAGATGTGTTGATTTTATGCAGGTGATAGTTAAGCCGAGAGTAAACCAAGTCGCAACTGCGTCAGGCAAATATTTGAATATCGACTACCGCACGCGAAGTATTGAGGATTTTTATCAGCATATAGGGCATCATATACGAGCAAAGAAGAATAGTGTAAAAGAAAACTGTTGCAAAGATTTTGAATTTCGAATCTCAAGAGGTAGATTATTCCACAGACGTAAAGAGACACTTTATTAACATATATTTACATTTGTTATTTTTGTTAGCATTGAAAGAATAGGAACGGTAGTGTAGTTCATGAGGCAATGGTTATACTAGAGCATCTCGTGCAACCAACGTGCTGCGCAATAATATCCTCATGCTCGGCCTGGGACTATTTTCACTTCCCAATTGTTAGCGCCTCCGAAGCGTTTGATTCATAGGCCTAAGCATAATGGGAAGACGGTATCAGATGATCAAGAATTGCATATCTACTCGTCAAAACTTGCCTAAATGTTTTCTTTTACCGGTTTTGCAAGCTTTATTCAAATAAAGTTGTTGTGTTATTCGGAACTATTTTTTTCCTAGTTTTGTGTTCCAGGAGTTTCCTTGACAACTGATGGCTGATGTAGTTGCCCCGCCTACTTGGCTCCCACTAGTAAACAAAAAGGCGATTTTTTGTAAATTAACAAGCTAAAAACGATTTTAAATCAACTATCAATGATAATACTTACTCTTATGTCAATAGAAATTGATGTTTAATGTAAATATAAGAATTAAACTTCCTCTCAAGTATAATTACGGGCGCATGGTTGCAGATTGTGTGATTGGCATTTCTTTGATGACGCGCTACCGCGCGTCATCACAAATGCCTGTCACACAAACTGCAACCATGCGCCCGTAATTACACTAGAAAGGAAGTTTAATTCTTAAATACCGTGTTACAGCTATAGTGTAAACGAACAATTACAGAAGGTATATACAGCCACAAAACATTAATATATACATGCACACATTTACAGTTTTCTGGGCATAACCAGCCACAACACTTCCATTTTTTCCAGTTGTTTGCTAACTCAGATCTGTGATTTCATTGATGATTGATTTAATGACTAGCATACATTTATATCCATTCGGATTCATTATGAAATTAAGTTTCTCGATGGCCGTAAGATTAAACAAAAGAGGCTGGTAACATTTTTAATTTGTTCAGAAAGGTTATGCCTTTACACAGTATACAGGGGAATATCACGTGTAGTTTATCTTCCACCTGAGCTGCGCTGCACATACTACATTTTTGACCAAGCGGGATTTTTTTTTTGGGGGGGGGGGGGGGGGGGGCGAGTATATCGGCAGTTTCTACTGCCATCGTGTGAGCACTTATTGGTACTTTACTGGTACTTTACTGACATTACTTCTTTTATTGACAGGAATACTATTTTGCAGGTAAAGTTCTATAACAGATTTGTTTTTTTAGCTTACAGTGCGTACGGAGTTTAAATTTGTTTTATTCGTCTCTGTCAACAGCATGGAGATGTTTTAATCACTCAGGCTGATACTCATACATTTTTTGAAACCGTTGTTTTTAATCTAATAATACTTGTAGACTTGTTGATTCCTCCCAAGCTATTCGACGTTTCCTACATGACAGTATGATATAGAGAATCGTGAGTAAATTTGACCCAACAATTAATATCATGACCGGAGAATATATTTTTTGCTGTTTTCTAGCAAACACTCGTACACGCGCGAATTCTGATTGTAATTTTGGAGACGAATCTAGTATTATACCGCTTTACACGCGATATCAGCTGCATCCTGGTACATACTAGTAAACAGGCGGGATACCGCACGTTACAGCAGAGGCCCCACACTGATCTGATGTTGTGAGTATGTGTACTTGCGATCAGATTGTGGAAAGTCATCTGAAAAGTAAGTGTGTATAGCCTTTTCAGTTCATCAGTGTTTCAGAATAGAAACAGACCAGACCTGCATTTTGCATACTACCTTTGATTTTGTCGTAGGCTATTGTTTGCAGTGAATCTTGATGGCTATGTTGATGGGCTTCCTTTGCTTTAGTCAACATCTACTGGCTTTGTACATCACCATTGACGATCCCACTGGCTCTGCTGTCACCATGAATGATGATCTTAAACACATCGAGAATTGGTCTAAGCAATGGCTAGTTACATTCAATAGCTCCAAAACCAAGTCAATGATTATTAGTAAGAAGCGACAGCCTCCACATCATCCCCATGCTCTATTTCAGGGTACTACACTTGAAGATGTAAAACAACACAAACATTTAGGTCTTATTTTTAGTGCATATTTGTTATGGTCACCTCATATAAATTATGTTGTCTGCAAAGCAAGGAAATTAATTGGAGTAATGAAATTTTTGCAACATAAGCTCAGTAGACGCACATTAGAATTGATTTATTTCACCTACATTAGGCCTATTTTGGAGTATGGTGATGTTGTGTGGGGAGGGTGCACGAAATTTGATGCAGACCTGCTAGAAGATGTTCAACTGGCTGCAGCCCGCGCAGTGACGGGCGCGTCTTGTCGAACAAGTCATGCATTCCTGTACAATGAAACTGGATGGGAGACTCTCTCTAAGCGTAGAGAAAAACACCGACTCATACTTCTTTATAAAATTATTAATGGACATACACCTGCATATTTACACGATTTGATTCCGGAAAATGAATCCAACAGAAATGCATATAATGTGAGATCCAGACAGAACATAAGCCAGGTTCGTACAAAAACTAATACTTATAATAATTCTTTTTTTCCCGCAACGATTCGCCAATGGAACTTACTCCCATCCAGTGTTCGAAATTCTGAAGATATAGATACTTTTAAGCGTAAATTGGATAAAGGGAGACCAAAGACAAATGAGTTGTTTTACATTGGTAATAGGAAAGTCAATATTCTACATGCAAAAATTAGGATGGGCTGCATCCAGTTGAACCACGATATGCATAAAATTGGTATAGTAACTTCTCCTGCTTGTTCTTGTGGTGCCGAAATAGAAAATTCATTTCATTACTTTTTTGAGTGTACCAAATACACGACTGAGCGGAATTTATTGCACCAAAATATCATAGTATTGGCTCCTTTCACACTACAAACTCTTATGTTTGGAAATCCCAAGTGTTCAAAGGCAGTAAACAAAATTATTTTTGACAGTACCCACACATATATCTTAAATTCTGGCAGATTCAACTGAGGCCCGTACGTTTTTCACCCAGGTTGACGACCAAGCTTTGCTTGTGACTCCTGGTGGTTCACGTGCGGGCCGGTACTTTTTTTTTCCGCGAGCAGTATTCATGTGAACAGTGTTGGCTGGCCTCGACAGTATTATATTCTAATAATGCATACTTCTGTCTGTCCTGTATTTGCGATGTCTGATCTTTTTGTATGTATGTCCATGTCGATGTTACGTCAATGTGGTGTCCTGTGGCCCGTCTTTATCTTTTGTACAGCATTTGTATTGTTCTTTTATTTCTTTTTTTTTTTCACGAGAGGGATTTATATAGGCAGAGCCTGTTTCCCGATCGCTTTTTTGAATAAAATATGTTTAAAACATCTACTGGCCTGGCAATGACACCATTTTTCATGTCCACAAAGTGCACAAAGACTGCGTGGCTAATTTTTCATGAAGTAAAAACATTTTGTGAAAGTTGAACACAGGATCAGATATATACAGCTGGATTAATCTAGATCTATTTGTTCATGCTGCTATAAATTACAAGATCAGTGGTTTAACTGTTCATCACACACATTGTGAAGTGGCTGCTATGGCGGTTTTATCAAATCGAATCATATCATTCGGTTCGAGAGCCTGCCGTATCGTGGTCCTAAAAATGTGCACATGGAATATTTCTAGACAATACAAATGGACTTCTTTAAGGGCACTGCACACCATATCAATATATTTGTGAATTTTGTTTTCCAGATAAGATTGACTATTTGACTGAAGATTTGCATCCTTGAATCTATAAGTGTCTGGAAACTTTCACAGGTACGTCATTTCTTCTTTTATGGTTATTCAACCAAACTTGAATAGGCCTACTACAAACCGGATTTTCATGGTGGCGCAAGAAGGAACATTTTTCTTGGCGTTTTTCCTCGGTCATCACATTATTTCTTGTCTAGCATGTCCTTCTTGTATCAAAATTTGCTGATAAATGCTGATGGCACAGATTTTTAATTTCTCTCATTTTTGTTCTGTAGCGATGCTATTGGTGAAATAAGCACCTATTTAGAAACAGTTTATCTAATGATATGACAGGCAGTGACTTACAAGAAATTAATTGCAATCTGTTAAAACTTCCTTCCCCATAACTTACCAAGCAATAGGGTAAGCTGTTAGCTTTTGGATCAGCCCACATATATACCATTTACGATGTATTAACAAATCCAAAATGTAACACAATTTAAGATATAATTGAAAAAATTGCAACCGTCACATAGTCTTCAATGGTCCATTGCAGACAACGTTAGGATTAAAATTTTGTCCATTATGGATCATACAAACCGTTAAAAATATTACGGGCCATGGGGAACCACAACAAAATCATTTCTTCGTGACGCTCTAAATCTATATAAGTAATTTTCTGATTTCACTAAAAGTATGCAACAATAAAACCATTGATAAAAATAAGGTAGTACTGAGTTGTTGAAGAATAAGCTAGTCTGTTATATTGGTTTGAAAATATTAAAGTCCCAGTGACGTTTCTTTGTGCATCAAACAGGCATATTTCTCATCATTTTGTGTGTTCGTTTAGAAGAAACAGAAGCAGATACTAATTACTGATATGTGTTTATAGATATCTAGACAGAGAATGACGCGCAAAAATAATGAATGGTATTGTTAAAATATTTATGTCTGTGTGCCACCACATACATTGTGTTTTACCTAGATTTTTTCTTTCTTTCTTTCCTTCTTTCTTTCTTGCTAACTACCGAATTTTGTTCGTCAGTTTTCTCCAACACTATTCCACTCAGAAACTTCAAACTTGGCATGATTATAGGTCTATACAAGAATTTGTATCTTTTAATATAGAGGAGAAAATATGTTGAAGATTATGCAAATAATGGGCATTTGAAATTTTAAATCCTGAATTGATTCCAATTTTAGATCATGTTGAGGTGAAAGGTCATGCCAACGGTCAAAGGTCATTCCTACGTTAAAAGTCATGTCAAGGTCAAAGGCTATGTCGAGGTCAAAGGTCATGTCAGGGTCAAAGATCATATCAAAGGTTATTTCTGTAAGTTACATGTGACCTCGCAAGGTCAAAGGTCAAGGTCATTTGGACCTTTGAAATTTTCTTCTAGCCATAACTCAGTTAATTTTAATCCGTCTTTGACTATGTTGGGCTCAACTTGTAGATGTTCTGACACTGCACATTTTTGTATTATACATGTGACCTCTAAAGGTCAAAGATCAAGGACATATCTGACCGTTTGGGATTTTCTTCAAGCCATAACTTGGTTAATTTTCATCTGATTTGGTTCATGCTGGGCTCAAAATGTAGATATTGCACACTGCATACCTTTGTAATTAACACGTAACCTCTAAAGGTTAAAGGTCATAACTCTGTCAATTTTCATCTGATTTGGTTCATGTTGGGCTTAATTTGTGGATATTGTAACACTATATATTTTGTAACATGTGACATCTTAAGGTCAAAAGTCAAGGTCATATGGAGCTTCGAAAGTTTCATCCAGCCATAACTGAATTTTCATCCAATTTTAATCATGTTGGATTCTACTTATAGGTATTGCGACACTGCACATTTTTTCAGTTTACGTGGAACCTCTAGATATCAAAGGTCAAGGTTATATGAACCTCAGAAAATTGCATCTAGCCATATTTACAACTTTTGAAGGCACACAGACAGATTTGCTTTGCAACAAATCTTCTTTTCTGGCTCAAGTTGGATTCTAAAAATGTTAGCCATGTCTATTCGCCCAACCGTAGTAAAGATAGTTTTGGTCATGCTTATTTGCTCAGATGTTGAGCACATAAGGTTGGACAGTGCTTCATTTGTCCAGCTGTTGTGCCATTAGGGTTCGGCTCATGCTTATTTGCCCTGCTGTTCTGCCAATAAGGTTCCATCGCGCTTTATTTGCCCAGATGTTGTGCCTATTGATAGGAATTTGGTGATCACAGCATCCACATGCCCACTTTTGGCAACATGGTTCAATGCCATACATATTCGTCCAGCTGTTGTGCAAACAGGTTCAACCATGCTCATTTTGTCAACTGGAATTGCAATTTTGCGCAACTGTTCTGCCAACAGGATTTAACTATGCTTTCTTTCCCCAGATGTTGTGCCAACAGGATTCAGCAAACCATCTGTCCGTCCAGCTGTGGTGCCAGTGGGATTTCGCACCCACGAATATTCGCCCAGTTGTTGGGCATATATATATATAGTCCCAAAAATGTGGGCTACAGTTAATTTCCACCTTTATTGAAATAATTCAATAACACCCTAAAATTAAATATAGGTTACTTACATCTATTGGACACTATCTTTATGTTATTATATCTATTGAATGTTTCACGAAGACCAGAAAGTTCAAATCGGGCCTTGAAGCACCGAAAATGCATCAGATTGGAACATATAATAATCTCTAATATTTGGGGTGGGGTGGAGTGGGGTGGAGGAGGGGGTATGTGCCCGGATACCAGTTCTGTCTTACTGACCACTCGAGCTAGACAACATATAATGAAAACATCCTTTTAGACTGAAAAAACACTCACCCCACATATTCCCCCACTAACATTTTTAAACAATAAAATGTCAGTGAAAAACGAGATATGTTCGACAAATTACATGCTGTGTTAGCTAGTGAAAGGTCTTCAGCTGGAGACTTGAAGCAATCAAAATATGTTGTTTTACACTAAAATATGTTTATTTCAGAATCTGTTCCACCGAACCCTCACTGCAAGAAGTCAACAATACAGGCCACTGTTGACGTTGAGAACTCGTTCCGCTATGCAAACGACAGGGTTGGAGGCAGAAGGAGAATGTCTGGCAATGTCACAAATGCGGAAGACAACCAGAGTGAATTATATTTAATTTCTGTGCAAAACTGGGACATAATCAATGTACTAACACAATTTGTCTATTTCTTTACTTGTGTGCCTGGCTTATGTGTGTGTATGCGCACGCTTTTTTGTTTCTGTGATACATCTCCTCGTGAAAACGTGCCTAAGATACAAAGAAATGCTGGTCGTCTTCAACAAATGGAATAAGTGAATGTGTGCATATATATATATGTGTGTGTGTTTGTGTGTGTGTGTGCGTGTGTGTGTGTGTGTGTGTGTGTGTGTGTAAGCGGAAACGGTATATATATATATATATATATATATATATATATATATATATATATATATATATACCGTTTCCGCTGTTTGTTTAGATTACACCTGTAACAGGGTAAATGTTAACAAAGTATATCAATTCATATATGTATATCTATATCTATATACATATATATATATATATATATATATATATATATATATATATATATATATATATATATATATATATATATATATATATATATATATATTACATGCATATACAGTCCAGTACTAGCTAGTACGTTTGGGCAACGTTATGTGTGGCTCCTTTTGCCGCACGTTTGGCCAATGTTGCGCGCTACCTTTTGCCGCCTAACGTGAACCCGATGTAACATGTTATCTGGGCTCTGAGAAGGAACGCAAATGAACTCCATTTTTTTTAATCAGCGAATCTGACAAATTAGTTGATATCATGTAGTTGTGAATCTTAGACCCATGTTACTTTTAATAATAAATATTAATATTAAATATAAAATAATTTGAGTGCCCTGAATGATCAAACTGACATGTTGGCTTATTGGTAATGGTGGATCGTAGGCTCATAGCCCGGGGCCCATAGTTACTGTAAAACTTGGACAGGAAAGTACACGATGGGGTTTCTTTTGATTTTGACTTTGAATGATCTTAACAGGTTAAATTAACATATTGGCTGATATCTTGGTAAGACCAAACTTTGGGTCAAACTATTGGTAAGCACTTATACGGAACATGCTTAGAGCAGTAAAGCTAGCACGTGCAGCATCATCAGGTTCTAGTCAGCAGACCACGTAGGGACCTCCGTGGTCCTCTTGTTTTTACTTTACAAATGTTTGATATTCTACAAGTCCATATCGTGCATAAGTGTCATAATCTATTTAAAATGTACAGACTTCACTGCATGTTTTTCGTACAATTTTATCATATTCTTGTCAGCGTTGGGGCATGACTTTGTTTTGCTACGGACATTAACTTGTATTCGTCTGCTGTATCGCCCGCAAATTTTGGTAATTTTTTAATACTGGAAACTTATCGCGAGATTCTGCACTGCTGCACACGAATTATAGGTTATCTGGGAATTAGAATGGAATCCCAGGATGCACAGTCTGTTTTACAGAAGTGGCCTGCAGCCACATTTTTGCTGCATTATTCATTTAAAACCCTCAAAATAGTATCTGTCAATATTGCTTGAACTGAAGGACATTTAATAGTCCAAAGGATCGCATCAGCCACTGTTTTGTCTATTGTTCAGCCCACTGCAATGTCCTGACAATCTTGTCTTCTGATTAAGAACCCGCAATGCTAAAATTTCAATCAAGAAACGGACAACTGGAAAGGATGAGATGGGCAGAAGGTGCGTCTTTATGCATAACACAAATAAGCCATCGTGCCTCATTCCAGGCCACAAGTACATGTAGATTGTTACGGGCAACAAGGTTGCGCGGATGGGATATCGGGGTCCCTCTCATGTTAAAATTAGGAACCGGCAATGAATGATGCGTTTTGTTTGTGTCTTCGGTTTAGTCGCCGCTCGCAGACAACAACATTCGGCGGCCGCAGCAGAGACTGCCATATGAAAGCCCTGCTCGTTGGCCGCCGTTGCAGTGACGCTCTTGAAGCTTCCATCATGATGCAGGCGCTGCGGCAGAATCTATAATTAACATCCGAAATTTACCATGCGGGAGACCAGACAGGGAAATCCTACAGCCTCGTTGCGAGGCCTCGCACATCAAATTGGGACTCGTCGTGCTGCGGTTGATGCAGTGTGTTTGTGCAAAGTCCAGGAAGATGTAATCAGATAGCTCCTTTAGGCAAAGCAGTACCAGACCTCGCCATCTTAGAAGCAACTGGGTCCAACTGGGCACATACATGTTGGGACAACAGGAGGGTGAATACATGATTCCGTGGCACACGGCTTGGAGTTTAACGTCTCTCCTTGGGGAAAAACGACAAAGCTGGAAGCATGGGCTTGAAGGTGGCCAGGAAACTGACGTAGTAGGTGATTTTTAACTGTCGCATTATTTAGCATATGGATATCATAATGGAAACTGGTTTTTAGCTTGATAAATGTATGCGGAACAATTATCTAATTTCGAGGGTAGTTATTTTTGGAACGAGCAAGTAAGGACACATGATTACACTGGATGTCCGGTCCATAGTTGGACCGTGGAGCTACTGGTCGGACCAAAGGATTTCATTCATCACATTTGCAAGATCACTGGTACTATTACTAATGTACTAAGGATCTCCTATTCAGTGCGTCAGGCCGAAGATATCCCAATACATAATATATCCGTAGTTGTCATAATAATCATAAGCAAAAGTAATAGCATTTAAAAAACTGCAATTTTTGTGGCATATTACTCATACAATGGCTAACGTCACATTCATGAATCATGTTTGAAACCGTACTTTGTAAGAATGTACACTGATCGGGATATTGCTTCAAAATTGACAAAAAAAATGATCTCATAATATTTAGGATTCGGTCTGAAAAGGTCAAAGTAGTTGTAAATATTCATTGGATTGAAGTTCAAAATATTTGTATTCTTGTTGAAAGTGGGTTGAGGGAAGAGTTTTCTTCGCATTTGGCCATGTCAGTCTGTGACCTATATATGAATTAACACTGGGCTGAACTATAACGCAGCTGTGCAAGTAGATGGAAATCAGCCGGATATCTTATCGAAATGTTCAACTGATTGTCATGGCTGGGATAGACCATCATCAATTAGTTTTAACATGCATGGGACATAAACGTTATTGAGTCCTCGGCTACACTGGTCACTATGTCTCGTGCTGGTGAATCATATGAAGTACGTGCGTGTGTAGACAAAGAATTAAAGGGTTACAGAACCAGCAATCGAGCTCCTGAAACATGCCTGTTCAAATGTTAGAACCAAAAAAGCCTTCTTGAAAGTGGCCAGGAAACTGACATAGTAGTTGATTTTTAACTGTCGCATTATTTAGCATATGGATGGTGCGTCAGGCAGAAGATATCCCAATACATGATATATCCGCACTTGGCTTAATAATCTGATAGCAAAAGTAACAGCATTTAAAAAACAAAACTCATACAATGGCTAACGTCACATTCATGAATCATGTTTGAAACGACTACTTTGACCTTTTCAGACCAAATCCTAAATATTGTGAAATCATTTTTTGAAGCAACATCCCCGATCAGTGTACATTCTTACAAAGTACTGCTTCAAACATGATTCATGAATGTGACGTTAGCCATTGTATAAGTAATATGCCACAAAATTTCATGTTTCAGAATTGCGTCGTATTACAGAATTCCCCGTGGAAATATCATAAAGACCGAAAGGTATCAAATTTTACAGAATGCACTCATTCCAAACGGACAATGTAGGCAGAGATAATAACATGTGTCAAAAATGCTCCAGTCTAGGTCGGCAACTTGGACATGCACACATGCACAAATCGGAATGGTTTGGGGCCATCGTTCGCAGGCCGTTTAGATGGCACACAACGTGTATTGTAATCAGATGGCTTTGTCGTAATCCCCAGGGATGTGAGAGAGCCAAGCCCACTAAACGATAAAGCTGATAGTGGTGGGCAGTACGCGGACATGCTGTTCATTATGTCTGAGTGCGAACCCAGACATTTTGTTTATCCAAGAATGCATCTTTCTTTCTTTCTTTCTTTCTTTCTTTCTTTCTTTCTTTCTCTCTCTCTCTATATATATATTTCTCTCTCTGTCTGGGTGCCATCCCAGACATATTGTTTTTCCCTCGGATTCGTTCTTTCCATTTGTCCACGCGGGAATATCAGAAACTGCTGCACCTGCAACCGTCATATTTGGCACGTGGATCCATGGACCAGTGAAATTGTGTACCTGGGTATTTAGTTGTCATGTTATTCATAATCATGCAAATTAGGGGCAATTAAAATTTTACAAGCTTCATATCTTCAAAACTGTCACAGATAGAGATACCATTTTTACTTCAATTCATACGTGTATGATAAAACCCTATCCATTGAGCTGGGAAGCAAAGTTGCAGGATTCTAATTATGCAAATTAGGCACATATGCAAATTGTAAATCTTGAATATCTTCAAAATTTTAAAGATGGAGATGCCAAACCAACTTCGATTTATGGGTTTGTAATACTACCTTATCCATTGAGCAGTAAAGCAAAGTTGTCGGGTTTTAATTTATGCAAGTTAGGCATATACACAAAATTTAAATTTTTTATTATGTTTTAAACTATTATGCATTGAGATGCCAAGCCAACATGTATATATAGGTTGTGAAACAGCCCTATCCATTGAACACTGAAGCAAGGCTGTAGGAGTTTAATTTATGCAAATTTGGCACATGTGCAGAATTTAAATCATGAATATCTTCAAAACTATGTTTCAGATAGAGATAGAAAACCAACTTCAAATTATGTGTTTGTGATACAGTCCTATCCATTGAACAGTGAATCAGAGTTGTGGGATTTTAACTTTTACAAATTATTATGCAAATAAGGCAAATACACAAAATCTTAATCTTGAATAACCTCAAAACTATTATAGGTAGAAGCACCATTCTAACTTTAATTAGTACGTTTGTGACATAACCGCATGCAATGAACCATGAACCAAAGGTATAGGCTTTTAATGTTCCCAAATTAGGCAAATACACAAAAATTAAGATCTTGAATAGCTTCCAAAGTGTTATCGTTAGTGATGTCATTCAAACTTCGGTTCATACGTTGGGGGCATGGGCACATCCAATTAACCAACAACCAAAGTTGAAGCACTCTAATTTATATAGATTAAGCTAATACACAAAATTTAGATCATGTTGAACAATGGCAAAGTGTTGCATTTCAAACTGTTCTCACTTTGAAGGCACCCAGATTTGCTGTGAAACAAATCTGTTTTTCTAGTTATGTCTGGGTACGAACCCAGACATTCTGTTTATCCAAGAATTCTTTCTATGTCTGGGTGCCAGCCTATACATACTGTTTTCTCAGAATTCTTTCTTATTAAAGTATGTGTGTCAACACACACATTTCTGTTTTTCTAGGTATTCTTTCTTTCTTTCTTTCTTTCTTTCTTTCTTTCTTTCTTTCTTTCTTTCTTTTTTTCTTTCTTTCTTTTCATTGCGCATATAATGAATCTAAAAACAAAAGTTGTAGCAATTTAAATTATGCAAAATAGCACCATTAGAAATTTTAAATCTTGAATAACTTCAAAGCTATAATAGATAGAGATGCCTTTCCAACTTGTACTCCTGTGTTATGGAAGAGTTGTACATTGCCACACCAATATGTTTTAAAGACACACACACTGATTTGCTATGCTGCAAATCATCTTTTCTAGTTTTCTTGTTCTTTCCACCACAAAATTTTCCCGGAACTTTTCTCAGACACCATGCCAGCCACAATGTTTAAACTTGGCGTGGTTACAGAGCCAGTAGAAAAGTTGTCTCTCTGATTTGGAATAATCGACATGTTTAATTTATTGCAAATTAAGGCCATTCAAAATTTTTTATCTTCAATATATTGGAAACTATTACACATAGAGACACAGTTCCAAATGTTACCAATTGGTTTGTGAGAATGGGCTATCACGTGAACCTATTGTGAGCTTTGTAGATGCCACAATTATGCAAATTATGGCTATTTGAAAAACTTAAATCCTCAGTGTCTTCAAAACTATTATAGATAGAGACACAATTCCAAATGTTATCTATAAGTTTATGAGGATGGGCTATTACATGGACCAATAGTCAGATATGTAGCTGTCAAAATTGTGCAAATTATGGAATTGAAAAATTTAAATTCTTAATATCTTGCAAACCATGATAGATATTGACACGATTCAGAATGCTAGTTATAAGGTTGTGAGGATGGGCTTTTATATGTGCTTATTGGTCCGGAGCTTTTCTCGGACACTGTGAACTCAACAATGTTTAAACTTGACATGGTAACAGAGCTAGCGGGGATGTTGTCTGTCTGATTTGGAATAATCAACATGTTTAAAAATGTGCAAATTAGGGCCATTAAAACTTTTAAATCTTCAATCTTGGCCCAGGAACAAGTGGTGTCGTTTTCAATTTGATGTTCAGGATGTATAGCTTATGTTACAGAACCTACTGAGACCGAGCAGGTTGAACTTTGAAAACAAAAATGTTGTGCCATATACGAGTCAACCTTTGGTTGCAGAACACGTCACGTGACACTGAAAACAAATTAACGATTTCTTATGACGCATTATTTGAAACATGTGCCGCGCTACGGAGAGAAATTGTCACATGCATGTATATTATTTTTGTAATGTGAATTGCAGGCGAGACCTATCAAGACATGATCAGGGCTCTGCATTTGTTTTGTCCTGTAGTCATCATGGCAAGTCGTTATGGCAATTCGCTAGCCCTCCGTTTGAACTTGCGTATGCATCTTTACAAATCTCATTCAGAAAACCAAAATTTCTGGCTGCCCCCCGGGGGAGTGCTTTTAACTGTCAGCTTGCCCTGATTGGAATTTGACTTGTCCCGGGCTAAGGGACCTGCAACTTGTAGAGCCCTGGAACTGTTCACTCGTGGAACTGTTCAGTCAATCCACGGAACAGGGATGAGAATTGGTTGCCATTTGGCAACTTTTGGCCAAAATTTGCTTTCCTTCAACAAAATGAAATGTTCTTAGTTTGATCTAAATGCTACAAAAACTGTTAAAATCTTTGGGGTAGGGCATATTATGTCGCCAGTTTGCTCTTGGGGTGACCAAAATGTATCTCATCCCTGAGGACAGTACCAGTGAGGTACTTACCTGCCCTGATCAATCTTATTTTCACCAGGAAAGAATTAAATTATGAGTGTCATTCCTTTTTGTGCTTCAGTATTTGATCGTGCCAATGTCATATTCACATGCAAGTAACAAAATATATTTTATGCGGGAACCCAGAGAGCTTTATCTTAGGTCATCTTTTATCCAGTAATGCATGTATTTTGTGGACTCAGTATAGGAGGAAGTGGAAAATAACTGTAAACAGAAACCAAAACCGTTATAATTCATGTTTTCAATTTTCCTTCCTTATAATCTATTATAGATACGATCGGAGAGTGAATTGTCAAAGCTTATCTTATAACATTTACATAAAGATGCTATATATATTTGCGTGTCTTTGGTAAATGTACAGTATGATCATAACATTTATTACTGGTAGCTTGCATTGCAAATTATATAATTATATGAGAATATACAACTCTACATACCCGTATATGTATTCTTTTTACATGTTTTACCCAATGGGACCATGCACTATTGAAGTATTACAAAACTACACATATTTTCATTGGTTATCAGCGACGCTTCCAGATTTCACTAAGGGTTGAGGCTGTTCCCTTATGAATGAAAGGCATTTGCTGGCGGGCCACGAAGCTACTCAAGCGGGGCCTGTAGTTTACCCCATGGAAATTGAAATTGCACACATTAGCTGGTTCATCTGATTCATTTTGGGGCCCCAATATAAACATCTGTTCCGTGTTTTTTTTTTTTTTTTTTTTCTAACCAAGAGTGAAGTGAAATGCGAGTTTATCATGATCAAATGGATGCAGTTTCGTATACAAGTAATAAATATCCGAATTGGGGATTGTCAGACACCCAACTTTTAAAGTTAAACTGGTTTAGGAAGATCAAATGGATAAACATCGTGAGTTTACAGTATTATTGTCAGCAAAAGTGGCGTCATTTGGCCTGGAATATTGATGTTCAAGTTAAATTGTTTTCGCTCACACGAAGAGGCAATGTTTTGGGCAAGCCCAACGTTGATGGGTGTTGTGTTTTTCGCAAGAGAGTAGGAAAAACTAGAAAAGATGATTTGCTACATAGCAAGTCAAGTGTGTGTGTGTCTTCAAAGCTTATTGCTGCATACTAATCCATGAAATAGGAGTAGAAGTTGGAATGGCATCTCAATGTGCTTTGAAGTTGTTCAACATTTAAAATTTCCAGTGGTGCTACGTAGCATAATTTAAATTGCTACAACTTTTCTTTTTAATTTATTAAGTGCCCAATGACCAACAACCCCCTAGTACAAGTTGGAATAACATCTCTATCTGTTTCACTTTGGAAGGTATTCAATATTGAAAATTTCGAATACTGCTAATTAACATAATTCAAATTGCCACAACTTTTGTTTTAGATTCATAACTTGCGCAATGGTCAGTAACCCGGCATTTGAAGTTGAAATGACACCTCTATCTATAATAGTTGTGAAGATATTAAAGATTTAGAATTTCAAATGCTGCTATTTAGTTTTTTAGTAGCTTTTGTTTTAAATCTATTAGATGCTCAATGGTCAATAACCCTCTAGTAGAAGCTGGAATGACATATCTATCTATTACACTTTTAAAGATATTGAAAGATTTAAATTTTCAAATGCCCCCTAATTTGCATAATTCAAAAAATCTTCATTCCTCTGCATAAAAAGACCAGACTCCTTGTATGGAGGCACAATCATGCCAAGTTTGGAGTTTCTTTGTATACAGTGTCAGAGAAAAGTGTCGGACAAATTCAATGGAAGGGAGGGAGGGAGAGAGAGAGAGAGAGAGAGAGAGAGAGAGAGAGAGAGAGAGAGAGAGAGAGGAGAGAGAGAGAGAGAGAGAGAGAGAGAGAGAGAGAGAGAGAGAGAGAGAGAGAGAGAGAGAGAGAGAGAGAGAGAGAGAGAGAGAGAGAGAGAGAGAGAGAGAGAGAGATCTACCTGGACCCTTGTTTGTGTTGACACACACACTTTAAGTGGGGTGAGGTAGGGATGTCCCGGCAACCAGAACCGCTGCCGAATATGGTAATCGTAATCCTGGTAATGTAATGTTGGCATTGGATATACACAAACTGCTGCAATCGCGTTCCTGAAAATACAAACAGTGACAACGGATAGATGATTCAAGGATCAGGTCGTGTGCAACTTTATCGAAGTTTCTTAGTAAACATAATGTGTCCTTGTATGAGCGCTCCTCGTCCACCGTAAAAGTGATAAGAGAGACGTTTATCATTTATACTCTGAATATTAGGTGCCGGGACGAATTTTGTAATCGTTTATAATGCTGTATTGGTATGGTACATATGCGCAGGTCATGTCTAAGTTGGCTGTTGCAAAAGGTTAGTGAAATGGGAACAGCTCAAGTTGACGTCCGTCCGCTGTTAAGCTGTATTTTTGTCTCTGAAATATCGTTCGTGGTCACGGATGATTGCAAGGGACTTTGGAGTTTCCGTGAAAAGAAATCGATTGGGTTTACTTTGCCTTTAAATGAAATTAGTTTTAACTAAGGGGAAAATAACCACCAGGAAAATGAAAGAATAAAAACAGAAGACTATAAAAGATTTGCTTTGCAGCAAATCTGTCTGGATACCTTCAAAATGAGAACAGTTTGAAATGCTACACTTGACATTGCTCAACATAATCTAAATTTTGTGAATTAGCCTAATTTGCATAAATTAAAATGCCACAACTTTAGTTGTTGGATCATTGGATGTGGCCGTGTCACAAACTTACAGACTGAAATTTGAATGACACCACTATCTATACATGTCATAGTTTTGAAGCCATTCATTTTTTTTATTTTTTTTTTGTATTTGCATAAATTAAAATTGTATAACGTTGGTTCATGATTCATTAGATACGACTATGTCACAAACATACAAATTAAAGCTGGAATGGCACGTGACTTCTATGTATGCCGTAAAACCTCCCAACACCTCCGTATTGTGAACACCCCTTTTTCTCGGTCCCAATTTTTCCCATATTCTTCCATTATAAGCGAACCTCCCTATACCAAACACCTGTCTGTACTGAACATGAACACTCCAAATGAAGACCATTTTCTATAAAAACCTCCCTGTACTGAACACATGCGCAGCACATTTTTGTGTATTTGCATTGAGTAAATACTGACAAGGCTGAAACTAAACAGATTAACTTCAAAGATAGCCTTAATTGCTTATACCAGCAGCAGCAGCAGAAATCACCAACAGCCAGGAAGTAAGCACAAGTAACTGCCACCATAATTACCTCAGCTGGTATCTGTATAGTTTGTTTGGTAAAACAAGAGGCCACAATGTGGAAACCTCCCTACACCGAACACCTCCCTATACCGAACACTTTTGTTCGGTCTCAAGGGCGTTCTGTATAGGGACGTTTTACTGCAATAAAATTGAAATTATTCAAGATTTAAATTTTGTGTATTCACCTAACTTACATAAATTAAAATTGTATAATTCTGGTTTCATGGATACGGTATGTCACAAACCTTTAAATTGAAGCTGAAGTGGCATCTGTATCTGTAACAATTTTGAAGCTATTGGAGATTTAAATTTTGTGTATTTGCATAATTTGTTTAAATTTCTACAATTTTGGTGCATAGTTCATTGGATGCGGCCATGTCACAAACGTGCAAATGGAGTTAAAATGGCACCTCCATGTATATTAGTTTTGAAGTTATTCAAGACTTAAATTTTGCGTAGTTATTCAAGACTTAAATTTTGCGTATTCACCGTATTTCCATGAAGTAAAATTGTACAATTTTGGATCATGGTTCATTGGATGCGCCTTTGTCACAAACCCATATATTGAAGTTGGGAGTGGCACCTCTATCTATAATAGTTTTGAATCTATTTAATATTTAAATTTTGCATATTCACCTAATTTGCATAAATTAAAATCGTACAACTTCGGTTCATGGTTCATTGGATGCGCCTTTGCCACAAACCTCCAAATTAAAGTTGGAATGGTATGACAATAGTTATTAGTATTGGAAGTATTTAACTTTTAAATTTTTCAATGTTCTTAATTAGCATTATTTAAACTCCATAACTTTTATTTACTGCCCATTATATTGGCAGGTGTTACAAACCTACACATCCACTGAAATTGTGTGTCTGTCTTCAATGGTTTGGAAGATTATTATGGAGCTTTTAAATTTTAGGTGCCCCTAATTTGCATAATTTTAAACATCCTGACCACTAAGTATTCCTACCGATATGCACAAGTTCACAGGTAGGTCAGTCACCATGGCAAGTTTGGTTGTTTTCGTAATAATAGTGTCCGAGAAAAACTCCGGATAAATTTGGTCGTAAGGAAGAAAGAAAATGGGAAAGAAAAAGGAATTCTTCACGCCGACATAATGACGGCAACATGAGTAGTCTGCGAGTTAACTTAAAGACTCACGACTGTAAGTTACGTGGATCAGTGGTAAGGTGAAGTATGTTTTCCACGCATGAATGTAAACTTGTTTGCACGATTTGTATTTTGGTTGTACATTGATGTTGCGACCAGTGAGGCATTCGCTTTACTAATATTGTGGATGAACCAGACCAAGGAGCTTGATCATTTGGACATGGAGTATGATATGAGACTGAATCAACAACTTCAGTGGACAAGGTTAAGTGTTTGGAAAACTTGTCTTTGTGTTAATTAATAAGAGTGTGTATCATCGTCGTCCTCGTCTCTCTCTCTCTCTCTCTCTCTCTCTCTCTCTCTCTCTCTCTCTCTCTCTCTCTCTCTCTCTCTCTCTCTACGTCCACGTTTCACATCCCGACTGTAACTTCACATGTGCATTTAGAACTGAAAAATATGTCATGTTTCAAAAGTAGGTAATTGCGACAAGACCAGGTAATGGGGTTCCAAGCAATCGTGGATCTTTGCATTTGGGTGTCTTGGCCAGAAATGGCCACATGACAGCACCTTAGTGATCACCAACCTTTTTTTTTGACGCAAAAATTGTCTAATATTTATTTTGTGTGTCCGTGTTTGCTATTTTTAACCTCTTCTCCAGAACCGTTACTTAGATTAAGCTGAAGCCTTGTGGATTTGTTCCTTGTGGAAGGGTCAAACAAAGGTGTTCACTTAGTGGCACGTCTGTGGATTCCTGATTATTAACGATTTTTTCAATTCAGGTACTTACCCGTAAATACAACTTTCCTATTGATTACTATGTAAGTCAAAGGGCATTGTAATGCTAATTCACATTATGCCAGATTCCTTGCGTCTGAATAAACAATTTTAAAGCAAGGTTGCCAGAAACACGAGACATAGAAGAAAACAATGAGAGAAAAACTCTAGACCAGCTGTTCAATCGTGAATTTCAAAGCACAAATGCAAGAAGTTCTATGTGAAACTTTTCAGTAAAAAAAATACAACAGAGATATTGACTAGGCTGTTTCAAAGTGCACCGAAATACACACTAAGAATGGATTTAGATCAGACGCCCAACTGAGAAAATAATTGGGTGCAACTGTGGAATTGTGAATTGGGAAACTCTTAAAACATTATAATAGCAAATACATCATGAGGCAGTAGAGCTAAATGACGCTGTACATAGGTGGCAGTTAATGGAGTCCAATTTGTATTCGTTCTGTCAAAATGAAGTAGAAACCATGGAACATCTATTTTTACTATTTTGATTATCGCATTATAGCCCCCCTATCTGTGCTCTGTTTAGTCGTGTCGTGAAATTCTTAAAATTGCTAAAAACTGAAAGGATTTGAGTTGAAAAAAAACTGTAAAGTAATATCATTTTCTACCGGATTCTGAAGGGGGCTAGAAAATATTGTGATGCATGCTTTTGAGATGAGGGGATGACAGGACGGGTGTTGTGGGGATCCAAGGTACTACCGCCGAGGAGAGGAAAAAAGACCTAGCACCCGCCATATCAGCCACCCACTCCCGGTGGCAGAGGGAGTTTTAGGTTGGCCTGTGCTTCGTGCCGATATGGAGAGTCCGTAAGAGATGAGGTGAGGGATGGGTGAGTATTTCTCTCAAGCCTGGCCCATATCGCCAGCTCTTCCTCTGCTCAGAGAAACTAAATCAGCAGGAAAAGGTTGTTACAACCCCTCACGATCATCCCTTAGTCAGGTGAGGTTGGTGAGGAGGTCAGTGCGAGAAAATCCTGACTATGGAAAAAAATAGATATTGTCTATAAAAAAAATGTCAGGAATGAGGACAGATTTATGCATTAAGCCGGGCTAAATTAGCTTCTGTGATAAAATGAACAACTCGAGGAAAACGAAATGTTTGAGAAAAGCCATTCACTCAATTCAAAACATGCAACATAAGAAACATATTGAGAAAACGTAATTTCTTTGGCAGAGAATGTGCAATTTAACTAACATAACTGGAACAAGTGCCGTTATCATTCAGGAGGCAAAGTTCCCTTGTCTAGCAACTGAGGGGACCAGAGCAGGTCTGCAGTTCATGTGCTCCAATATGGATAAGTTATTTGCACAGGCAATATGCAAGAAAATGCTCCCCCCCCCACAAAAACAAAACAAACAAAAATCGCCGTATTATGTCCAGAAAATTACTGTCAGGAAATAAAGCAAAACTAAAGACTACAGACGACACGGGTTCAGGGATAAATGAACATACTTTGAATTAGTTGGTTAATCATGGCTCCATCCCAAATGCGGGACCCATTTTGTTTTTAGGTTGTCCGTCCATTCGTCTGTCCGTTGGTCGGTCAGTCCACCATTCGTTGAGAACTATCTCAAGACTTACTGTCCACTTGAAAATCAATTTGCCTCATTTGTACTTTTAAACAGTTTGTGAACTTGATTCCATTTCGATAATACTGCTCTCAGTATCAAGGTCAGAGGTCCCCTGCATATGCATAGGAGGATCCATTTGTCAATGGGTTGCATTGACGTGTCTCTAGTTTGTATTTGTCAGTGTTCTGCGGGACTTTTTGCATATTATACATACATAGATACATGCATACACACACTAATATAGTATTTAATTCTTTGTTTATTTACATTTCCCTTGCAAAACATAGATCCGCATGGCACAAATTGATAATCATTTCAACCATATTAATCAGGGATCACTCTACTCTTACCGACGATTAATTGTCTTTTTTTTATTTTTCCCCAGTTACAGGTGTGATTTGCACATTCAGCTGTTCTGTGAAATTCGTAGTTAGAGACAAGTATGATCGACTAGTAATGGAATTGCTAATAGTGATGTTCAGTCGAACCACAGTGATGTACCGTTTTAAAACCACTTTTGGTAGTATAATGCTGTCAATTTATAATGACTCGCACTTAGCAGGCCCTACATTTTAGCTTTTATGAGTGTCAACCTGTTTTGTGCAAATGGTCATGCTCCAGTGATGTTTGGACCTTGAGCTCATTCCCAAGGTCACAGGACAACTGACACGAAATTTACTGTTCCGTTGATAACTTGAGAGCTGTTTTGAGTTGAGACCTTGATGTTACTCATGTTAGTGTTTCTCTATGAAGGTCATGCTCAGACAGTACATGAATGACGTTGACCTCGTTTCTGGGGTCACAGTGCAACATACACGAGTTTTACTCTTCACTTTAACTCGAGAGCTACTTGAACTGGGACCTTAATGTTGCACATGTTAGTGTCCTTCTATAAAGGTCAGACTTACACAGTGCGTGGGTGATCTTGATCCTATCCCAAGTTCACAGAGCTGCAAGTGTGATGAAAATATAGGTCAGCTGAGCATGGGCTGTTCACACAGCCCGCTTGTTTTAACATCGTTTCATCTTCACAATTTACAAACACATAATTATGAGGTTTACATGGTAGTAGTGATAGAAATTATTGGTCTAGTGTTTCTTTTATTAAATGCGGTGTTATGTTACACGTGTAATTGCAGAACTTGTACCCAAATCGGATGGTAATTAAGTTTGCACCAAATTTTATCCGTGCGGTAATTCTCCCGTCTCAATCAGCTTATTTGATCCTTTCCCTCCGCTCAAATCGCTTACAAGCGCCCTGTCTGTGTTGTAAATTGCCGTCTGCTTCAACAGGAATGTCTGGGTGCCAATCCAGACGTATCGTTTTTGTAGGAGTTCTTTATTAAAGTGTGTGTGTGTGTCAACACACACTTTTGTTTTTCTTCGAGTTCTTTCTTTCTTTCTTTCTTTCTTTATTCTTTCTTTCTTTCTTTCGTCTTTACCAGCAAATTTGTCCGACACTTTTCTCGGACACTACTATACATAGAAACTCCAAACTTGGCGTGATTGTACTTCCATACAAGGAAGAGTGACAGTTTTATACAGAAGAATGAAGATTTTTAAAATTATGCAAATTACGGGCATTTGAAATTTTAAATCTTGGATATCTTCAAAAGTATAATAGATAGAGATATCATTCCAAACTTATACTAGGGGGGTTATTGACTAATGCGCATCTAATGAATTCAAAACAAAAGTTGTAGCAATTTAAATTACGCTTATTAGCAGCATTAGTAATTTTAAAACTTGAATATCTTCAAAACTATTATAGATAGAGATATCATTCCAACTGCTACTGGGGGTTTATTGACCATTGCGCATGTAATAAATCTAAAGCAAAAGTTGTGGCCATTTAAATTATGCTAATTGGCAGCATTTGAAATTTTCAATCTTGAATATCTTCAAAACTATTATAGATAGAGATGTCATTTCAACTTCTACTAGGGGGTTGTTGACCTTTGCGCATGTAATAAATCTAAAACAAAAGTTGTAGCAACTTAAATTATGCTAATTAGCAGTATTAAAAAATTTCAGTCTTAAATATCTTCAACACTATAATCGATAGAGATGTCATTCTAACTTCTTGTATGGGATTGTTGACTATTGCACACCTAATGAATAAAAAATAAAAGTTGTAGCAATTTAAATTATGCTAAATAGTACCGTTAGAAATTTAAAATCATGAATACACACACACTGATTTGCTATGCAGCAAATCATCTTTCCTAGTTCTATATTTATTTCTTAATATCTTTTTGCTACATTTTGTGACGCAGATTTCTCAGTCAGTACACAAGTTGCAACATTGAAATTTTACATACTTGGAGACCGATAGCTGAAGTTGTGCACCTGGTGTGGATTCATTGATATCTTACAAATTATTAAAGTTATGGGTTAAACAAATCCTATTCAGCTAATGGCTGGAAAAAACAATGATAGTTGTACTAACCAATTAAGTGATCGCCAGGCGTCTAACCCGCGGTTTGTGGCGGAAAATTAATATGCATACTGCGTATTGGCACTGACAGATTTGCTGGCAAATCTAAGTATTCTAGTTCCACTTAAATTTATCGTGTGAGAGAAACAGTTTTGTGAGAATTGCAGGTAAAACATACCTGGGTAATTTGCCCCACTTTAAGAAAGCTTTATTTATTGCGGGTGAGGCTTAAAGCGATCAACCCGCATCGACGTAAAAGCCATTTGCTCAGTTTTGATTTGACCAGGAAAGGGACAAGGCTGGGGTAAAGGCTTCTGATGTGTGTGCTTGCAAAGTTCAAAGTTCTGTATTTAACCAGTTGCGCCCTCTAGGGGCCAATGGTTACAACGCAAAATTTCAGATACAGTTATGACAAACGCGCCCTCTTGGGGCAAGATTACTAAATAGAGAAGAGACTCTGTCACACAATGCGGCCCTCACTATACTACTGGTAACAATCGCCTGTAAATAGGTTTACAAATCAAAATATACAACAGCCCCTTCCCAGTATGAATGAATTCTGTGTTCCTACACATGTCGTCAACAACTCTATTTTATTTTCTCTGTTTAAAACTGACTAGAGCTAGTCCTAGTGATTTTAAGGTTAGTGGGCTGGAATTTAATATTTTTAAAAAAATCAATTCTCTCGATATTATTTAAAAAAGAACCGAATGATCACGACATTGTTTCAGTAGACTCTCAAAATTTTTCATGTTTCTTACATTCTAGGATGAAATGAAATCATCCTCTACAAGGCCCACGTTACACTGCATTCATTTTCTTTCCTCTATAAGTGTCCTGCCAACTTCATTGTTCAGTCTGTGGTCGCTTGTCAGCAACCTTGTGATCCTTGCTCTTTCTTTGGGATTATAAAATATTCAAATACTCTTCATATTCAGGTTTCATTTTGCACACCCTATAAAACCTAAACTTATTACCAATGAAACTTTTTTCTTTGTTTTTATCTTCAAACTTTCAAATTTCCCCCATTGAATCCAGTGAGTCACACAAATTGTGTCTGTTTACATCCTAATCATAAGACTACCAAAACCTCATTCAAACCACCAAGATATGTTTTTTGTCACCTCTGTGCCTATATGGTTTCTCATATGCTTTTTTCAACAGGCTCTTTGGGGTTTTGCCTATAGTCCAGGTATTATATCACATATTCATATATAAAGGATATCTCCCTGACTCCACTTTGACTGCCATATCTGTAGTTTTACCATTGACCTCTAAGATATATTGATAAAAATTCTCAAATGCATTTTTGCCATTTAGTTTCAAGACTCTTGTTTTCAAACCAATCAGGTTTTTGCTTAGCTCTTGGGCTGGTACCACTATTAATGGACCCCATAACTCGGTACCATAAATTAGTGGTAGTTTGATTAATTGGTCAAAGCAAGGAGGCAACACGAAGGCCCAAATGAGGATTTACATTGCTATTATTGAGTGAAATATTCAATTGCAATCGGGCTTTTTGAGCTTTTCTGTACAAGTTATCTATGGCCGGTGTCATAGTGCCACTAGCTGTAAGCACAATGCCCAACAACTGGTACTCAGTCACATTTTCAATGATCGGTCTGCCCATGGACATATTAATCTCGTTAATACGTCGCCATGGTCTGCCGTAGTTGAACTTGCGAGCACCCAGACGACCTTTGGTGTCTAACTCAATAATTTTTGTTTTTTTGTATCTTGACACTTAGATGCCATTCATTACAATAGGCATGCAGTTTGTTCAGGTGTTCCTGAAGTTTGGTTGTGGTGATATAGACAATAAAATTAGATCGTCAGCATGTATTTATACATGTGTGTGCGGACGCGCATGTGTGCATGAACTCAATACCATTCCACACGTGAGACATATTTCAGGTGTCGTTTCCGTATCAATAATCTACAAAAGTATCACACGTTTTCTGCCTACTTAATTTTCTTAATTGGTTGTAACTGTTTTATTACCTGGCCAGTATTTCATTTTCATAAACTGGTATTTCCTATTTTCATATTATAGACCGTAGATTATATATATTTTCTTTATACATGTATGTACTGACTATCCTGCGTGGGATGTCCAGTGGAAATGGACAGGTAAAATGTGTAAGCGTCGACAAGGTTCGTCACTGGCCTTAGGGCATTATTTCGGATGCAGAGTGTGTTTTGCCTCCAGAGTTAGACCTGTATGGGATGGAATTCGAATTGAACTTCTATTGGTATTGTGCGAGACTCGTGTTTCAAAATACCGCCCTGCCATACATTTAATCATGTATATCACGGTAAGTTATTGCTTGTCAAAGCGCACTTTTTGGAGTAAGACGCGTTTATGGGAAAGCTTGATCCGTGAAAACCGGGCTCCACTGTGCACTAAGTATTGCATCAATTAGTTAGCCATATGTCTCTCCGCCCAGAGACGCCACCTGTTCTTGGCGTAAGTATGACTGGTGATCATCATTTGGTACATTTCAGATCATATTGCCGAAGCGACGGTGAGCTGTTTTCTCGACGACAGACAAATCGCTACATCCAGGTCGTCCTGTCAGCAGACCAAGGCGAGGAGAGGCAAAATGGTCCTATGAGGAGGCGAGCTGTTAAAAATAAGTATTATGGTGTGGAAACAGCTGCAACTTGCCACGTGCTCCGCAGTCTCCGGTTAGACACTGCGACTGCTTGAATGGGATACCTTACTGTCCAGGCTTCCGCCATCTCCAGACATGTATACAAAGACTGGATCGTGTCCCTTTGTTATGAAAAGGGAACGCTTTCTGAAAATGGTGCTGTTAGCTATTCTGCTTCTGTTGTTTATTCAATATGGTGTCAACATGCTTTTTTATAAGAGGCATTTTCTTTCCGATGCATTTGGGAGGTACATTTCTTCAAATGACACCAATTCTACATCGCGTCTTTGGAGTATACAAGAATTAATAAAGTTTGGAGTAACAGGGAAAAGACGGGCGAGATTCGTCTCAAAGCATGATACAGTTGGGGTCGGTGTCATTTTGAAGTTGACCACCACGCAGCCTGCAGGGAGAATAAAACAGAGCACTGCTGCATCAACCACAAATACATCAACTAAATCCACAGTGCCAAAACCTACAATTTCTACATCTACAGTAAGTTCAGATCTTCACAAAATCACAACAACAACAAAGTTAAACAGTGGAAACTATACCACAAGGACTACACCAAAGCCAAAGCCTAAATCAGGCACGGCTGACGGTCAAGTCGTCAAGTATGCAAGGGAAGCAGTCAGAGGTACTGGATTACCCCCGTGCCCACCTGTTCCACCAGGACTCGGTGAGTGTCAATCTTTGACCTTTAAGCCAAACTAATATATAAGACTGGTACCACCATTGATAAGTAACGGTTGCAATTATGTAACGTGTCATGTTTTCTATTTTATACCCACGTTTAACGGAAATAATCTCCGTAAGACCATAATCAAAACAGCCAAATCTAATTGAAAGGAAGATGGGAGTGTTTTTCCAAAGGGTAGCCATATTTCACGAGTTTTATACGTTTCTGTGACCCCCCCCCCCCCCGCTGCCCAAGAGAAAAAAATATTTCTTCATGATGATAATGTTACCAAAACCACGGGGTCTTTTGGAATTTGAAGAGTGTCTTTCAATGAAACATGGAAAATTAGATAAAATTATGGTAATGATGTCCCTTGTGCAACATTTGATGTGTTTGCAAATATAAATAATTTGAAAAATTGGACTTGTGAAAAAAATATTTCAAATTTAAAAAGTTAAAAGAAATTTAAATGTTGCCGAGGAGACAGTTTTCAATGATCATCAGTGCTTCTTGGCTATTTATACATGTAGTGTCATCAGACTTGGAGGAAAAGGCTCAATGCAAAAATTAGGAATATGTAGATGATAAAAATATCATTTGGCCCTATTGAAAATTAAAAATTTAAATTTGAATGATTGTCACAATGTCAAAATTTGCCGTCTGCAAAGGTTTTTTTTAACTTGTTTATTTGGTAAAACCAGAGGACATATGCTACAAAACATGTCACATCCGGTCATAATACTCCATCACTTTAAGAATGGCGAAACAGAAAATAAATCTCCTAAGTCCAAGTGTAATTCTTTAAAGTTAAGTGAAGACATCAAGGACGGGATATTTTGTACAAGTAAGTGCTGCTCCATGATTATATATATGCACATAGCCTCGTCCGGTTAAAATATATATCTGAAAACAATGGCACATTTCAAACACATACAATGACGGTGATTGATAAAATTTAAGTATTTTAGCAATCACAAACAATAACATGTTATAAATTGCAAGACGTGCGGACAAAACTGTCACGTAAGCGACATTTGCCAATGTCTTATCCGCAAAACCTATGATTTGTATTTTAATAGAATAGTAGACCTCGTAAAATTATTGTTTTGTATTTGACCGACAGACCTCTTAGTTTTCATTTCATGAACAATCACGTGATAAAGTGATTATCATTACAATGTGTAATCTTTAAAATAATAATACAGATTTTTTCTTGATGAGCTACAAGTGTCTGAAACGTATAGTGCGCGACTTCCTCCTTGCATCTCAAGTTTCAAATAGGTAATTATTCTTACCCTTCACACACTTTTATAAGATCACTCTTCCCTCTTTATAAAAAAAAGCGGTAACAATTTGAAAATCTTGAAAGTTACAGAAAAACAAACTCTGCTTAATGTCGTGTCCGCGACAACAAAAAATTTTAAAAAATCAAAAAAAAAAAAAAAAAAAAACGTATGTCCCTGTCTTATTGTCAAAGGCAAATCAAACATAAGAAACGTTCAGGAAGATATGTTGGTTGGTGACTTGTTCTAATCCGTATCCGCACTTGGATGTCGTTGCCGTGTCGTTGAATGGAAATCTAACCTATAACTCGTATTAATGCATGCTACAAGGCGGTAATAGCCCTAGGGTAAAAAAAAAACGGTATGCTCACAATATACATTATTGTAAAGCAGGACCTGAAGATGTTAGTTGATGTATGTTTCGAATACAGGCTCAGTCATGGGGCGTCTGTCAGAAAGGCGGAATGCAATCAGATGATTAGTAGGAAAACGGTAAAAAAGGACTACATTGCTTTTAAATTCAGACCAAGACGATGGACATTCATACACTTTACATGTCGGTATCCTATGTCGTCATGTTCAAATGTTTCTGTAGAACGGATCTTGTATATTGTGCATAGTGCTGGCAATTGGCAGATCTGCCAAGTCTTACTTTTTGGAGGGTAAGACGTGTTGGAAGTGATATTTACAGAAAATAAAACGATTTTCAGCAAGATATTCCTCTTTTTGTTCGGTTCTTTCTGCAATAATTAACACAAATATACCGGATCTTCCTCCGTTTTAGTAGATCTGCTGACCTCAGGTCGCTAACCTAATACGAGAACTCCTGGCCGTCCTTTATTCCGTCTATTAGTGTTTCTCCCCATCGAGAATTGCTTGTTAGGTGGGGCTCCGTAAGGAGACCCCCTCTCATGTACAATGTACATAGTAGACCTAAAAAGTTCAATATTTGAAAACCAGGAACTATTCCTGTCGTGTTAATAGTCCTGATTTGTGACAAGACTTTATTCTTAACATTTGATATCGGCAAAATAAACAAGACTGATACCTGAAGGGTTTAATAAGAGAAAATACTCTGTCACCACTGGTTACAATTGCTGAAAAAGCCTCACTGTGAGAATATGTCATCCGGCGAACGTATGTATTCTGGTGCAAACAAGAAACAGATTTTAAAAAGGTGCAAGTTATTTTCTTTCATTTGTGCTCTTAATGGTAACACTGGTATTACTGCTCATTGCTGATGTAAAATGTAGATATTCTTTATCGATCTATGCACATTATCAGGACCTTTCTGTTAAAAGAAGTTCCGTATCTTGCTTGTATTCGTGGGTGAATGTGACCTCAATTCTGTGAACACCGAACTTTTGTCAGCTCAATGAGGCTCTCCGTAGGTTTTTGCATATCCAGACAGTTACCAGTCTGAACACGTCCAAAGATGCATCAGACGGAAAAAATCCATTGAGCATTCGTTACAGTGATCTAAAAAGTCCACGAGAAAATGTAATCAAGTTATCACTTCCCCTTACAAGTCTTGTGCAAGTACGCTGTTTTGGCGCAATAACAATATGTAAGTGCTTTAAAGTTGCATTCCGCGATATTTCATACACGTACCTATCCACGTAATTCATCACTAATCATGCGTCGAAGGACCGTTGTGCCTTTGTTTTGGTCAATAAACATGATATTTTGGCGGGAAGAAAGAGTTTTTACATTCGACCATGCAAGTGTTGTTTATAACGGCATTCGGCCATGCACAACGGTTCTAGGGCAATTCCTCGCTGATGAGAGATATATTTACAACCAGTTGGCTCTCGCCGGTCACGTGGCGTGCGCTATATTGCGAGAGCAAAGCATGCAGTCTCCACGTGCTTGCAGAGCCGTCTGCGGAGACAAAGTGAAACTGTGAAATACCACTATTTTGTTGGCCGTCAACGAGAATAGAATTTTTCATGTGATTAACTGTGCTTGATCATATTTTAATCATGCATGTTCGTATCGCAAGACTCAATGATAAATGGACGAGTTTGTACGCTCATCGGTGCCTATGTTGTTTGTTCAAGCCTACGGCCTTCGCATCGTTCGAACTTGAAGTTGAAGACGACGGCATGCAGTCTTACATAATGTTCCGGTGTCAATGACAATGTTTGACACATTTATTGACGCAAAACAGCAAATAAAGCTTTTATATATGGTGTTCATTTTGACGCTAAACTTGTGCATGTTTTTATAAATTCAAGTCGCGATCGTTTGCTATGGACTGTGTTTGTGGTATATATTTTGATAGACATATTTGTTTGCTTTAGATTACATAAGTGTGGAAAACGAGCAAATGAGAACACACATGGTCGCAAACAATAACACATGATTGTCATCTTCACCGTTCACTGCAAATACAGATTCAACTTGGAACATATTGACCTCAAATCTCAGGAAACTAAATTTTTATGCAGTGAAACAAACGTCGTTTCATATTTCAAGATTTGTCTATAATTTGGTATCAGCAGTTCTAGGATGCAGGTACCTCCGTTCCATTGGTTATTAATGTTACAGCAAAGATGGTAGAAAAAGCCCTCCTTCAGGGTCGGTAAGGGGTTTCTCGCACTGGCGTACTGCTTTTTTTTTTTTTTTTTTTTTAATTTATTTACCGTACTGGCGTACTGGAAGCCGTCTTGTTTTACGTACTTCGTACTATCCAAAATTTTGAAAGATTTTTATTTTCCGTACTGCGTACTCTAGAAGAATAATTACCTGTACCAGCGTACCGACCCCCCCCCCCTTCTCCTTGGTTACAGTGAGCAAAAGACTATCTTCATGCTTATCTGCAGAGAGAGAGAGAGAGAGAGAGAGAGTTTTCACCAGGATTCGTCGTGTTTCCTACCAAAAATTTTGTTTTAGGATGTTTGTTTTATTGACGATGCACTGCATTCGTAAGATCTTGTCAATATTATCGTCTGAATAATATTCATCGCGCTGTTCCTACCAACTGTACACTATAGTAGATTGTTCCAATGCAACTAAGCAATCATATATTTCGAGTTTGCGTCATGATATGATACATTTGAAATCCTCAGTATTTTTTTTTTTATCGCAAATTACCAAAATAGAAATGCGAGATAAAAAACAAACAAAACAAAACAAAACAAACAAAAAACAAAAACAAAAACAAGAAAAAAAAAACAAAAACAAAACAAACAAACAACAAAAAAACAAACAACACACACACACACACACACACACACACACACAAAACCCCACAGCAGATCTAGAAAGGACCAGATGAAATTCTGAATTACTTGACTAAAATGATTTGTTTGGAAAAAATTGTTGATACCTTAAGTTTATGTACATCAACTTTTGTTCTGCATAGGCCTATGACTTACAAGAAAGAACGATAGATAATTCTGTGCTGGAAGCATGTGCAAAAAAATGGGATGTTATTTAGTTGGACTTGTGTGTGCGTGTTTTCGGAGAATGTATACGGTTGCGACCGATAATAGCAGATAGATATGGCTGAAGCAGTGGCCGAAAGAGTGAGAGAATGAGGCTTCTTTGTATAATAAATTTTATGTTTCGAAACGTACAGTTCCTCATCAAATTTTCATGTCGCATGTGCCATTATACCGAACACAGTGTGACACCCGAGGACCCGTTCAGACCGTTGTGCAGTATACCGTTCTGTCAATGGTGACAACGTTCAAAGCTTGTTCTAATCCATTGCAAATGCATTTGGCTAGTGTGGTACACAGCAATGTGAAATTACAAGTACAATCCTTTTTAATTTTTCAAAATAAATTCGTTATATTGTCGTCGAGAAATGTTGGTAAAATTCTCTGTCGGACGAGGCTCTGAACAACGTATTGCAACTTCCCACACAAGTGGCATGCAGACGAATGTCTGAAGAAAGAAACTCACACATTATACCTTGCACAATCTTATAGAAATACAGAACTGATAAAGTCAAGTTCATGAGAAAATTTTATGGTGCCCCTAGGAAAATTGATGACGAATAGAATAACATAAATCTTTGACATCGTAGACAATAACAGCTTGATAAGTAGCGGAGGTCGCGGGCACGTCTTCCTCGCAATATGTGCAGTCAAGAGCTGCCGATGCAGACAAAATTTTATCTCGAAGTTAGCGGGAAACGTAGATAGTATGCCCATTTGTTTGTTGTTTTTTCTCTCTCTTTGTCTCTGAAGTTGCCGTTGTCTTTACTGATCTTAATTAACGGCACTTTTGTCCCATGAATTTGATTACCTAGCCACTCTCCCCACCCTCCCCCCCCCCCCCCCAAAAAAAAAGAAAAGAAAAAGAAAAGAAAACTTCATCAAGCTGGAGCGGTTATAATATGATAATGATATTCGGATTCAATCTCGATTGATTACAAACACGACTGATCAAGTATCCATGACGACTTGAATATAACGACTTCAAAGAAATGGGCGGCTCCTGTGATCTTTGATTTTTTTTTTTCCGGCACGTGCGACAACTGGGCACTGCTCTGAACATCAGACCTGTTCAGAATCAGAATGAATGTAGCGACATCATCATCACTTGGACGCCCAAGGCTGACCTTGTCCTTCTTTTACAACCCGCTATCGCTCCATATTTTCAACACCGATGGAAACTGTGTGTGTCTGTCTTATTTTGTCACGCGCGGCTGGGGCACGTTTCTTTTCGCTGTGAGTGGCGTAATTTTCTTGGTCGCACAAGCAGACGAAAAGCCGGCTCAGACGGAAAACATAAGATGTACGCATGCGCGAGATCTGTATGTAAATGACCCAAATGACGTTGTCCAGGAATTCCCTACCGCACTCTGTTTGAATATTGAAGTTCCATTGGTGGAACCCGAAGAAGACGTGAGGATTACTCGGTAGTTTCACAAGTAAGTGTGTGTTTTTCATATTTCGTTGTTTTATATTGTGTATTTTACACGAGCGAAGATGTGTTTGTATAAAATTTGACAGGTTCCCTGCCACTAGCGGTGTCATAGCATCAATGTGGTATCCACGTGGTCATTGCCATGTCGACCATCACATGAACATTAATAAAAAAGTCATTATGGCAATGTCGCTCATCACGAACACATGCTTTTGAATATCAATGCATTGCTCACAAATTAAACTTGATGTGTGTTTTGAAGTCTTATACTGAGTTGTTATTGTATGTCACTTGGTCTGCTTTATTGATTGCGTTCAATTGATTGTGGGATTCTGAGATGAATCAAGATCTAGGTCATGGATCCGAGCGAGAAGTGGATGTTTGTAAACATTGCCATGCTGAGACTGTCGACATTTTCAGTTCACGTTTTGAATGACCTATCACTCAGTGCTGTACTCACTCAACCTTGCGCTCGATAAGGCCACTTTGTTTGATGCTAAAACTATTTTTTCTTCGATTGATATACTGTATAGGGAAACTGTGTGCCAGAACAGTCACGGAGAGATGGGAAAAGTTGTGTTTTAATGGGAGGGAAAATGGCGTCAGTGAAAACTATTATTAAAGCAAAGCAAAACTTATATAATTTAAAAGTTGGTTTGATTCATTTACATGTTGAGCTTTAGATTTGTCACATCGTAATCATTCATAACTTGCCTTTTTTGAACGATCTGAATAGAGGTTGAAATGTATGTATGTATGTATGTATGTATGTATATATATGTATCTATGTATGTATGTATATGTATATATATATATATATATATATATATATATATATATATATATATATATATATATATATATATATGCATATTTTAAGTGTGATTAAAACCCCATCTTCTGCTGGGATTTTGGTGTGATTTTTACCTCAGCTGACTTGTCAGTCAGCTGACGTTTTTTGAGGGTCCATCGTCCATCGTCCGTCCGTCGTCCACAATTCACATTTTCGACTTCTTCTCAAAAACAGTCAGCCAGATTCACTTCAAACTTGGTGGAGATGTGCCTTGGGTGGGTCTCTACTAAGTTTGTTCAAATGGTCACGGTCCAGTGATTTTTGGATTTTTAATGAATTTTTTTGTCCATTTTTGGGTAAATCTTAAAAAATCTTCTTCTCCGAAACCACTCACTCAATTGCTTTGATATCACACAGGAACACTCTCTGGGACACTTAGTTCTTAATTTGTTCACCAGGTGGCACTGCAATTTTTTCCTAATTTTTTATGAATTTTTGTGTGTTATAGCTATTTTCGACTTCTTCTCCAGAACCATCACTCAGATTAAGCTGAAACTTGGTGGATATGTTCCTTGTAGAAGGGTCAAACAAAGTTGTTCACTATGTGGGAATGTTGCAGATTCCTGATTTTTAAGGATTTTTTCAATTCTGGTACTTGTCGGTCAATGCAGCTTTCCTATTGATTACTATGGAAGTCAATGGGCATTCTAATGCTAATTCATATTTTTGACTTCTTCTCCAAAACCGTCATCCAGATTAACTTCAAACTTGGTGGCAATGTACCTTGGGTGGGTTTCTACCAATTATGTTCACGTGGTCATGCTCCAGTGATTTTTGGATTTTTAGTGATTTTTTTTTTTTTTTTTTGGACAAATCTTAAAAAATCTTCTTCCCCGAAACTGCTTACCTAAATGCTTTGATGTCACACAGGAAGACATCTAGGGACTCCTTGTTGTTAATTTGTTCACCAGGTGGCGCTGCAGTTTTTTCCAATTTTTTTGTGAATTTTTGTGTGCTATAGTTATTTTCGACTTCTTCTCCAGAACCGTCGCTCAGATTAAGCTTACACTTGGTGGATATGTTCCTAATGGAAGGGCCAAACAAACTTGTTCACTGTGTGGGAATGCTGCGGATTGCTGATTTTTAATGATTTTTTCAAGTCAGCTCCTTTGGGGTAAATGCACCTTTCCTATTGATTACCATGTAAGTCAATGGGCATTCTAATGCTAATTTACATTTTCGAATTCTTATCCAAATCCATCATCCAGATGAACTTCAAACTTGGTGGCAATGTACCTTGGGTGGGTGTCTACCAGGTTTGTTCCAATGGTCATGTTCCAATGAATTTGGATTTTTTTGTGATTTTTTTTCAAAAATCACTACAAAAGTTTTAATAGGAAAACTTAACATAGGAATTTCTTGTAATGGTCGTAACTTTAATAATATTGACCAGATTTACTTCAAACTTGGTGGGGATGTGCCTTGGGTGGATATTTACCAAGTGTGTTCAAATGGTCAAGCTCTATTGATTTTTGGATTTTTGATGAATTTTGTTGTTTTTGGGGGGGGGGGGGCAAACCTTCAAAATTCTTCTCTGAAACCACTCACCCAATTGCTTTGATATCGTACATGGACACTCCCGGGAACACCTAGTTCCCAATTTGTTCACCAGGTGGCGCTGCAATTTTTTTTAATGAATTTTTTGTATGGATTTGCTATTTTTCACTTGTTCTCAGAACCATCCCTCAGATTAAGCTGAAATGTGATGGATATATTGTTGTGGAAGGGTCAAACAGTTGTTTACTAGGTGGCACTGCTTTGGATTCCTGATTTTTAAGGATTTTCAATTCGGGTACTTATCGTTCAATGCAGCTTTCCTATTGATTACCATGTAAATCAATGGGCATTCTAATGCTAATTCACAGGACAACTGACACGAAATTTACTGTTTACTTGATATCTTGAGATCTGTTTTGGGTTAGCTACACATGTTTACTATTTTGTATGAAGGTCATGCTGAGACAGTACATGAATGACCTTGACCTCGTTTGTGGGATCACAGTGCAACATACATGAATTTTACTCTTCATTATAACTTGAGAATTACTTGAACTTTGATGTTGCACGTGTGGGTGTTCTTCTATGAAGGTCAGACTTACTCAGAACATGGTGTCCTCGATCCTTTCCAAAGTTCATAGAGCTGCAAGTGTGATGAATGTCAAGATCAGCTGAAGCACGGGCTGTTCACACAGACCTCTTGTTTAAGGTCCATCTTCCTGCATACCCTTGGAATGGAAAATGACAACCTGTATGTATCAGATGTAGAGGGTGGCCTTTTACAGATCAAGGGTACAAACTAAACCAGAGGAGAAGCACTTCCAGTGATGAGGGGGCTAACAATTCTGTTTCTATTTTGCACCACCTGATTAAAGTGTACTGGAGCTCAAATGAAATAATACAGTGAAAACTCAAAGTGACACTCAGTTATCTGACATATTCATTATAATGACACAAATTTGAAGGGACTGAAGTTGTTGTTCCTTTGTTTTTTGACTCATTAATCTGAAATATTCAGATATCTGACTCATTTTCTTGGAAAAAAATAGTGTCATTCTTACAAGTTTTCATTGTGCCTGCTATGTGTTGACCCTGACAAACATTAAAAATGTAGCAATCAATAAAGCAGACTTAGTGACATACAATAACAACTCAGTATAAGACTTCAAAACACACATCAAGTTTAATTTGCGAGCAATGCGCCGATATTCAAAAGCATGTGCTGATGGTGAATGACATCGCCATAATGTTCATGTGATGGTCAACATGGCAATGACCGCGTAGATACCACATTGATGCTATGACACCGCAAGTGGCAGAGAACCTGTCAAAATTTATACAAACACATCTTCGCTCGTGTAATATGTACAAGGTAAAACAATGAAATATGAAAAACACGCACTTACTTGTGAAACTACTGAGTAATCCTCAGGTATTCTTCTAGTTCCACCTCTTCGCTGGCTTCAGCAACAGGTCTTTTCATACGTGACTGTGGCTGCTTTACATATGTCATAACACATTATGCGTGCGCATAAACGATCTCCAAAATACGCTCACTCCCACCCTAGAAATAAATTTTTGTTTGATCATACACAAACCTACATGTATTGAAATGTTAACAAAATATTCATATTAAGCCCGGTAAATTAAGGTCTTACAGATATTACTATAATAGCCATGATAATTTACTCGCAAATGTACCCAAATTTCATATACATGTATATGTATATTATACATGTAAACATATGTTCATGCCCTAATGAAAACAAAGGAAAAACAACAAAAAGCCCCACCTCCAGGCTTTAAGCCTTGTTAGCACGATAGTATCTACAATTTTTACGTTTGCTCATTGAATTTTTTGGATATATTCTACGAATGAAAATCTGGGTTCCTTTCGTTATTGGTTGCGATGGGTTACGTGATATAGGGACTCAAAATATAAAATACGGTGGATATATTATGGAAGCTAGTTGGTGAATGCGAAATATAAGTTAATATCTAATAAGATTTATAAAAATCATTATCCTGGGAAGTTATAAGGCTAATTTTACCAACTGTACAACATTTGCATCGTGTGTGAAAGTCTAAAATTACATAATACGGGTGACGTTGGCGTACATTCCCAAGGTCACTGTCGGAATACATATCAGAAAATGATTTCCATGTGAACTTGTGGACAAATATCTTTGCACCATGGCAGGAATATCACACACGCAGGATTAGTATGTAGGGTGGGACCATGGGGGCGCCACAAGCGGTGTTTATTGAAAGTGACATAACAATGAATTAAAAACACATTCAGTTCATAACTGTAATAATCAGTTGTGATGCAAATACAAAATTTACACGAAATATGCAGTAGACCAATGGTCAAGTTATAAGAAGTTATAGGCGACCTTGACTTACTTCCAAGGTCATTTAGCACCTAGTATATTTCACGAAATTAGGTATGTTGAGAAAGAATAACGCTAGTAAACGTACCACAAAATGTGTATCATGTGTTTATATTTGATATTGCACAATATGTGTGCCCTTTACTTATTTATGAAGGTCACAGTTAAAAATACATTTCAGAAAATACATTTGTTGGTGACAGTCGTTACATCTGGACTTGTGGACAAATATTATGTACCATGGCACGAATATCATGCAGGTAAATTATGTTGTGTGGGGTCATCGTGACTTCCATAGTGCTGTTAATTGGAACCTGCCGCATACGTCTCAAAACACACGGGACACAAATTGCAACATGATGACAAACGAGAAGGATAACAATGCGAACTAGAAAAGAAGATTTGCTTCAAAGCAAATCTTTGTGACTTCAGACGTTGTGAATATTAAATGCTACAACTTTTGTCCTTTGGTACTTCACATTCCATTAAGCGTATGGCGCTTGACCTTAAGAGGTCACATGGAAATAAAAAATATATAGTGGTACAGTATCAACAATTTAACAACAACATGCACCAAGACAGATAAAATGGACCAAAGTATGGCTAGATGAAAATTCCAAAGGTCCAAATGGCCTTGACGTTTGCCTTCAATGGAACCAAGTAAATTACAAAAATGTACTGTTAAAATATCCCTTATTTCAGCCAACCATGAACCAAATCAGATAAAAATTAACCAAGTTGTGACCAGATAAAAATTTCAACGGACCAAATAATCATGGCCTTTGACTTCAGAAGTCACTTGTAAATTAGAAAACTGTGCAGTGTTAAAACATCTACATGCTCTATCATGAGCCAAAGATGATCAAAATCGGATAAAAAGTGACCAAGTTATGCCTAGAAGAAAATTTCAAATGGCAAAATGGCATTGACCTTTAGAAGTCACATGTGAATTACAAAAATGTGCTGTGTTCCCAACCTACACATTGAGTCCAACATAATTAAAATTTGCATGATATTTGACAGAGTTATGGCTGGATGAAAAATTTAAAGGACCAAGTGACTTTGACCTTTGACTTTTAGAGATCACAGGTAAATTACATATAGATGAAATGTGGCAATACCTACACTTTGAGTCCAAAAAGATTAAACTTGGAAGAAAAGTGATGGCTAGCTAAAATTTCAAAGGCCCAAATGACCTCGACCTTTGACCGCTAGAGGTCACATGTAGATTACAAAAATATGCAATGTAGCAAAACCTAAAATTTTTTATCCAACATGATAAGAAACGAAAAGGGTAACAATGCGAACTAGAAAAGATTTTCCTTCAAAGCAAATCTGTGTGTCTGCAAAAGTTGTAAATATTAAATGCTACAACCAAAAATTGGATGAAAAATGGCCGAGTTGTGGCTTGAGGAAAATTTCAAACGTCCAAATGATCTTGACCTTTGACCTTTAAAAGTCACATCTGAATGTGAAAAATGTGCAGTGCTAGGATATCAACAATTTGATTCAAACATGATCACGATTGGATAATATTGACTAATGGCTAAAAGAAAATTTGTAATGACAAAATGACCGTGACCTTTGACCTTTTAAAGTCACATAGGTCACACGTAAATTTAAAAAATGTGCATTGTAACGACCACATGAATTAAAGGTGGATGATACTTTGGGCGGCAAATCTAAAAAAGTCTTTTTCAAAACCGTTAACTCAATTGCTTTCATATCACACAGGGACACTCCTAGAGACTCCTATTTTTTAATTTATTAACCAGGTGGCGTTTCAGTATTTGTGTGTGTGTGTGTGTGTGTGTGAGTGTGTGTGTGTGTATGTGTGTGTGTATGTGCGTGTGTGTGTATTTAAGCTTCTAATCTCTGTTCTTATTATTTTTGCCAGTTGTTGCTAATTATAATTTTACCGAAAGGTGGCCTTGGCGATAGCACATCATAGAATCCTTAGCCAAGGTCATCCTAATATCATTTAGTTCAATTACGAGTTCTTGGTTATTGCTTAATTACCACTTTGTCACTACAAACGTTGAAATTCATGTAGCCCATTTCATATCATATTGAATAAACTGTTCTGAGTTCTGAGTTCTGTGTGTGTTTTTGCTATTCTCGACTTCTCCTCCAGAGCAGTCACTCAGATGAAGCTGAAACTTGGTGGATATGTTTTTTCGGGTTTTATTTTATTTTATTGGGGGGGGGGGGAGCTGTTTTGTTTTCTTTTGCTTTGTTTTGCCAAATGTTAAAAATCTTATTGGGAAAGTAAGTGGACTTGATCTCCACCAACTTTGTGACGCAACATGGTGCTGTCGTTTCTAACAAATTGTCAAAATTCGAGAAAGTCGGTAAGGGGATATGTTCATGATAGGAACAGTGATGATGGTGACCTGGACTGTAGATATCAGTCTCAAGTTCACAGGACCACTGCATTCTGTGCATGTCGGGTCAATGGGTTTGAAATTGTATACAAGCAGTTTTGGTCCCATGGATCACGATTCAGGATCGGGCCTATCTTCGGGTGAAAGTATCTAGGTCAGCTGCGGACGGGCTGCTCAGACAACCCTCTTGTCGTGTGCTGATTGTGTATATTTCGTTATACTAATGATCAGCAAGTGGCACATCTACACTGAAGGATAGGTATACTCAGCTTTTATGCAATATGTAAACAAATATGTGCATAGTTCTTATGTAGATGGCTTAACAAAACTTTTAGATTCCGCAACACAATACCTGGCGCTATATTCGGTTATTTCACCGGCACCGGCGCTTTGTAGCTTTGGGTGTCGAGAATATTTATTGTCTGTCCGTCTTTGACAAGATGAGATTTCCAGTTGTACTTTGGTTATATCAGAGAGTAAAATTTGGGTTTTACGCCTCATGGCTACAATCATACGCTTTGGTTTCATATTACTCCGGTCCCGTCAGTTTCTGGGCAATGTCAGATGGTGAGGACGCTTGTTCCAGTTATGTAGCTTATCCAACCATAAATAACACATTTTCTACCAAACAAATGAAATTTTCTGAATATGTTAAGGATCTTGTATGTCGTAAAACTTAGTAAATGACTTGTCTTGGGCGTTGCGCTTTTCCAAGTTCTTACCTTTATCATAAAAGCTCATCTGAACCTACTTCATACATGAACCTGCCCTCCTTCCGTGTCAAATTTCTTGCTTCAGCCTAGGTGTTAGCACAGTATCCAGATTAACAGCTCCTGCTATATACTATCAATTCCACTGTCATAATTGTGGAACAAAACACTGGTTCCTAGACAGGGAAATTTATAAGGTGCAATTAACTGGGCTGTTTAAAACAGTTTTCGACAGCTTCCAGAAGAGCGGGCCTAAAATGTATATATACTGAACCCCAATGAAAAGTATCCACATGCCAATTTTGAAGTATTTTATTGTTTATACTTGAAACATTTCATACCTAGACGTGCTTAGAACTTAACAAAGCATTCACTTTTCTGGCGTAAAAATAATGTCACGCTCTACCGACATTAACGTCACTTACAGGCAAAAAATGTCATTAACTGCCCTAATTGAAAGTCACACAAATTTTTCTGTTCAATATGGGATGTGGCCACCTCGAGCATCAACACATGCTATACATCTGCGGCGCATACTGCTGACCAGGGTTTGAATTCTGTGTTGGGGAACATTATTCCATTCTTCCTGCAGAGCTTGGATCAGCTGGTTTCGGGTAGTAGGCCTAGGTGTCCTCCGTTGAATACCTTGGCCTAACTGATCCCACAAATGTTCAATAGGACTCAGATCGGGTGAGAACGCTGGCCATTCCATGACATTGATGTTGTTCTCATTGAGAAAGTTCATTGTTAATCTTGCAGAGTGTGCACGTGCATTGTCCTGCTGAAAGATCGCTAGATCTTGATGCTGCTCCATAAATGGGACCATGTGCGGCTCCAGCACCTCATCAATGTACCGCCTAGCATTGAGGATCCCTTGAATGACCACTAGGGGTGTCCGGTAGCGGTTGCTGATGCCTGCCCACACCATGACAGAGGGTCCACCCCATCGATCTGCCTGACGGACACAGGCATCTGCATATCTCTCCCCAGTCCGGCGCCACACACGTTCTCTGCCATCTGCTCTGCTGACACAAAAACGGGACTCGTCAGTAAAAAGGACGGTATTCCACTGCTGGCGAGTCCACCTGGAGTGTGCTCTACACCACTGCAGTCGTCTTTCTCTTCTGGGTTGGGTCAGCAGGTTACCCCTGTAAGGTCTTCTGGCTGTTAGGCCACTGCTCCTCAGTCGCCTCTCCACAGTAGAACTACTGACAGGACGGTGATTCACCCCTTGAGTCTCACGGGCTGTTTGGGCTGCTGTACGGAAACGGTCTCGCAGGTGCATCAGCCGGATGTGACGGTCTTGGCCAGGTGTTGTCACTCTTTCTCGGCCAGGCCTAGGCCGATCATCTACGGATCCAGTTTCTTGTTGCCGTTCAATTAGTCGTTGGATGGTGCGCCGAGTACACCCCATTCTTTGTGCGATTTGAGTGATTGGGACTCCACCCTCTGCAAGCCCCAAAGCATGGTGTCTTTGACCTTGGCTCAGACGCGGCATGATCGCCTCAACACACCTGAGACCACTGGCTTTTTTCTTGGCTGAACATCCCTTTTTAAAGCCACTGAAAACATCAGGTCATTTTAGCCATCCAATAGGAGTGGTGGTCAGAAGCCATATTCGGTGCACAAAAGTCACATGCATTATGTAACAACCCAGCAAAAGTTAAAAAGTTGTCCTGAATGACCCTGATGTAGGCTCCAAACCATGCATATATGCACACACAGTACTTAGTAACTTACAAAATTAATGTGTTAATTTTTTTATGTGGATACTTTTCATTGGGGTTCAGTATATATTGCACTGATGGAAGGGGCCTGTTCAAAACTTTTTTTTTTCGACAGATTCCAGAAGACCGGGCCCAATATATATATATATATATATATATATATATATATATATATATATATATATATATATATATATATATATATATATATATATATATATATATACATGTATATATATATACATGTATATATGTATGTATATATATATGTATGTATATATGTATGTATATGTATATATGTGTATATATATATATATATATATATATATATATATATATATATATTGCGCTGATGTAAGGGGCAAAATGGACCGCGTTTTGGAGTTTTGAGTTGGAGGATTGGATTATTTAAGACAGTAATTGTTTGAAGCGAGCATTAATATAACCATCTCCGTCATCAATGCAGAACTTACCAGGAGTTCATTTTTATGAACAGAGGGGCTAAAACGTATGTGACCCACTGTAAATATATCGAATAAAGTGGACAGCAACGAGGGGGGGGGGGGAGGGATAGGCGCGCAGACATAAGGATGATGACCAAGTGCTCCGCCACGTTTCAAAATCAATTATTTCTATTTCCTTGCTCGTTTTATATGTTGCTTGGTTATCATGAAAATATCTTGCTATTTCATGCTTTGTTTCAGGGTAGATTATTATTATTATTATTATTATTATTATTATTATTATTATTATTATTATTATTATTATTATTATTATTATTATTATCATCATCATCATCATCATTATTATAATTATTATTATTATTATTATTATTATCATCATCATCATCATCATCATCATCATCATCATCATCATCATCATCATCATCATTATTATTATTATTATTATTATTATTATTATTATTATTATTATTATTATATGAGGAGAAATGCACTTTTTTCTTTTTGTGCCATTTGGATTTACTTTCCGTGGCCAAATATATGATTGATGTTCAATACCCCAGTTTTACAGAGCAGTACAATGTATTATAATTCACTTATGCCGGTTTCTTTGTATTGTTCCAGTTGGTCCGCTCAGAGTATGGAAAGAAGCCCCAAGTTACGAAAAATTACGGAGACTATACCCAAATGTGGGACCAGGTGGACGGTCCTACCCAGCCAAATGTAAAGCCCGTCATAGGGTGGCCATCATAATTCCATTTCGTGATAGAGATGAACATTTACGGATATTTCTGCACAACTTGCATCCCTTACTGACAAGACAGCAATTAGATTATGGTATCTATGTAGTCGAACTGGTAAGTTCAGAATATTTTTTGTCTTGATGGACGCTTGACAAAAGGGTGTATGGTCGAGTTTGTAAAAAAAAAAAGAAAAAAAAAAGTGTACAATGTATTAAAGGTATCGACGGACATCGTCATGCAGTATTGTAAAGTTACCAATGTTGGCATCCCACACAAAAGCGTTGGGATACGGCACCACTGATCATTTTCCTGTAGACCTATCGTATGAGTGACCTTTGGCTCGACAAGAAGCTGACCGGATCGCGATGAACATGTCGGAATGACGACCAGCTACCAGCCACTGCAAACGGATAACATTTTTAGCTCAGGTGACTTGTCAGTCGGCTGAGCTCTTGTGAGAGTCTTTTCATCCGTCGTCCGTCTGTCCGTCCGTCGTGTTTCCATAATTCACATTTTCAAAAAGCGTCGGCCAGATTCACTTCAAATTAGGTAGGGATGTGCCTTGAGTGAATCTCTGCCAAGTTTTTTAATGGTCACGGTCCAGTGATTTTTTTTCATTTTTTTATGATTTTTTTGGAAAATGTTTAGAAAAGATTTAATAGGAAAGTTTAACATGGGAATTTCTTGTAATAGTTTTAAGTAAAATAATTTTGGCCAGATTTGTGTCAAACTTGGTAGGGATGTACCTTTGATAAGTGTCAACATATTTTCTGCAGTGGTCATGCGCCAGTGATAGTTTTGGATTTTGACGTCATTTCCAAGGTCACAGGACAACTGACATGAAATTTACTGATCCGTGGATAACTTGAGATCTATTTTGAGTTAGGACCTTGATGTTGCTCATGTTAATGTTTCTCTATGAAGGTCACACTCAGACAGTACATGAGTGACCTTGAACTCATTTCTGGGGTTACAGTGCAATGTACATGAATTTTACTCTTCACTATAACTTGAGCGCTACTTGAACTGGTACCTTGACGTTGCTCATGTTAATGTTCCTCCATATTGGCTTATATCTTTGCAACTACGAATCTTTTCACTTTTCATTTGAAAAACCAATAGTGACTCTAGAACTGTGTGAATTAACTTTGATATTGCAAACAATGGTGGGCCTCCAAAAGGACCAGATTGACTCTGAACTTGGATGAGTGACATCGATGTCGATTCAAGCTGACTAGACACTGCAGTTACTCCGTGTTGACTTGATATCTGAGAATCATTTCAGTGAAACCATTTATGTTTCACACGAAGATAGCCATGTGTAAGGGCTCAAATGAGACGCACGTGGCCGATATTAATTAAATTCTCGAGGTCACATGACTGCTTTCCTGAATAAAGTGTACTGAGTTAAAACCTGAGAACCATTGAGCTATTTTTTTGAGTAGTCATGGGGCAACTTTTGAGCGAGTACTTGGATATATTTACATGATGATGGTTATAAAGAAATGTGCCTGATCAAATTCTGAAGGTCACCAGACCACCTCAATCTGTGCTTCCAAAATCAGCTGAACACAGGACTACTACAGCCCTCTTGTTAAACGTGAACCAGCAAAAGCATATGAAGTACAACTCATCAAAGAAACACACTCCTGCCCATTGTGAGCCCTTAAATTGCCAAACTGTATTGGTAATTTTAATTTGAAAATTCAGCCAGATATACGGACACTGTTGATGTTTCTAGATGTGTAATTTTTCATTTTCATTTAAAATCCATTTAATTTCAAATGATCTTTTTCGGAATTTCCACAATGAATGACATGTAAGTATAACAAAATATGAAGAAAGTAAATATGTTACGTTTTTTATCAACTGACCTTCACTTGTAAGAGTTTTTTTTCTGTATTATAATTATAACTCAAACCTGAAAATTAAAAAAGTTCGAGAGTAAGAAGAATAACATTTTAACATGCCCTATTTTTGTTTCAATTTACTTTCATCCAACACCATATCTCCATGCACAAAATCAAAGAATTGCAGTTTTAATTTAGAATTACATTTTGGTTATATTTTGGGACAAGGAATAATAATATTGATGTCACTTACAAATATTGACAACTGTGTGTTTTGAAAATTAACAATCCTACAATGTTTACTTTGTGCTCATTGGCTGTACACGCAGCAAGAGAAGGAAACCAAAACAATATCACAAACAGTCTTCTAAATTTTGAATAATGCGCACAGTCTGACTTGAAATAAAGAATTAATTGTGCATGGAATCAAACTTAGGTTGGCAATTTTGATTAATTTTGAAGATATAGTGGACATTCAAACTTAAACTGATTAACAAAAGTGAATAAGGCCTAAGCCCTGCAACTGCTACTGGAGAGAGGCTCACTCAGTTCCCAGGTGGTATAGAAGTGCCCACAATTTTGGTCCCATTAAAAAGCATTATATCACATGGTGGTCTTTGCGTCCACATTTTTAATGACGATAGTCAATTTTCGCACAAAGTTGACTCTTATGGGAATATACATATACTCCCTTTCAAGACCTGTTACCGTTGGGTGCAAATGCAGTACTTTGGCATGATATTCACATGGCAACACTCTTACAGCGTATTTTTTCCTGACAGCTTCATGCCGTTAACCTTCTCAGCAAAGCAACCCTCTCCCCCTCCCCTTCCCCCTCCCCCATGTGTTTTTGTAATTCAAGATTTTCTGGTTGTCAGCATGCCTTGTATAGATCCGTATATGTTTATTTTATACAGGAGATCATTACTAACTTCATTAAACATTTGGGAAATCCCAACATTGAACTTAATCTAATTATTTCCAATGTAGCTACAGATCGGCACTGCGTTACATAGGTGTAGGAAGACTGTATACCACAGTGCACTGGTGGTGGTAATCGCAAGGGTTCTTACACACACACACACACACACACACACACACACATGTATATGTGTATATATATATATATATATATATATATATATATATATATATATATATATATATATATATATATATATATATATATATATATATATATATATATATACCAGGACCTGAAACCAGGAACATCTGCAACAGACAGGAAGGTTTGCTCCAGAAACAAGCAAGAGTAACCAAAGGTTGCAGAGCATATAGCATCACTCGTGTCAGTCCGTCCTTCCAGCCATAAACTTGCTTGTAAGCGCGATACCGTCCACAGTTTTCAAGTTAGAACAATATAACTTTCAGGACTTATAGGGTGTATAAAAATCTAGTTTCCTTTCGATATTGGACGCGCCACCCACAGTATTATGTAACATAGGGGTCAAAATGGCAAAAATCTTGTGAACACTCTAGCATCTTTAATTTTTGGTGGATCTTCACCAAATTTGGTGGGATTGTGGGGGAGGTCAGGTGTCCAGGTTGCTAATGATACTGGTGGCGCCACCTATAATTTGATGGAAATTACGAGCCATAATGTGTTTTAAGACATAAAATTCCATATTTGGAAAAGTAATTGGAGTAGACTTGCCAAATTTATAGGATGTATAAACCGTAGCACAGCCAAAGGTAGAAAGTTACATTATATCAGTGACCTTGACCTATTTCTGTGATGTCACCATGCCTGTAAAATTGAAAAGGTGATTTTTAATAGCAGGGTGTAGCTTGGACATCAATGGCAAAGTGAAGTGAGCCTCAAGATCAAAATTACACTTATATAATGCATGAAACTGTACTTGATGATTTATTTTTTGGGTCGCTGTGACCCAGTAATTGTAAAGTCTGGCGCTTGTCCAAGTTTATAGTTTTTTTGTGAATAACTCGAAAAGTTTTTACCCGATTTGAGCAAACACACTATATATCAAAAGCTGGATGTGGGGCGCATAGCTTGAACAGTAACATTTTTTTTTTTTATCTGAGGTGGAGGTCAAGGTCAAATGACTAGTTTGGATATGGTGGTCATTTCATGAATGCTCTGCACCCCACAATTTTTAGATTAGCCCATATAACATTTAGGAGCTCTAAAGTGTATAAAAATCTGTTGACATCAATGTTGGTAGCGCCACCTGTAGTATTATGTAATGTACAGGTCAAAATGTAAAAATGTTGTGACCGTCCACAGTTTTGAAGTTGGCCCAATATAACTTTGAGGACTTATAAGGTGTGAAAAAGTCAAGGTTCGTTTCGGCATTGGTGGAGCCACCTACTATATTATGCAATATAGGGGTCAAAATATGAAAATATTGTGAACACTCTAGCATCTTAAATCTTTGGGAGACCTTAACCAAATTTGTTGGGATTGTGGCAGAGTTCAAAGTCTAGTTTGCTAATGATACTAGTGGCGCCACCTATAATTTGACTGAAATTATGTGTTTTATGATATAATATTCCACTGTTGGGAAAAGTAATTGGAGTAGACTTGCCAAATTCATAGGATAAATGGAGAATGTCCAAAGCTAGAATTTGGTATAATGTCAGTGACCTTGACGTATTTTTGTGAGGTCACCATGCCTGTCAAGTTGAAAAGGTGATTTTGTAAAGACAGGGTGTCGCTTGGACATCAATAGCAATGTCTGCAAAACACCATGCCTATGGGTCTCTTTTATTACATGATCTGGGTGACCTTGATCTTCTGTCCCAAAGTCACTCAGGGCATAAAGTTAAGGACTCACTCATTGTTGTCTTGGCACATGCAACAATATCCATCACGGGAATTGCACAAATAAGCTATAATTTGACGGAAATCTAGAGCGCAGTTCCATCAAATGGACATTTTAGACACTAAATGCACATAAGCTTAATATGTAGAGAAGCCACTTGAGAACTTGCAACTTTGGAATGAAGATGCAGGTGCAATATAGCCATGGTGCCAGCAGAGCATTAGGCCCATGAGCCTCTTGTTTATTGGCTGCTACGGGCGGCCAATACTAGATCAGATGAAGGAAGTTCGGCCAGGGGTGGCAATACTACATCTGCAATCTATGCGCATACTGCCAGAAATCTTTTTTTCACAGCATCCTATTTGACAACAGTAGCATCAGGTTTAGCCAAATGTGGGGTTCAATAATAATTTTACATCAGGGTCATTTGAATTTATGTGCTGAACTTTACTTATACAGTCGAAATGCTGAGACATGAATGAGATTGATTGGCTACCAGCTTGCCTCGGTTCCAAGCTAAGCCTTAGGCTGTGACGTCACCAAGATACACAAAATCCAACATGGCGGCCATGATATTAACTGGTATCACATACAAATAAGAAATTTGTAAAAAGTGGTACAAAAGATGTGTTATGATCACTTACCTTTATATGTCCTCTTTCCACAGATTTAAATCAACATTATGGCATTATTCCAGTCTAATAATAGGGCCATGGTAGTCCAATATGTCCATTTCATTTCTGATCTGTCAGCCATTGCTGACCCAAATATCCAGAAGTCATGTTCATGTAATTTGATCAAATTTTGTACAAGCAATGTGATGACAAAATATTTTGCCATCTACTGCAAAAATACTTTCCTGATGCAAGCAGTAAGATGTAAGTCCAAATTAGAAAGAAATAATCTTGTCACCTGACTTTGAATTTCAACCTCTAAAATCCGCCATTTTGCAAAAAAATCCACGTTTTCTACAAAGCTGCACTCCTGTAACATGTGGTCTATTACCGGCAATTTGGACCGAGAATGCACTGCCAAAGCATACAGATCCATAATCCAATGGGGGTGGTGGGATAGTGAAAACCCTGTGTCCACCTTTCAGCCAAAAAGGAAGGAACCCCAAAATGACATATTTAGGGGGTAGGGCCCTTTGAATTTTGATCAAATCTGTACAATTTGCCCTAGAATGCTCAAATATATTTTTTTCACAACTTAAAATATCCGTAAGTATGAAACTTAGCCTAATCTATGTTATTACAGAAAATGTTTTATTTTATTAGTAGTTCTAAACCCCCATTACTTCTGATAAAATGGACTGTTCTGTTATTCAAATTGGACCACTTGTATCTTGAAAATTTAACCCAATCCAGCCCAAATTTATACCCTCTTGAAAAGCATGAACACTTGTTGGTCAAGTTACAGCGTGAAAGGGTCATGGATCTGTTTTAAATTAAAATGCCAGAGCAGTATCTGGTTGGTGGGTGTTCCAAACAGGCATCTCTTGTGTCTTCAGTGGGGTATCGGGTGACAGGATGCTCGTAAAATGAGCATTAATCGTAACCCAATAAATGCACTGACTGTTATATACAGTAAAACCTCTCTAACCGAACGCCTCCATATACCGAACACCTCTCTATACTGAACACCATTTCTTGGTCCCGTATGTATACTTCCAATGTTAGCAAACTTCCCTATACTGAAAACCTCCCCTTATGGAACACTTTTTTCAGGTCCCAAGGGTGCTCGGTATGGGAAGGTTTTACTGTAAGTGGTAAATGACTTATCGCACCTCTTTCATGTGATCCGGGAACACCTCAACACTCCCAAATAGCTGGGACTAAGATGTGCCCATGCGTCTTTGTTTACATAAACACTGCCCAGCAATGGAACCGAGAACGAGGCTGCTGATTTGACCCCTAATCTCGCATCTCATTAAACCCGGGTCAGCATCTCGACTGATATATGTACGCATGCATCCACAAGGTGAGCTTCAGTGTACGACATTCCTCATGGGTGTGAGGCGTGTCCAATACACATGCGCGGAATACCTCCTTATGAACTTGGAAATTTATCGTCACCTTGAGGCCAATTTCCTTTTTAAAGGGGACTTGTTTTCTGTTTGTGAACAAATTTTCATGTTTTTGATAATTTTGAAAAAAGAAAAGTATGATTTAAACTCTGGACCCGGAAATATGGTCTGTATATATATGTCAGTATATGTCAGAATTGATGCAAAATCGAAAACTCTTGCCTTGAACCAACGTGCTTGGTTTTTTTTTTTTTTTTGGATTTTGTTTTTGTTTTTTTTTCCTGTCCGTCTTATGAATAACAATCTTATCGCTCACAGTAACATCCTTACTGGGTCCAAAGTCACCATCCTGAAATGGTTAAAGTGACACAAAATGGAAACTGTGGGCAATTATTCAGCTCTCGCTCCCTACCCATCGTTGGTCCTGTTCCCGCTTTCCTTTCCATTACCAGCAACTTGTGATCTAAATTAGCACTACATGCATGGATCTGGGGGGACATTTTATGTTTCAGGGCTACAGTATCCATTTCAACTTGACCAGTCTTGCATCTATCTCTCTGCTTACACAAGGGGGGGGGGGTACATGGGGAACTTAAAAAAATAACTCTTTCACCATAATAAGTGACATTAGTCATACTTATTCCAATCACAGTAACTACATGTCCTACTCATATGTTTCATGCAAGGAGCTGTCATTCAAGTACCGGAGTGGTGCCTTGTGTCTCATTGACCATAATGACATGTAGTTATGTCTGGCTTGCTTTACATTAAAAAGTTTTCAATGTTCAAATGTTTGCGTATGATTATACAGATTCAAGTTTTGTTTGATGCGTAAATGATATGAACTGTATTAAACAGGCAACTAGGAAACAGAATGGCGTATCAAATTTAATATCTTTATCTGATAGCATGTTTCCATATTATTAAAATTTAATCCTTTTATATTTAATTCACTTTGCATACTTTTCAGTGCTGCAGACTATGATCGTTGTTTATCAGATGAGTCCACAGCACAATTCTGGAAATTTGAGCCGCAATGGCTACTCTATGAGATAAAGTTATAGATAATTCAAGATTTAAATTTTGTTCATTCACTTATTGACGTAAATTAAAGTGCTACAACTTTTGTTCGTTGTTCATTCAGGGTGCCAGATTCACAAATCTATAAATCGAAATTGGAATGGCACATCTACTTATAGCTGTTTTAAAGATGTTCTACATTTAAAGCTTATGTATTTGCATAATTTGCATAAATTATATTGCTAAAGCATTGGTTCATGATATAGCACAAACACGTACATGAAAGATTAGCACATCTATAGATAATGCTTCGGAAGATATTAAAGATTGAAATTGTGTATGATTGACTGATTTGCTTACATTTAAAGGTTACAACATTGGTTCATAGTTCATTGGATGTACCTACAGTATAAACCTATAAAATGCAGTTGGAACGGCAAGTCTATGATTATAATTTTGAAGATATTCAACACTTAAGGTTTTCAAGTGCCCTTTAAGTTAATCAGTATAATTTAAAATGCTACAACTTTTTCATGGTCCATTGCCTTGACAGGTGTCCCAAACCTATTTGCGCAACTTGAATTTTTTTTTTTTGTTTTTGTTTTTGTTTTTGTTTTTGTTTTTGTTTTTGTATGTTTTTTTGTTTTGTCTTTTTTTTTTGTTTAGTCTCTTGTTTTTGTTTTTTGGGGTTTTTTTGTTTTTTGTTTTTTTTGGGGGGGGGTGTTTTTTGGGTTTTTTTGTTTTGTTTTTTTACTTTTTTTTCTTTTTTGTTTTTTTTTTTGTTTTTTTGTTTTGTTTTGTGTTTTCTTTTATTTATTTTTTTTTGTCAATCTGCATTAGTTTTCAAGATATGAAACTTTTAAATTTTTAATTGCCCCATATTTGCATCATGTTGAGCTTCCTGATAATTCAAGGCGAGGTGCCAAAGTTCGTCGCGGATGCAGTGTTCCCTTCAAGGCTGTTATGGTGACCGAGAAAAACGCTGTGCAGAAGAAGCAAATAAAAACGAACAAGCAACAAGCAAGCAAGGAAGAAAGAGAAAAAATGTCTGTGTCAGCATACGAACATAAGATAAGAACACGATAGATTCGACATAAATATGCCAGTTTAATAATATGTGTTTGCGTCTTTGAAGATAAATGTTACAAATGTACATCCGTTACTACATATAAAAGAAAGAAAGAAAAAGAGAGGAAGGAAGAATGTCGGTGTTTGCAAACGGACGTTACAGTATAATTCATTTGACATGAATATGACAGTTGAATAATATGGGATTGCCTCTTTATAGATAAATGTTACAATATAAATCATCACATAGAAATTTGTTTTCCTGCTTAGCAAGTTGAGCTCCATGTCTAGTCCGTGCACTCCACTGGCAGGAGGAAATTGCAATGCTTGGTCTCTTCTGGAGGCGACCATAATTTTATTTGGCGTAAGATGCCCTTGAACATTACAATTGAAATGCAGCTGTATTCCTAGCAGTATCAAGGACTATAGAAAATTGTTCATGATGTAATTTTTGTCAGTCTTGATATAGTGTCATCTATATTGATCAAGGGATTATTAATTATCTACATGTCAGTTCCATGTGTCCGAGTGCACTGAAATGTCGAGAGCAGATATCGTCGGCTTCAATAATTTAATTCCCGGACTACTCTTGCATCACATGGTGGTCCCCTGTGGCTTGCAGGCTGGTTCCCTGCGGCAATTTGTTGCGTGTGCACAAAAATGACACTTTTTAGTAAATAATTGATTTGATTCTGACATGACACCTTATTATGTCACCAAATGATACATACATTGAAAGAATGGGTCTAGGCACAGAAATTTATGGTTTTTCTGCTGACTTAACCATTTCAACTGTCAATGGTCGTGTGGAATTGACGTTTTCGTACTATTTGCATTGTAGTTTTGTATCTTTGTATCTGCAGAATATATGTCTTTACAGCAACATTGTTTTTCCAAGATTGATTGATCGATTGATTGAGTAGTGAGTGAGTGCTTGATTGATCTGTGAATTGCACAATCACTTGATTTATCGATCTAACGATTGATTGATATTTTTTTGGCCACCATTACAATTACAAACACCAAATTTGGCATGATGATTTATGTAGCAAACTGTGTGCCTGATTTCACATAGTCAGCACGTTGAGGTGTCATTTCAACTTCAGTTCATATCTTTGCTCTGCAGCCATATAAAATGAATAGTGAACAAAAGTTGTAGCATGTAAAATTGTGCTTATTAGGGATACTTGAAATTGCGAAATGTTGACTATCGTGTAAACTATTATAAGTAGCGACAGCTTTCTTCATGCCATTCTTATGTTTCTCATGAAGGTACATCTGATCATTATTCAACAAAAGTTGCCTCATTTATAACTGATGGTTATGTTGAATAAATTGCTCTTGTTCGCAGACAGACACGTTTGCTTCCGCAGAAAACTTTATTTCTATGTCTCTATTGCCCTTTCTTTTTTTTTTTACCTTTCTGTATTTACGGGTAAATCATGTCCGGAGTTATTTGACATCGTGAAACAACGAAAATGCAACTTTGATATCGTTACAATTTTATCATGTATATACATGGGGTTGTCATTTTGTTCGAAGGATTAAATATTTTGAAAATGACAAGTGCAGGCATTTCTTTTTTTTGTTTTTTGTTTTTGTTTTTTTTTTTTGTTTTTGTTTTTTTTTTCTTTTTGTTTTTTTTTTTTGTTTGTTTTTTTTTTTTTGTTTTTGTTTTTTTTGTTTTGGTTTATATTCAATATCTTAAAGAGTGTAATTGAGAGAGCTGCCAATCCAACTGCTATTCTTGTATTACTAACCAATACACATGGTAATGAATATAGAACAAGAGTGGGTGCATTTGAATTGTGCTGATGTGGGACATTTCAATTTTTCAATCTTGAGTGTCATCAAACATGAGGCAGATAAAAATGCTATTGCAACTTTCATGTATATGGGTGAGCTTGGTAGGCAAACGCTCAGATATATTGCTAAGGATATCTTTTCTAGTAGGTTAATGCACTGAGTAAGATCCATTGTTTATTTGCTCCTTGTTGATTGTCGTTTTTCGTATTTTCAGGCTCCAAAAAGAAAATTCAACCGAGCGATGCTTATGAATATTGGATATGCAGAAGCCATCAAATTATATGACTATCAGTGTTTCATTTTTCATGACGTTGATCTCATTCCGGAAGATGATCGTAATATATACTCATGCCCGGAGCAACCTCGGCACATGTCGGCAGCTATTGACAGTATGGGTTATAGGTGAGCACCGATATCTGTACAGTATATTTACCTTGTGATTTTTAACTGCCGTTTGTAGCAGGCAAAATGTTATTAAGGAAATCTTTATTCATGGAGTCCATTTAATGATGAAAGGAGGATGATTACAATATGTATATCTGTGTCCCTGTCATGTTTTGCTGTGGTTCTCTTGTACTGCTTTTTTTTTTTTTTTTTTTTTTTTTTTTTTTTTTAACCTCAGCTGACAGCTAAGGTTGACAACAATCCATCGTCCGTCTGTCCATCCACCCACAATTCACATTTTCGACATCTCTAAAACCATCAGCCAGATTTTCTAAAAACTTGGTGGGAATGTACCTTGGGTGGGTCTCTACCAAGCTTGTTCACAAGGTCACGGTCCAATGATTTTTTTCATTTTTCATAAATTTTTTTGTTCTTTTTTTTTGGGGGGGGGGCAAAATCTTTAAAAAATTTTCGACGAAACCGCTTAACCAATTGGTTTGAAAAACTTCGAGACACTTCTGGGAATCCCCAAACCATAATTATTCAACAGGGGGCGCTGCGATTTCTTTTATGAATTTTAGTGAAAACCTCGCTCAGATTGTTTTGAACCTCTGTGGAAGTGTAGTTTGTGGGAGGGGTAAACAGAGTTGTTTACCAGGTGCTGATGCTCTGCATCCCTGATTCATTATGGATTTTTCCATTTGGGTTTGAATATTTTAATTTAGGCAGACGCACGAATATGTTGGGTCAGGTAATGCATGCGTTCCTATTGATGACCGCTATTTCAAGAAGTTGTGAAACTGAAACAAGAAACCAGATTCTGCGTGGCTGGGAATGAAAACTGGGATTTTATAGAGAATGTTTTTGGATTTTGTTTCTGGTTGCTGTTAGAAAGGTACTTTTTTTTATTTATTATTTTTTTTTTTTTTTTTTGGTTTTTTGTAAACATGTTAACGCACCATGTCGTTTGTGCGACATGCTATCTGTATGTATGATTTTTGTGTTCCATGGGTTTGTAATATATACAGGGCTCAGCGTATAATCACCATCTCAAAGTGATGTATGATATTTTAATAATCACCCAGTACCCTATGAATACCTGACATAGATACAAGTATCCAGTTAAAATGCCCAGTGTAACATACAGATGCAATCATTTCATAATACAACGTATATAAGGTCATACACGTGTCAACCCTTATGTGCAATTAAATTAATGTGTACACAGGCAATATTAAGTGCCAAGCCTAAGGTGCAAACAAATTTATGCGAAAAGTGGTTTCAACTCTGGGCATTGAACATTTAAAACCTTGTCAATGCTGACAATTAAAGAAATGTCATATTTTTATGCATAAAACTCTTTATTTTTAGTTGCCTCTATTTACAACCCCATCTCTGAATTTCGCAGCTTTGTGTGCTAAAAGGGCATACTTCATCTGATCATGTCTCCATCGATATTGGGTGACTTGTCCATCCAATACCGATGTAGATAGGAGGTCATACCTGACACACATAACTATTTTTTATTGTAAAATTTAACTTGAGGTGTATTGCTTCCTATAATGTACTAGGCCAATGTTATGTTACAGAAGTTCTAATAGGGGAGAAAAGGGGTTATTCAAGTGCTAAATGTCAAGGGAGACTGATTGCATTTATGATAGCATTACATGTTCAAAATCGGCTGAAGACAGATATATACTGACTTTAAATACACACACACACACACACACACACACACACACACACTCACATATATATATATATATATATATATATATATATATATATATATATATATATATATATATATATATATATATATATATATATATATATATATATATATGTATGTATGTATGCATTGCCACACTCACAATCAACCGAAATACAACAGACGAACTTGAGATCAAACCGTAAAATGTGGCACGTAGGGTAAAAGCAGGGAGGCTATCTAGCCTTCTGGATAAGGGCAAATACCATATCAAACCCACCTCTTGGTACGGAACCTAAGTTTAGACCATAATGCTGAATCCCAAAATAAACGATGCATAAAGCTTTTGTTCTCCTGTACTGGGTTTTAACCATGACAGTCAAGTTTGTTACACATACGCCACAAGCGCAGAGAGAGAGAGAGAGAGAGAGAGAGAGAGAGAGAGAGAGAGAGAGAGAGAGAGAGAGAGAGAGAGAGCCTTTATTTACTCTCCCTCTCTCCTCTGTCAAACAAGGGTTAAATCCGTCCCCAGATATGTAACTGGGTACATAAATGTATGCCTAGTCAATTGAATTGTTTATGCTCAACAAAGCAGGAAGCTCTACACCTTTGTATTCTAAATGATGCACACAGTGGGATCTGACTTGGGACCACATGAGGGACAGGAAGATGTGGTCTTGATAGGGATAGAATTCAATCTAAGAATAAACAAACAAACAAACAAACAAACAAAACGAGGACTGTGAATTGGTTGTCGTTTATACAGAAATCGTCTGTCAACAGAGATTGAATGTCTTAGTTGAACATTCTACTGTGGTAATGTTACCGCAAGGAGTTTTTTTAAGAAGGGAGAGAATTGTGAACATCGCCCATGCATAACAACCAAGATGTACTTTGTGAACATTGCTTGTAACTCTTTATCAAAACTCCTTGCTGTTTCGCATATAATTCTGTACTGTATTATTCCGTTTAAGCGCCCTGCCCCCTTAAACACAAAAATTTCCGAAATATTGGAAAATTATGTATATTTTACAATGATTTGCCTGCTGTCACTGCTAAAATATGCCACATTTAGGTGTCCGCCTCGGGCGTTCAAAAAGGATAATACAGAAATGCATATATCATTTACAACGCGCGCAGGTCAAGGAGGAGGATTTTCTGGCAATGTTATAAGTTGCATACATGCAGGATGGCCTTGGTTCTGTTGTTAACCTCCTCCGCCCCGGGGCAAAATCATATATGGGTCATGGAACTTCACCTTATCTCGGATGACTTGTTTGGTTAGGAAATGGATGCTGCATGGTGATTATGGGTTCACTATTATTTTTTTGTCCCGTCGTCAGGCATTAATGTTGTGGAAGGCACCGACTCAAACCCAAAATGAGAAGTGTTTTTGAAAGAAAAAGGCCCGTCCTTATTTCGTTTTAGGAAAGTGGAAACATGAGCACCTTCCTCTGCCCGTTTTAACCAAGAGGCAATTGTCTGTATGTTGTGAAAATGATTAAGTTAACGAACTGGCTGCCTTGCCACATTCATTACTATATACATACAGTTTTGACAGTTTAGGATGTATATCTGGTGACTGGCCTTAAAGGTCACTGGTCTTTTCCTGCTTTGTCGCAGCCGTGTAGCCTACCAGGTCTATCGTGACTGGCATCAGTTAAAAGAGTGAATGCATGGAGTCCAATTGTTTCAGCTGCATACAATACAGCGTGCGCTGTGTATGAAATATACGCCATGTATATATACTATTAATATGCAAAGCATGCAGAAACTATGACCAAAATTATTTACATTTAATGACCGATACATTTGTTCTATATTAGTTGTCCTAATTCGTGTCAGGCTTGTGATTTCGTTTACTACGAGGGAAAGAGCTGAAATGCCCAAATTAACGAGGGTCCATATTATTTATGATGTGGGCTTTATGTGGCTCTCATGCATTAATTCCTTCATTGAATTAACTTGCCTCAATTGTATGTGTAACAGGTGAACAAGCATTTCCGGAAACCAATCGAACATTTTTTTTTTTAATTTAAGGGATCATTTGTCATGTGATTAAATTTGTCATATAAAACAAAAGTGTGCTCGCTCACTTACTCTGCGGCACGAACAGTTCGCTGTAACTTTTCTTTATTGTTTGCTCTAGAGACGAACAATGATGCAATACCGGTGACTTACCGCAGAAGTTAATACTCCATGCCACTGAGCCAGCCAGCCAGCACCACAACCCCTTTTTGTGTTTTTGCTCTGTACAAACAGAATTTACGACACAGGCCTCATATCTATACACGTTCCCCCGGGGACGGTACTGGGCGCCTAAAAGGATATATGTAGTCGCCCTGGGATGCTACATTCTGCATTAAAATTTTCCACAAAATAGGGGGTCAAAATTCTACTATTTCCCCAAACCAGATGCCAAAATTCTACACTTTTTTTCCAAAATGGAGAGTCAAAACTCTATATTTTCATTTTTTTTTATATGCAAATGGTAAGAAAATTGACCCACGTGTAAACAACGCTGGTGATGTGTCTCCATTTTGTAAAAGGGGGTCAATATTCAGACTGTACATAATAATAATAATAATAATAATAATAATAATAATAATAATAATAATAATAATAATAATAATAATAATAATAATAAATCTTTTTTTATGTCAGGAAGTGGAGGGTCAAAAGTGCAGGGCGGAAAATAGGGGGTCATTCCCTCGGCGCCTCTGTGCCTACCAGTGTAGAGGGAGTAGCTCCCCTTCCCTCCCCCGGGGTGTTCTACCATACTGACCTACTACTGGCCAATCAGATGGCTAGAAATCTATGGTCTAACCACTACTGCAACCTACAGTTTTTCAAAGATTAAACAGCTGAGTCCTCATAAAATTACCCCCCCCCCCCATAAAAACTGTATCTGATCCTGGAGAAGTAAGTGCTACCGCTCGGAGGTGTGTTAGACCACACTTTTCAATAGTCTAACTATAACGTAGTTCTCATCATATGTTCTTAATTTTCATTGCCCCAGGGTTCCTTTTATACCGTGCACGGTGCATTACAAAATGAGACACATCGGTTTTGTTACGTAATTGAATTTGTAATTAAATGCAAATATGGTTTAAATTTCTAAGTTTATGTAGCCGTGTGTTAGTATTTATGGCCTTATGCAGCTATTGTGCTTGAATATCTGTGAAATGTGTTCATCCTTTTTTTTAAAAAAAATGTATAGGATCAAACAAGCCATGTCATCCTCACTATAGTTTGGATGAGGAAATGTTATCCGATGATAAGTGAACAGTATAAAGATAAGTAACATTACCTTTAGAGTAAGTGTGGCCCATGTCAAATTAATTTTTAAAATGGTTTTAAACATCATTTTTTAAGTTAAAAAAAACACCAGGAACTTGTTAGTGGGATATAGCGCATCCCTGGGATCACTTAGATGGTGTCTACAGCTTTTCAAGAGGGAGGCGCAACATGTATCTAAAAAGGTGCACATGAACATTACGCAGGGAGCGACAGAGGTACCGAAGTGTTACATGCTTGAAGAAATGGAAGTCTTGCACGGGAATCTTTATACAACATAACAACAACAACAAAAAAACTTTGAAATCTTAGATTGAATCAGCTGCTTTCTTTATATTTCTTGGAATATACATCAAGATATTCTGTATGCGAGACACCGTATGTCAGAAAAGTGTGTATCTCGTGACAAAGAAATCCGAGAAAAATAAAGGAGCAAAAAAAAAAGGTATGGTGCATCATCACTGCATTTTAGGCTCTGCAGGGTGCCCTCCATTTAGTCTTGTATGGCTGAAGGTCTATCTATCTATCTATCTATCTATCTATCTATCTATCTATCTATCTATCTATCTATCTATCTATCTATCTATCTATCTATCTATCTGTCTGTCTGTCTGTCTGTCTGTCTGTCTGTCTGTCTGTCTGTCTCTGTACATACATACATACATACATACATACATAGGAGACAAAATAGAGGTTTTCCGTACTGGGCATTTTTATTTGATGTACTTACAAACTGGAATCCCATTTAATTTCCGTACTTGGTACTAACCATTATTAGTACATTTTCTTACTTTTCGTACCGTGTACCAATGCAAAATTATTATTTGTACCAGCGTACGTACCAGGGACCATCCTACCACTCGTACCAGTTATGTCACTTCACCATCCGGAAATAACATTTTGTCTACCAAACAAATGAAATTTTCTAGATACGTTTAGCATGTTATATGTTTAAAAACCTAGTGAATGACGTTCTTTAGGTGTTTGGTCTGTAAATTTGTTACTTTCGTTATAGAAGTTTCTTTGTTCCTGCTTAATGCATAAGTCTGCCCTACTTCCGGTCAAGTTTCTTGTCAGAGCTCAGGTGGCAACAGAGGATCCCAGTTTGTGTGAATACCTCCAATTATCCTTTTGTGGATGGAGGGTAAAAGTGTACAACACCACACAACACACGTGCACAAAATTCTACATACAAAGGTATAAATTGAAGGAAAAGCGAAAAAACAAAACGCACATCGACGACGGGGGAGGAGGGGGAGTGCCGTTGCAGAAAAGGGAATATGTATGAGGAAACAAGAAGTGTAGAATAAAGTCAAAGTGGTCAATTAGTTTTTATACATGTTTACATATGAGTGGCTACTTTGGAGATCATATGTATGTAGTTCTCTACATTTTCGTTTCAAAGTTTGGTTTTCAGAAATTAAGCAAATATAACAATCGGTGTTCGACTGCTTGTTTGCTAAAGTAGGCCGTTGTGAATGCTTAAATAATAACCTGTGCGCTTACATATGCTACAATATGCCCGGGAGCAGACTTTGGTCAGGTCTGTATATAATAATAAATTATACGTCAAACAGATGAATCATAATTGACTTTTAAATTAGTTAGTAGGCAAACAAATTGTTAAGTTCTCGTTTGAGAACATAAATATCAGAAACAATTATAGATAAACAGAATTTCCGATTTGCTTCAAAATTTTTAAAAAAAAAGTTGAATGAACTTAAAATGCGGGAGAATCTGTTGGCTCTGTATTTATTTTATTGTATTTAAAATTTTATAATTGAATGAAATCATTTTTGCCTAAATAGCATTGTATAGCAGATTGCTAAAATGTTGTAATAGTGCACCTTTAACATCTACGTATTATTTAACCAGTGAACTAAGTATCTTGCATGTGGAAGGTGTCCTGGTGTGATAAAAAGTGACCCTTCTGAAACCCCGTCAGAGCGCTGTGTATGCAAGCAGGCAAACGATATTGCATCAACTTTAGGTTAATGGTGGTGACGTTGACTCAGCGTTGATCTAACGTCGTTTGCCCGGACATATATACCGCTGTCTTGTATGCGCTTACCCACAGAAAATTTACATTATTAACTTAACGTGGAGCTATTTTTTTTTTTTTTTACATATTTTAATTGCAATGCGGTTAATATAATACAATCGAACATATATGTATAAGTATTCATTTTATTGCCCTCGGCACATAAAGTGACGGAGGGCATTGCCGTCCCTTGCGTCGTCCGTCCGTCTGTTCGTCCGTCTTGTCGACGTTGCCGGGATATCTAAAAAATATTCACTGTAGTTGTACCAAATTTTTTCTCACAGAAGGACCTAATGATGGACCAGGTTCCTATTGAAAACCAGCTTCTTTTGAGTATTTTAAAACTTTTGAAGGAACTTTTTAGGTGCGGCGTCAAGCCTGACGACTTTACCGCAATATCTACAAATTATTGACTGCAACTTTACCAAATTTTTTTCAGAGACGTATCCAGTTTAAAACCAGCTTCCTCTGATTATTTTTAAAGTTTGTTTATGAAACTTTTAATGTATTTATTTGATGGCGGTCTGGGTGGCGTCAACCCTGACGACGTTACCACAATGTCTCAAAAATATTGAGCAGAGCTTTCCCCAATATTTGTCAGATATGCATCTTATGATGGACCAGGTTCCTATTTAAAACTAGATTCTTCTTTGTATTTATAAACTTTGTATGAAACTTTAAAGTATTTATCTTTTAAGCAGTCTGAGTGGTGCACAAGGGGACGATGTTACCATAATATCTCAAGAAGGATCCGACGCAGCTACCTCAATTTTTTTTTTCAGAGATGCACATCATAGTGGACCCCATTCACATGAAAACCATTTTCTTCTTATTATTATTTTTAAACTTGTTATGAAACTTTTGAAATGTTTATTGGATGGCCGACTGAGTGGTACACAGTACATTGGTCTTTGTGACCAGAACTTGCCCCAAGCACACATCCAAAAGTTCTCCTTCATTTCATAGACAACAATATGGAAATTGTATGTAAAGTATTTTACTGCGAAGTCTCAAAAAAAAAAAAGAAAACTGAGGAAAAAGATTGTGGGCGCCAAGGGTAATCCGTTCTCTGAACGCTATTTTAGGGTCATACTTTGAGAAGGAAGAGGTAGCGGTATACTTGGAACCGATATATCCAAGGGGTATATTAAAACTATAAATTGTTATTTACGTTGGTTCTTTTTTTTTTTTTTTTTTTTTTGTACAGGTTACCATATCATGGAATTTTTGGTGGAGTCAGTGCACTCACCAAGGAACAATTTATTAAAGTCAACGGTTTTTCAAATAAATTTTTTGGCTGGGGAGGCGAAGATGACGACATGTTTAATAGGCAAGTAATTCAGAGGATAATAGACCTGTTCATACCGACTTGTACCGAACTTGTCCGGACCCTTATTAATTATGCATTCCATCGTTGGCCTGATTGTCTAATCAGCAAGTGGCCGAGTCGGGCCGACCCTTTCATATGTTCAGAACGGATGCCACTCCTAACGCTAGTGATTACAGCATGGATTGTGCTGAACTGTGCAAAACGTTTGCCTAAAATGTCACATCAGTGGTGAAATGTGCATGTTTAGTTTGCTGACCGTCTGATTTTTCATTAAAGCCAAGCACGTCCTGTGTTTTACTTTCTGATCCTTCCACGTTGAATCCGGCCAGCGTGGTCGAGCACAAAATGTGAACAAAGCAGGGTGTACTTCGCGAACTCGGGCCGAAGTGAGCCGAATAAACCCGAGTCCTATGAACAGGTCTATTATGATGACTTTATATTATGTATATACGATATTAATGTTGCGCATATTTACATGCGTATGTCTATGTATATTTGTGTCAAAAGGTATGAAATGTTTAAAGATACAATATCGTGGTCATGTATATCTGTAGACTTGCACAAGAACATAGAAACACATACAAACGAACGTATATGCATATACGTATGTGTGTGCGTGTGTGCGTGCGTGCGTACCAACACTATTTTCTTTAAAATAACCAGGTCGTACCCTATAAAGCTGGAATATACGCATTTGTACCTCTGCTGACCAAAGGTCGCAGAGCTTATACCACCGCTCATGTCTGTCCGTCCGTCCGTAAACTTTTGCTCGTTAGCGCAATACCATCCACAGTTTTCAAGTTATCCCACTATAACTGTGAGAACTTATAGGGTGTATGAAAATCTAGGCCCTTTTCGACATTGACTCAGGGTTGGCAGTTAAATAGAGCTTAATTGTTTGAGGGGTAGGTGTCATTACAGAGTTTGTTTTACATTTCTGGTGCAGGATGTCCATTGTTGCAGACCTTGTTGGGATTTCCCCTGGTTTGTACAGGTGGTCTAGTTGCAACTGTTTATTTTACTATCACTGGGACTGAATATAAGATCCCAGCTTGTTTCCACTTCAGTTATACACTGGCGGGCGGTTTAACTAGGATAAGCTGTCCAGCTAGAAAGGGTTCATATTGGTTCAAGGGTAAGTCAAATTGTTCTTCTCTGAACCTGTACAATACAAATTCAGTAATTATGGTTTGTTTGACAGGTATTCTTCTTTCATAGTGAAGCTCTGCATTTATAAGCAATACTTCACGTATTTAGCTAATTCATTATTTGCCACGTTCATATTTATTCTTTATTATGTGGGTTGGCTTTGCTGAATATTTAGCTTAGACAAGGAGGCTACTCAGAGAGACGTGTGCGGGTAAAAGGCTCCGAAACATGTTGAGTAGTTACCCGCTGAAGACCCTTTAATTTATTTGGGCTGATACAGCCCATGTCAAAATTTTACAGAGGAACGTGTGCAATATGTACAATCGTAATTCCATGTGTATATAGGTTAGACAGGGGCAGGTTAGCTTATGGAGAGTAAAGAGTTCAGACTGCGGAATAGGGTAATGACTATTAGGAAGTGGTTCTGGGCAAAAAGACACAAATACAATTGGTGGCGCCACTTACAATATTACGTAATATAGGGGTCAAAATGTGAAAATCTTGTGAACACTTTAGCATGTTTAATTTTTGGCGGAACTTCACCAAATTTGGAGGAATTGTGGGGGGAGGTCAAAGTCTAAGATGCTGATGATAATAGTGGTGCCACCTATAATTTGACGGAAATTATGAGCCAAAATGTGTTTTAAGATATAAAATTTCACATTTGGAAAAGTAATTGAATAAGACCTGCCAAATTTATATAGACCATTACCAAAGGTAGAATGTTATGTGATATTAGTGACTTTGGCCTATTTTTGTGAGGTCGCCATGCCTGTAAAGTTGAAAAGGTGATTTTGTAATGGCAGAGTGTAGCTTTGCCATCAATGGCAAAGAAAATTGAGCCTCCAGATCAAAATTGCGCTTGATTTTATGATACATAAAACTGTACTTGGTGACCTACAATTTGTGTCACTGTGATCCAGTAAATATGGAGTTTGGCGCGTGTATTGTTTTTTGTTGATAACTCATAAAGTCATTACCCGATTTGAACAAAGAGACTATAAATGGAAAGCTGGATGTAAGGTGCATATTGTGAACAGTAACAATTTTTAATCCAAGTTCAAGGTCAAGGTCAAATGGACAGTTTCAATATAGGGGTCATCTCGTGAATGCTCTGCACCCCACAATTAGAGATAGGCCCACATAACATTTAGGAGTTATAAATTGCTTAAAATTTTTTGTCGACGTGAATGTTGGTGGCGCCGCCTATAGTTTTATATAATATATAGGTCAAAATGTGAAAATCTTGTGACCGCGATACCATCCACAGTTTACAAGCTAGCCCAATAGAACTTTCAGGACTTAAAGTGTGTGAAAATTTAGGGCCATTTCGTAATTGGTGACGCCACCTACAATATTATGCAATATAAGGGTCATAATGTGAGAATCTTGTGAACACACCAGCATCTTTAATTTTTTTGGCAGAACTGCACCTTATTTGGTGGGATTGTGGTGGAGGTGGAAGTCTAAGTTGTTGATGATACTAGTGGCGCCACCTATGATTTGTTAGAAATTTTGAGCCATAACGTGATTAAAGATACAAAAATCCATATATGGGAAAGTAATTGCATTAGACTTGCCAATTTTATTGGATATATAGATAATGTTCAAAGGTAGAATTTTATGTAATATCAGTGACTTTGACGTATTTTTGTAAGGTCACCATGCCTGCAAAGTTGAAAGAGGGGATTTTGTAATGGCAGGGTGTTGCTGGACATCAAAGGCAATGTCAGTATAGCCACAGTGCCAGCAGAGCATTTGGCCATGGGCCTCTTGTTTATCATGTACATGTATCGTGAATGTATAAATTGTTTTATTTTTATTTAGTACTTGTAAAGTATTATTTACCTTCCAGAGTAAGGTATCATGGATTTAAACTGATCAGGTATCCAATGAATATAGCAAGGTATAAAATGCTATCACATAAAAAAGACGTAGCCAGTCCAGACAGGTACGTTTTATCTTTGTTATTATAAGCAGTGCATGGATATGGTTTAACGTTTTTGGTCGCAAATATGCTTTTTGCCTTCTGTAAGCAAACTGAAAGGATTCAGCTAGCCGTGAACGATTTGGTGTAAAGATCTGAACCCGAGTAGACCACACCCATGTTTCACAGTGAGAAATTGAGAAGATTTCACGAATGAGTGTCAAATTTGTAAAGCGTAACGGGAACAGAACAGTTTAGACCAAAGCGCCGGAATTTGATCTTTGGTTCCATTTTAGTGTAAATGTTCGGTTTCAGTAAATGATTGCCATGAAGTTAATGTGCCTGAAAATTTTGTTTAAAGTACAAGGTGTAACATTGGGTTATTTATAGAGTGGGGGGATCTTGTTCACGAATCACAGATAAAAAAAATCGTCCTTTCACACTTAACGGCCAAAAAAGTTTAATAAATTCACAGATGATCGCAACTTACGGAAAAAAACTTCAATTTACGATCCTTTTACGGTTTGCAAGATATATTTTAGTTAGTTTCACAGTTCATGAAAAAGGAAAATCTCCCATCGCAGTTACCAAAATGGCTGTACCCCATTCCCCCACCCACTTACAGAAATAAAGGTTTCACAACTATATACATATTTAATATTTTATTCTAGTGTGCATCTGTTTATCAGTTTCTGTTGTAAGTAATATGGCTTGCGTTGGGTGGACGAATGAAGTTTTCGAAGTTTCGAAATAACTACTGGGTCCACTAAATATATTTATATATATTGTACAAGAGGCCCTAATATAGGCTAGTGAGCCTGTCGGCTAATTGTATTTTCTTTTGAAATAAAATATGTTTAAACCAAATATATTTCCTTACTTCGAGGTGGGGGGCAAATCATATTTTGAATAAGTGTTCAAGAATAATTGGCTCGAGAGCACGTTGTTGCCTCTGATCAGCCCTGTTAGAAATAATTTATAGACAGTGTTGCGATAAAAGCACAGAAGTAAAATATATTAGAAGCAACCACGGCAAAATCATCGTCTTTGTTATAGTCTCGAATATTAAACCCATGTTCTCATATATTTTTCAGATTTAGATATTTATATGGAGGTTCAAAGCGATTCAAAATCGACGGAATCAACAGCCTAAAGTATAAATTGTTAGCCACAGAGGACCATAAATTATTTACAAAATTTAAAGTAGATATTAACCAAAGGGAGGTCCAACAGGTAAGTGTTGTCACATTTGAACCATCTTACTGCGTCTTAAAGAGACCATTTATTGATAGCACATTTGTTTTAGGATACAACTCGAGAGCAGAAAGATGGACGAATCCACATTTTCATTTTACTGCATATGTTCTAACAGTGAAATGTGTATCAAATTATCAAGACAGAACGAAAATAAGACAAGTTGAAACCAGAAAAGATTTGCTTCAAAGCAAATCTGTGTGTGCTAGTCCAAAAGTTGTAAATGATAAATGCTATAACTTTTGTCATTTGGTACTTTGCATTCCATTAAGCTAATGGTTGGATGAAAATTTCAAAGTCCAAGTGACATTGACCTTTGACCTTAAGAGGCCGCATGTAAATTACAAAAATATACAGTGTTACAATATCTACAATTTGAGCCCAGCATGATTAAAATTGGATCAATGTACAGTCTTATAATATCTACAATTTGTGCCCAGCATGATCAAAATTGGACAAAAATTGAGCGAGTTGTGGCTAGAAGAAAATTTCAAAAGGCAAAATGACCTTAACCTTTGACCTTTACAGGTCACATGTAAATTTTGAAAATGTACAGTGCTTCAAACCTATGAATTGAGGTTGGATTGGTCAACTGTACCTACAATAGTTTTGGAGACATTCAAGATTTAAATTTTTATCGGCCCTAATTTGCATAATTTCAATACCGTTGAACCTCTTTACAAAAACCTAAAGACTTCATGTATGGAAGTATTATCATGCCGAGTTTGGAGTTTCTATGTATAATAGTTTTCAAATGAAATGTCGGAAAAAAATTGCCGTTACAAAAAGAACGAAGGAAAGAAAGAATTCGTAGAAAAACAATATGTCTGTGTTGGCACACAGACATAAATATCACGGGAGCCTTTTCAATGATAAATGTATTGGATACTGTACATATTTTTTTTGCCATCCTTCCAACCTCTGTCTTATTTGTTTATTTGTTTATCTATCTATCTATCTATCTATCTATCTATCTATCTATCTATCTATCTATCTGTCTGTCTGTCCGTCCATGCATCCATCTGTCGCTGTAGCATAAACCTGTAACGAGACAAAAAGTTAGGGGCAGTACCACATTCTTTGCAGTGATGACAGTGAAATTTACCTGCTCAGCTGACAAGCCAGTCAAGTGAGCATGTCTTGTGGTGCTCTATATGTTGTTAGCTGTTATGGCTGTAACTGCTCTGTTAAAAAAATGTGGTCCTGTTTCCATCACAACAACCGTGGATTAGACTCCCTTCAAACATGTTGGATGGGAATGGTGGAAAAGAGTACACTGTAGCCTGATAATTATGCGCATACACAGTATACATGCATGTATATGCAAGTTTCTTTTGCAAAGATTTGAAGTGCATCCACTTCAAACTTGGTAAGAATGTACCTCAGGTGCGTTTCTGCTAAATGTCATCAAATAATCATGCCCCAGTGATTATTTAACTTTGAATGAAAACCACTTGGTTGCCACCAGTGCGGGCTATGTTCCATGTTCATCTCAACTCCCCAGCAAAGTGGACATAATGTCGAGCTTTGGTCTGCTTTTGGACGCAAACCACTGGGCCAAATCGCTGTCTTAGAACAGGGTATCGCCGCCAGATTTAGGTCGGATGTTCTTCAACACACGTAGTGATCTTTCATATTCAACTTGTCAGCTTACCCGGATATTTAAACTGGAAATCAACCCTTCCCGTTTTCTATCACTCTCAACAGTATTATAGTGTGACGATGTACATACGATGTGGGATGACTTCCGGTAAAACAAACGTGCAATTTATCTTGAACAGCAAACATTTTTAACGTATTTAAGTAATTCATTAAAATGGCGCATTTCAACAGTTCGGAATTTATATGTCACATTTAAATATGGTGCTGAAATATACTTTTCCTTCACTTTCAGAGCTGATGAATGCAGAGGTGCTAACGAAATTTATTGAACTCCAGTGGTTTATCCTTTGTTCTTCCACGTTTTGCTCATTCAGAAGTAGATGGAATATATTGGACACTAGTTTCACTAGTAGCCCAAAAAGTACTTAATTTAATTTTTTTGACTGACTTTCAGGTTTTCCTTCTAAATTTAACTGAATTGTGCTGAATGAACAAAAGTAAGTTAAAGCAAGTCCCTTCATTTGTACTGGAATATACTGAGCAAATACAAGTAAGTACTCTTTAGGCAGATGGAGAACATGCCTGGGAGTATGGACTGTTCCGTCATGTTGTCTGTACAATTCTAGAATAAGTGAGAACAGGTAGACGGCCTTCAAAGGCTAGACTCACAGCAAGGTTATCATAATTGTCAGGGGGCCGTGACATGTCTTGTTGTTGCCTAGGAATGTATAAAGCAATGGTTGGCCTGAAATCAGCTTTAAGAGGGTGGGTAAGGGGTTTCCCGTACTGGCGTACTGGAAGCCCTCTTATTTTACGTACTTCGTACTATTCAAAATTTTGAAAGATTTTTGTTTTCCGTACTGCGTACTCTAGGAAAATAATTACCTGTACCAGCGTAGTGACCCCCCCCCCCCCCCCACCATCAAGTCAGAAAATGTATAACACTAACCAACCCATTCTTATTTATGTACTAATACATTCTTAGGCCAGACCAGAACATTTCGCGGCACCCTGACAATCATGATAACCCTGCTGTGAGTCTAGCCTTTGAAGTCTGTCGGCTTGTTCTCACTTGTTCTGGAATTGTATTCACAACATAAAGGGAACCTTCATTCTTCCAGGCATGTTTTCAATGTGCCTGAAACGTACCTACTTGTGCACGTACTTACTCAGGACATTCCAGTACAATTCAGTTAAATCAAGAAGAAAAATCCTGAACGTCTGTCAAGACGGTTAAAATTCAGTACTTGGGCTTCTAGTGTTTTCACTCTGCAGATATGTGGCATGCTCTTCCATAAGATAATCAAGTCTAAGTATTAAACAATCGATGCAATTTAATTTCACGATGAAATACACAGTTACGTATTGTGAATACCAGCGTTCAAGTTATTGTTGTTGCCAAAGCCAGCCAACTTCGCCAAGATGCAAACGGATATAAACAAAGTCATTTTGACTGACAGTAGTACTTTGATGTGTTCATCCTCGCTGTGTCGCGATTTTCCAAGCAGCGGGCCATGTGTGCCCTTGAATGTTGCCAGTCCTTTTGAAATAGGCATGGCATCTTAAATCTTAAGCGCCTGTTGGATGTGAAGAATTATATTTGTGGGTCAAAACCAAATTGCATTGATTCACCACTATGAGAGGGACTGTTCCCTCAGCTTCATGTTGTAAAGAGGAGTATGGTGATGCGGGCCGGTTCCAGGAAGGAAATGCAGTGGCGTGGGTTATTTGACACAAAATATGCAGATTGTCGCATGCGTTCGTGTGCATGAGCTGTGTTCCTGTAAGTATTCCTTTGACATCAATGCTCAGTGAGTGCTTGGACAATGCGACTTTTTTTCACGCAGGAAATCAAGAGCTGTGTGAGGACTAACTTGTGTGACGTCAGACGCGTGCAAGTGTACAGCCATATAAGGTTTGCGCTGTTTAATACACTGGATACATTATGGCTGGAAAATTCTTCTGAAAAGACAAACATCTGAAGGACCGTCATTTAGCCAACTGATTCATTATGTTCACTGAGTAGGAGACTGAAACATGTTCATCGAGTGTTGAGTAATGTGAGGGAGGGTATACACATTAAAATCTTCCAATAATGCAACAAAGACCAACTAGTGGAGGCTGATATCCCAGCTGTTATCATGCCTCGCAAAAGGCCAACGGTCGTGACTTTTTTTGCGGCAGCGACCGCCGCGCCGCCTAACGAGCGGACAGGGAATAAAGCTGTGATCCTACACAGAAGACAGTCACTATCAGGGATAAGAATGAACAAATAAAAGACAAAAACCGTCAGAGTCCACAGCATGTATTTGCGTAAACTTTACCTGAGCCGACGTTGACGGTAAAACAATGTCAAATATGCTTCCGTGGATGCTGCTTAAGAATCCAATGTACCGAAAAAAGCCATAGCTGCCAGGCACTGCTGCAGTCTCTCTGCCCTGGTACTTGTTTTGTCAGACGTGCCTCAGCAAAAGGAGAATTGGGAATTGCTCATGAACAAAATGACTGAAAGGTCATCATCCGGTGTCACAATGAAACTGCTCTTTGACAAAGAAATGGATCAGAGTAGTCATTGATTGCAGTGTTTCACTGAAAACTCTTTGGTGCAAATTTGTAATGTTTGTCTCTATTGCTCCAGTGATATCGTGGCATTTATAAAATACGGATGCATCCTGTGCATAGTCTTAAGAGATATGATACCATGCAGAGGATGGTGTCAACAAAAATCACTTATCTGGGAAGATGGGTACGCTACGGAGATTCCGATTCCATGGGCAAAGGTAGAATGCTCAGATGATAATATTTAGAAACGTTAAGTTTATTTATGGTGCATATACTGAGCATCTGGGTTTGTTTGTTTGTTTCTGTGTGTGTGTGCGCGCGCGCGTGCGTGCGTGCGTGCGTGCGTGCAAGGACCATCCAAATAGTCAGTGTCTTAAAATGATTCGTTAATTACAATGATAAATGTAGATCAATAATCGATACCAAATGCCGATTTTAGACTGTTTATCAGCATTTTGTTCCATTTTAATTTTTTTAAATGCAGATATTTTAGTATGAAACTGCATGGTAGAAATTATTGTAACTGTTCATGCTGTTCCATTTTTAGTTAAACAAAAATGTGGATATTTTACAACTGTCTCTCATTATGAAACTGCGTAATAGATATAAGTCTAAATAGTTGTGTGCAGTTTCAGTCAATGGAAATGGTACCCTTTCAAATGCATACTATAAGATTACGTCAAGCACGCTTTTTGCCACCAAAGCAAGGAAGGACCGGCACATATCACTTTTGTGACATTTCGGCGTGCCCAAGTAGATGTCTGTCGCGTGACCGACCGTTTTGTCTTTGTTTTCTGCAATAATGACTTCGAAACATTCTCGAGGACTCAAAAGTTAATGCAAATTTCAACAAAATGTTACGTAACAACATTGTTTTTATCGACAAATTTGTGGATAAACTGTATACCAAAAACAGTGAGCCATGTAAAACAGGATTGTGTCCAATTTGGAAAAGATTCGGCAAGCAAATGTTAAATTATAGGCCATGTTAAATGTGCCTTGCTCATTAATATATCAATACATGTGCCAATTCATAATCTTCGGGTAGACCAAGGATGCATAATTATAATCATAAATCAGCAGTCGTTCAGAGAAGAGTTGCAGAACGCAGGCTAGACCACATTGTTGATGAGCTGGATTTGGGGGGGAGGTGTGTAGTTTTGGGGAGCTGGGCTAAACCAGGGGGTTTTTTGGGGGGGGGGTTGTTTTGCTTTGTTTTGTTTTTTATTTCAACGGACTGGCCAGGTACTTTAATGTGGCAGTAAGCAGACAAAGAAACAGTACCCAAACATACCCCTAAAAAGAACGTACAATGTATTTGTATGGTATTTATTGCATGCATTGCTGCGATTAACATTTTTGTATAACAAAAAAGAATATATAATTTTTTTCGATCCGTAAATTGAACCAGGATAAGTTCAAACACAGATCTGAAACAAGACAAGCATCAAAATCATCTACACGACTTGCCATAGTAAGTTCAAAATTATGGCATATATGGTAGTGACTGTACCCCAGGCTATGCATCAAGACTGGTGATTTTGATGATGTCAAATTACAAGCACGAGTGCTGCTGTTCGGTGAAACAACTTTGTGTCAAAACAAATGTGTTATGTGGCCAGGTTAGTGTATGATACATAACTTTGCAGTTTTGTGTTCAAAAGACTTACTGGTTCCTTCTCTGTGATTATACTGTTACATAATATTAGAATATTGAGTTAAATGGTGCCATGATAAAAGTTGTTGCCACGAGTAACTGATTCTTTTTTCACATTTTGTTTTCTACAATAGATAAATATTGCTTGTGTTTTGCTCATTGTGATCTGTTGTCTTCCAATTAAAATGGATGATCAATGTCAAATGTAAAATAGCTCATGCATATAACGGATAAGTGTCAAATATAAAACTGTCCCTGTATAAAATGGGTGATAGGTGTCAAATATAAATTATTCAGGTGTATATATATATAAAAATATTGTATACCTAAGGGTCTGAAAATGTGGTCCTAATAGGGGAGTGGTCTAAATGGGATGTATTTTAATTAGGGATTAACGAAAATGGGTCTGTAAATTGGGGGTCTTAATATGGAAAAGGTCTCTCCATGGAGGTGCGTTTAAATGCAGATGCGTATATATATATATATATATATACACACACGAATGATCAGTGTCTAGTAGTATGTGTTGTTCAGCTGTACACAGAATAATCAGTGTCCAAACAAACAAGATATAGACTGAATACTAGCATCTGATATAAGGTGTTCGGATATACATATATACATGTATGTAGTACTGGGTTATTGTATCAAATAGAAACGTTTCCGGTGCTTTCTGAACACTCATTGTAATGTGCACTGGTCAGTTTATGCTATCATCTTTTGAAGACCACAGCACATAGCTTTCATGAATGATATTTGGTAAAAGGTGGACTTTCCACAGTTTCCTTATTTTATGAACCCATTTTTTTTTGGGGGGGGGGGCACAAATTTTAATAATCCTACTTCAATAGCTTTTCTGTTCCAAGAGCGTATACCCCTGTTCCGGTCCAGCCATACAGTTAGGAAAAATCATATTGGCAAAAATCATACAATCACACATTTGTATACTTGTGAATGTTAGTCTCGTTTGAAGTAAACAAAAAAATGCTGAGCTATTCAGTTGACAGTACAGCGCAACTCAAGATTATCGTATGAAGTAACGTTTATACGTCAGATATGCATTCAAGTCAAGTCAATGTTGAGGCAAAAATTTGATGAAGTTACTGCTTTTCTGTATTTTTGTAAAACATACCATGCTCAACTAATGATACAGTGGTGACACTTACTAACAGGCAGTATTAATATCTGTATAATATTTTTCACCGTAAAACACTCCGGGATACACTTTAAAAGTAGGTTCATCGACGTTCTTGGTTGGTTACAAGGCCAAGAAATGCAGTTGGACGGGACCTGATGTCATTTGTGCACATAATTCGTTCTTAGCTGTGCTGACCATAAGTCGCAGAGCTTATGCGATCACTCATATCGGTCTGTTCGTAAACATTTTGTTGTCATCAACTCATCATTATAGCATCTACAATTTTTAAGATAGCTCCTTGAAATTCTTAGGACGTATTGTATGGATAAAAATATAGGCTCCTTTTGTTATTGGTGGCGCTACCCGGTGGATTACGTTGTACAAAGGCCAACAAGTGAAAAGAAAAATGCTCTGGTGTGATTAATTGTCAATGGACAAAATTGCCACCAAATATGCATTAGACCAGTGGTTTAATTATGTGAAATTATGGGTGACTTTGACCCATTTTTCAAGATCATTAAGGTCACTAAATATGGTATTGTGAGAAAGAATAAGGCAGGCCCAATATGAAAAAAAAATATCACACAAATGTGTATCACATATAGAAGATTGACATTGCATATTGGATGAGCTTGACCTACTTTCTCAAGGTCATGGAAGGAATGCATTTCAGTAAAAGAATTTTTTGTGATGGTCATTACACGTAAATGTGTAAACCTACATCAATGCATCGTTACAGGAACATTTTACAAAAAAAGATTCTTATTTCATGTGAAGTCACAGTGTTGCTAGTGGTTGCAGAAATTTGAACCAATATTATGGGTATCAAAACACCGTTAAATTCATTTTTTGTAATAATATGCAAATTTTTACCAATCATGCATTAGATCAATAGTCAAATAATGAGTGACCTTGGCCTATTTTTCAAGGTCATTATACACTCTAGAAAAGGACACAAAATTTGGCATGTTGGGAAAGGATAAGGCTAATTATTGGAACAAACATGATAGATATCAAAACACATCATGGAACTGAAAAATTTACACAAAATATGTATTAGACCAAGAATAAAAATTTTCGTACGTTTTGTGGCTTTGACCTATGTTTCAAGGTCATGAAGCACTAAAGAAAATGACACTAATGTGACGTATCGATAAATAATGAGGCGACTGATACCAAATGTACCACAAATGTGTACAATGTGGAAGTTTGACATTGCATTATATAGAAAATCTTGATTACTTTCTGCTGGTCACAGAGGAAATGCATTTCAGGAAATTATTATTGTTATTGTATTTTTGTGATGGCTGTCAGCAGAGCATTAGGCTCATGGGCCTCTTGTTTAAATTGTGAAATCCTAATTCAAAACAAAGATACCTTTAACACTTAGTTCTCTGAAAGGAATGTGTGCTGGAAATGCCCAGCCTGGCATTATTCATCGCTAAGGTCAACAGTTGAGGACTTGTATCATTAGTAAAAAAAAGAACCACATGTAGAAGTAACGACTAGGCGTCGTGGCAAGCCTAGTATGTAAACAAGATGACCTATGTGACGTGTCCACACCTTTCGTTTTATGGGGGTATGGATGAGTAAAGTGTGGCTAAAAATCGTGTGTACAAGAAGTAAGTTAAAAAAAAGGTATTGATAAAGATATTTTGTGTGCTATCACTGCTGACCAGATTGATACAGTAAAAGCTGTGAACCACATTTAGCGGACGACTCCACGGAACATCGAAAATACATTGAAAAGGTTCTTGAGACAAACAGTCAGGACCTCAATTTTACGGTTGACAGTGAGAAAAGCTGGGTGAAATGATTGGGGAGGGACTGCCCGATATCGGTTTGATGTGATGAAAAACTTGGAAGCCTTCAGATTTGTGGGATCCCACAAGGATCTTGAAGTATGCAGAATAATATGACAAGATGTCTTGTCGATTAACCCATTGTATTGACTATATCTTTGCTTCAACTCATAACTGAGGTTAGGCCAATGCTGCTGATCTTACATGGTTTAAATTGTATATGGATGTCTGTTTGTTTAGTGGACTTAAATATCTTGCATGTAAGTGGGTGTCATTTGACTCAATAAAGACCAGTTGTATTGTTATGATACCAGCATTCAAGTGAAAGTAAATTCACAGCTTTTGAGTGCATGGAGTTTTGCTTGCTCATGAACATCATATGGTTATCCCCCGATGCTGTGATATCTGAAATTGAAAACAACAAACGGGCATATCTGCTTGATATAGAGACTAGCCAGGGAACACGGTAGCAGCATTTTTCTGCAACGAAGACCTCATCAAATCCAGTTTCCGAACAGGCGAGATCGTTGACTTTTGCCCATGTCATGCCCCTTTCAGTCTAACGAGCGAGTCTCGGACAACGATCAGGTACGGCATTAACACTGACCTTCCCGACTCTGTTGACCGGAGCGTTAGTTACATTTTACCCTGAGACAGGTATGTTCCAACGTCGAAAATCTCACAATTGCATGATTCATAGACCGAAAGTAAAATGTATTTATGTGACCAGGGCTTAACTTGAAAACGTGTGACCATTGGATGGTGGTATATATTGTGTTCCCTCACTCTTATGGTTGGAAGCCCCTGCTGAATATACTATGTAGGTTGTGTCTCAACGAAAGATTCATACAAAATTTTATCTTCCCCATGGACATGTGGTCTATGGTAACATTGACTGGGGAGAGCTGTCTGTCAGCTGAGGTTATGCGGATGGTGTTTGTGGTGCATCCACTCGTCGTCCATAAATGGCATTTTTTCGACTTTTTCTTTAAAATTGTTCGCCGTATCTTCCTCAAAATTGCTGCGGATCTACCTTGGGTGAGCCTCTACAAGCATTTGTCATAGTGATCACGCTCCAGTGATTTTTAAGGACTTTTCGTAGGTTTCTGGTGTATTCAACTTATCCAAAACACTTAATCAAATTGTGTTGAAACTTGGTGAAAATGTACCGTGCAGAAGAATCAAAGAAAGTGCCAAAATTGGTGGGGATGTACCTGGGGTGGATCTCTTCCAAGTTTCTTCAACTGATAATACTCCACAGTTTAAGTGAGCTGAGGTTACAGTATTGGTCCTCGTCCTGTGACCAAATAATTATGGCGTTTGACGCTGGTCCAGGTTTATTGTTTTTCGTCAATAACTTAATGAGCTATCACCAGATTTAAACAAACAGACTATATGTGAAAGCTGGATGTTGGATGCATATTTGAACATAACAATTTTTAAGCCCAGTTGGCCAGTTTGAATTTAGGGGTCATCTCCTGAATGCTCCGCGCCCACAATTTTTAGAAGGGCCCATATGAAGTTCAGGAGTTAAAAAGTGTATAAAAATCTTTGTCGACATCAATGTTGGTTGCGCCATCCATAGTTCTATGTAATACAGGTCAAAATGTGCAAATCTTCTGACTGCAATACCGTCCACAGTTTTCAGGTTTGCCCAATGTAACTTTGAAGACTTATAGGGTGTGTTAAAATCGCGGTCCATTTCGATATTGGTGGTGCCCCCTACAATATTTTGCAATACAGTGGTAAAAATATGAAAATCTTGTGAATACTATAGTATCTTTAATTTTTGGCAGATCTTCGGTAAATTCATTGGGATCGTGGGGAAGGTCAAAGTCTAAGTTGCTATTGATACCAGTGGTGCCACCTATAATCCTGTGAGGCAAAATGCGTTTGAAAAAAAAATTAAATAAAATTCTAATATATATATATATATATATATATATATATATATATATATATCTCAATCTCACAATTGCATGATTCATAGACCGAAAGTAAAATGTATTTATGTGACCAGGGCTTAACTTGAAAACGTGTGACCATTGGATGGTGGTATATATTGTGTTCCCTCACTCTTATGGTTGGAAGCCCCTGCTGAATATACTATGTAGGTTGTGTCTCAACGAAAGATTCATACAAAATTTTATCTTCCCCATGGACATGTGGTCTATGGTAACATTGACTGGGGAGAGCTGTCTGTCAGCTGAGGTTATGCGGATGGTGTTTGTGGTGCATCCACTCGTCGTCCATAAATGGCATTTTTTCGACTTTTTCTTTAAAATTGTTCGCCGTATCTTCCTCAAAATTGCTGCGGATCTACCTTGGGTGAGCCTCTACAAGCATTTGTCATAGTGATCACGCTCCAGTGATTTTTAAGGACTTTTCGTAGGTTTCTGGTGTATTCAACTTATCCAAAACACTTAATCAAATTGTGTTGAAACTTGGTGAAAATGTACCGTGCAGAAGAATCAAAGAAAGTGCCAAAATTGGTGGGGATGTACCTGGGGTGGATCTCTTCCAAGTTTCTTCAACTGATAATACTCCACAGTTTAAGTGAGCTGAGGTTACAGTATTGGTCCTCGTCCTGTGACCAAATAATTATGGCGTTTGACGCTGGTCCAGGTTTATTGTTTTTCGTCAATAACTTAATGAGCTATCACCAGATTTAAACAAACAGACTATATGTGAAAGCTGGATGTTGGATGCATATTTGAACATAACAATTTTTAAGCCCAGTTGGCCAGTTTGAATTTAGGGGTCATCTCCTGAATGCTCCGCGCCCACAATTTTTAGAAGGGCCCATATGAAGTTCAGGAGTTAAAAAGTGTATAAAAATCTTTGTCGACATCAATGTTGGTTGCGCCATCCATAGTTCTATGTAATACAGGTCAAAATGTGCAAATCTTCTGACTGCAATACCGTCCACAGTTTTCAGGTTTGCCCAATGTAACTTTGAAGACTTATAGGGTGTGTTAAAATCGCGGTCCATTTCGATATTGGTGGTGCCCCCTACAATATTTTGCAATACAGTGGTAAAAATATGAAAATCTTGTGAATACTATAGTATCTTTAATTTTTGGCAGATCTTCGGTAAATTCATTGGGATCGTGGGGAAGGTCAAAGTCTAAGTTGCTATTGATACCAGTGGTGCCACCTATAATCCTGTGAGGCAAAATGCGTTTGAAAAAAAAATTAAATAAAATTCTAATATATATATATATATATATATATATATATATATATATATATATATATATATATATATATTAGAATTTTATATGATACTGATTAGTGACCATGACCTATTTATATGATACTGATTAGTGACCATGACCTATTTTTGTGCGATCACCATGCCTGTTAAGTTGAAAGAGGTGATTATGTAATGGCAGGGTGTAGCTTGGACATAAATAGCGATGTCAGCACAGCACCAAGCATAAATTAAAATACTACAACTTTGGTTCATTGATAATGGATGCAGTTTTGACACAAACTTATCAATTGAAGATGGAATGGCATTCCTATCTATAATAGTCTTGGAGATATTCAAATTTTTCTGTGCCCCTTATTAGCACAATTCGAAATTCCACAACTTTCATATGCTGCCTATTATATTGGCAGGTGTCACAAACCTATATTTGCACATTGGAATTTTGAGTCTATCTGCAATAGTTTGGAAAATATAGAGCGTATAAAATTTTAATCACCCCGAATTTGCATAATTTTAAACATCATGATTATTCCAAATTTCATTGTTTAGACAGTCACCATGGCAAGTTTGGTGGTTTCAGAAAATTAGCATCTGATAAAAACTCCGGACCAACATGGTGAGAAAGAACGAAAAGAAAGAAAGAATTCTTGGAAAAACACAATGTCTTGCACCGCCCAGATACACAATTCCAGTTTGCACTGATACAGTGAAACCTCTCTACAGTGGGCACCCTTGGGACCAGAGAAAAGTGCCCACTCCTGAGACGGTCAGCCCTTCTGGCCAGTATGGATGGGTATATGTGCATGCACATGTTCATTACTCGTACATGCACATATGTACAGTGTATACATATTATATATTCAGGGGGGATGTGTATACATGCAATATGAAACTGTCTCTGTTCCTTTATTGCATAAACAAATTTTAACAGATGCTGTCAGAAAACTACATGTATCTGTACCTATGGACTGACACAAGCACTATACTGTCTCCGTATTGGCTATGAAGAACAGGCTTCATCTTACTGGTTAAAAGAAAACAAAGACGTGAAATTGTCCACTGAGATGACACAAATCCACACACTGTTTCAAAATCCACACAGTTGTGAAAAGAGTGATGGAGGACTGGAAGACCATACTTCGATGGGTCTACCCAACTCGGTACTGTATGTAGTCTATTTTTAACAGAGGGTACACTCAGGCTTGTTCTGCCTAGAAGTCCAGTGCCAGTGGTCCCTTGGGACTGATAAACTCAGCAGACTCGTAGCCTCGGGCACAAACAGACCAGCTAGGACACCAGTCTCAGTCATGGTGCACTGGCAGCTCTGTCCAGCACTAGTGGGAACTATAGACTGCCTGGTACAAACAGCAGCATGGAGTAGATCTGTACCTGCATGAATAGAAAGAGATTCTCTGTATTTTTTTGAGACTATCTATGCACAGTTGTTGGGAGTCACACGCCCCCCCCCACACCATCCCGTTTGCAACAAGACCTAAACCTTCCAAACCATACACCTAGCATACATGCCTAGAAGGCTGCCTATGAGACAGGTTGAAGCTAATTTATTTTGAAAGCAAAATGGTTGCCTAGTACCTTATAACAAGCAGTAGAAGCCCTGGCTGTGTATTGTTGGCACATTCACTTAATTTAGCATGCATTAAAATTCCCCAACTTTTGTTTTCATGCTATTGGATTTACCAGTTTTTTCAAACCTGTATGTGTAAGTTCGAACTTTGTGTCCATCTATAATATTTTTGAAGATATAGAGCTTTTAAAACTTTTATTGTCCCTAATTTTCATAATTTTAAACCCCATGACTATTTCTATCCAGGCACTCAATTTCACCGGTAGGAGAGTCACCACGGTTAGGTTGGCGGTTTTCGGAATATTAGGGTCCAAGAAAAACTCTGGACAAATTTGGTTGTAAGGAAAGAAAGTAGGAAAGAAAAAAAGAATTTGTGGAAAAACGAAATGTCTGGATTGGCACCCAGACATAATTAAAAACTCTGCTCCCATGGCCCGTAGGTTTGTGCACGCAGGTATGCAGACTGACCCACGTCAGAAGATTCGCTAATCATGTGCGAGTCGCACCACACCGTATTCACCTGGCCTATTGGGCAATGAAAAACGAAAACAACGGACATGATATCGACAGTTTGAGAGTAAGAGTGAGGAGCCTACGCCTATATTTTCCAAACTACAGAAAAGTTAAGCAAGTACCCGATCAGCCACGGCTGCTTCGCAGGCAACCTGCATGCTCTACTAGTTTTTGGGATGCTCACAGAAGAGTTTTTCCTATAAACTTCTAAAGGGGCCATTAGAGTCGTCTTGCGGGAGTAAGTTTCCCGCAAAATAGATATACATATTGAACACAAAGAGGTCAAACTGACACCAAAGCTTTTGTACCTGTAGGGACCATGATGTCCCTAAGGGTAGGCCCACACTGACGTTTTCATTTTATAAAGGCAAATGTTCTGCTGTTCCCATCAAGAGATGCTGGAAGTCATAAGAAAGTAAATTCGTTCTGGCCCAGCCACGCTCGCACAAAGTCTTAAAAAAAGCATACACTAGGGCTCGAGGGGGCAAAAAAAGTGTGGACAATCGAATGTATAATAAGATCAATCAGAACTCAGAAGTGGTTTATTTGACACAAATACATACAGGTGAGGTACAAATACGCATACATAACAGTTCCATTGATAGATAAGGGTACATTATACAAAAAAGAGGTTGTGTCAGGATGACCCCAGTTTAGAACATGATGTCCGCTATCACTGGGGCCACCTAGGATATGAGTAAACATAAAACAATTTATTTCTGCAGTAGATTGATCATAATGGAATAGCAGTTAAATGAGAATGAAAAGACAAGGCGCTTTAGTCGTTGCACACAAAACAATCTGGAATGGTACATGTTTAAGGGTATTTACTAATGAAAAGAATTTCAGCGTATTTTGAAAAACCAGATAGGGAATGTGTATGAAATTTGTCTTTAATGAAAGGAGGTGTATTTTTAAGGAGTGAAGGAATTAAAAATCTGATACATTTTCGGGTTCTATTTCTTTTTGGGACAAGTAGTTGCATAGATTCCTTGTTTCTGGTTTGATATGGGTGATTTACAGGTGTCTGTGCAAAAATATCATTGAAATATGCAGGCAAATCGTTCTGTAGGTATAGAAAATAAAATTTCAGAGCTTTAAGTTTGAATAAGTCTTCGACTTTGAGAATGTTCAGTGCTTTAAAAAGTGGATCTGTATGGGCGTTATATCTTGTAAGACAAATCAGCCGAACAATAGATTTCTGTAACTTGAAAATGCGGTCACATGAGAAGCCCCATGCTAGGATGGCATAATTAAGATGGGGTAGAAAAAGTGAAATATACATGAGTAAGAGAGTGTTAAGAGGTAAATACTTATTCAGTTTTCTGAAAATACATATCAATTTCGAAAGTTTATTGCCAACTTTGTTCATGTGTGGTTGCCGATTTAAAGTCTCGTGAATGCGTAAACCTAAAAAGTCAAATTCGGATGTTTTTGAAATTGAAGTATCGTTGATTTTTAAATCTAAAATTTCATTTATTTTTCGCTGAGGGAAATGGAATATCATATACTTCGTTTTGGCTATATTCAAAGATAGTTTGTTAACAGCTAGCCAGTCGTACACTTTCTGTAATTCCTTACTGATATTATCTGACAAGTTACCGTGTGTATTGGTGCTAATCGAGGAGTTAAAAGAACAGAGTGAATTTACCAAAGTTGTGTCGTCCGCATAAAGAAAAGAATCAAATTTTGATGAAGCAAGGTGCATATCATTTGTGTATATTATAAAAAGAAGAGGTCCAAGGATAGATCCTTGGGGTACCCCAGTTTGAAGCGGAAGAGGGCCTGAACATACATTATCGAAAGAGACATACTGAAACCTGCTAGTAAGATAACTTTTGAACCATTGTAAAGGAGTGTCGTTAATACCATAATGTTTCAGTTTATGTAGAAGAATATCGTGATTTAATGTATCAAAGGCCTTGGGTAGATCTAAGTAAATGCTAATAGGTATTTTTCCAGAATCAAGAAGGCTGAGAAGTGTATCGACAAATTCAAAAGCTGCTGTTTCAGTCGAATGGCCAGTTCTAAAACCGTGTTGGCTTTTGTAAAAAAGTTGATTGGACAAAAAATAATCATAAAGTTGCTTATAAACTACTTTTTCAAATACTTTGGACAGAGCAGGAAGGAGTGAAATTGGTCTGTAGTTGTCTAATTGAGTACTGTCTCCCTTTTTGAAAAGCGGTAGTAATTTTTGCAATCTTAAGGTAGCGTCGGTAAACCTCCGCGTGTATACCGCTGCGGTCTTTAACCCGCTCTTCTGTCAAGGCTAATATTTTTACACCCATAAAACTATATATATTTATTTTCGCCAAGATCTCTAGATTTCAAATATGCTATAAAAAATCAGAAAAAGCGCACCCGTGAGACAAGAGCCGGGCTATTGCATGAGGGTCTGTTTTTCAAGATTTTTTGAGGCGCAAATGAATAAAAATTTCCTTACAACCTTGAAATTTCGTGAAATGAAACTTTATGTAGGTGTCCAGGTTCGGCATTTTTGTTTTTTCTCTAAAAGGAATAGTTATCATTTTATCAGCTGTAGAAAGGGTATCTTCTCAAATTGACCACTTCTCTGAGTTTAGAATTCCGAAAATCACACAAAAAATCAAAATATATCCAAACGCAGGATGCCGCACCTAAGTTATATTGTTATCTTTTCATTCCTTGTTATTTCGTGAAGATTGGTCCACCCGTTTTCGAGAAAATTAAAATCAAAATTAGGAAAGTCGTCGCCAAAACGAAACCGCAAAAAATGGCCCCAAAAGGAAATCTGGCCGTGTTTGGTGGCATTTTCGGCTGTTACTTGAGCTGTATTCACTCCATCGTTACGACTCTTCTTGTGTGAAAAGAAACTATGTGCTAGTATACGTTCCATGCATTGTCATAAAAAATGAACATTAAAAGCCGTCAATAAATCACAATCTTTGAAGTCATTCCACTAAAACTTGACCTATTCTGTGGTTTCCTTGTGATGGTTTCTCATGTGTCCCGCGACAAAGACAATGAGAGAGGTGGGGCGAAGTGGGATAACCATAATCGCATTATCACCCCGGGCAACCAACTTTGGCCCCCGTGTTCAAAATGGCGGCGTTGACAAACAACAACACGCGGTTTTACAGTTTGTTTGTCAAGTTTACAAATATGACATCGCTCACTGCTTATATGTTGGATCAAACGTTGGGGACCAGCAAATTTGGCATCGCCTACGACTCATACGACAGATCAAAGAAGCGAATGGCTTTATTAACACGATGGCAGTACTTCACTTTGCACAGTGTTTGGGAAAGTTTTGTACAACTTTGTACGACCTGACCAAAATTTAACGCGAAAACCACGTGACGGTCAAGGAAGGAGAAAAAAAATGGGAAACTTCTTCACTGGACAGAATTGCTAGATCGCGGGTTGAGAACCAGAGGGAGATTGATAGTGATGCTAGTTATACCGCAAGGAGTACATCAATTGCAACGGGACGCAAGTTTGCGGAAGTTTCGACCGGGACAGTTGTCAGTGACCAGGCAGACACGAAGACGTTGCCGAAGAAAGCGAGTGGCATAGCGAGCGGCCACCAGATCCGTCGGATTACGAGTTGAGTGGCAACGCCGGGGGTCCAGTACCCGATTGCAAAGGATACATGGGCCATGCTGGGCCATTATGGCGACCCACCCTCACAAGACCAGTGTCCAACAAGCTGGGGCAAATTCCAAGTCGACCAAACTTTAGGGACAAACAGCTACCGGTAAGTAGTTTTTTTTTTTTTTTTTTTTACAAGATACTGATTACCAGGTGAAGGTTTCAGATAGTTGTATATAACATAGACCATCATATATTATTGTCCTGAAGATAGTGCTTGATTCTTTTACTGTTAAACAAACATTGAAATTCTGAAAGGGAGAACCTTCATTAGCGGTTACTGTATGGGGCATAATGGTATGGGAGTATCAAAGGATGCAAACACAATGCAGGTGCGTTCTGCCTTTGTTTAGCTGGTATACAAACACTGTCAGATGTCAGCCTTGGCATTTCATAGCAAATTCCTTCCATTGTGTTCATGGCTTTTGTTATGCCTTCATAATGCTGTCACAAATAGGTACAAAAGTATCTTTTTTTTTCCTCAACAAGAGAATACGCATGTATGATAAATATTACAGCGACATGTACCACTGATTATTGTGGAGGGAGCAAAGTAGAGGTTATATGGTAATCTTCATTTCAAAATAGCTAACTTTTATTTTCAGGCCATCAACACAGCCAGGAGCTCCAGCAGATCCAGTGCAAAACTGAAAAGTGGACTGTTGAACCATAAATTTGTGTGCTGTCACAGTGGAAACATTGCACATTACAGTCTGGCAGACTTGAAAAATTAGATTTCCAGTGTTCCTGCCAAAGGAGACAATAATTGACGTTTTATTAACGGTGCAGCTTTCGGACCAGGACCCGGTGGTCTTCAAACAGTGCATTACCTGTATATATTTGTATAAAAAAGAATGGGAGTTCAACAAATACTCGTTTTTGTTGTCATTTTTTTTAATGTAAAAACAGCTTGGTGGCCTGGTGTTTTCCTCATCGACATCTATAGGATAAAATGTCCTTTCAAATTGTGAAATACACATTTGAAGGTAGGGTGTATCTATATTCAGACAATAATTTGAAATATGCATTCATATGTAATAAATTTGTTTCATAATCTGAAACCATTTATGAAAGATGTACGGATGAGCTGAAAGTGTTCAAAATTTTCTACCAATCGACAAGCAATAAGCATTAGCCAAAACCTAATCAAGCTATAGCCCCCCCCCCCCCCGAAAAGGCCAGTTAGGAACAATATGGTGTATTGTACAAGTAGTTCCGTACCAATCATCGGTTACAATCCATTTCGTAATTACATTTTTTTTCAATGAACTGTATATCAGGGTCAATAATAAAATATCAATGTAGGCCTAAGTTTTGGCACCACAACAAAACTGCCCAGATATGCTATTTTCCCCTTTTCACCAAACTGTTAGTAGGTTTTCTTCATGTAAATTTTGTGGTAAAGTGTTATGACAATTTTGATATAGAATCTGATAAATGCAAGGAGCTAACAAGAAGATTTTTAATTTTGAACAAAAAACAAGTTTATTGACAATATATACAACACTAATTTATCCACTTTCATCTGTCCATCTCCTTCAGCCGAGTTGAAATTCGAAATTTTCTACCAATCCACAAGCAATAAACAGCTGCCAAAAGCCTCATCAAGCTGTGTCTACACCAGTAGTCCATATTTCGCATGTCCATTTTCTAAACAGTCATGATGGCACGACAAAACTCTTCTTTGGAAACCTCGTATGTTCCTGGCCAGATTTCCCCTTTGACTTGGTTGGGCAGCATGGTTCTTATCAGCGCAAGGACACATGGCGGAAAGGTGAATTGGCACTCCGAAGGTCCTATTTCCTGATCCTGAAAATGCATAATGAATTATATAATTAATTTATTTCGCATGCATTGTATAAAAACTAAAAAGCATAAAATTGTGCCGGGACTGATTGTTGCATACTTTTTTCCAATCCCATGATTAGAAAATTTTACATGAATACCTGGGTATATATATAAAGATAATGAAACATTATGAGGACATTGTCATTAAATAAAAAATGCAAGTCATCAAACAAATAATGAATAAAGAATTCTATAATTGATTTTTTTCATGTGCATGCATAAAATTTAAAAATCCTAAAAGTGCCTGCATTGATTTGTTGCATAATTTCTTCAATCCCACGATCAGGGAAGTTGACATGAATACCAGGCCCTTTGAATTAGATAAATGTAAAGATATTGAAATCTTATAATATATGTATAGATACTGAAATATTATAAGGACGTTGTCATAATAAAACAATGAAAATTTGTAATGAATCTGTTATTTCAAATTTGAAACCCATTAGGCAAATTACAAGAATATAATAATAAATTTTTGGTTGTGTATTGAAGCTGAAACACATGTCTCTGTCTTTGTCTTTTCCTCTCACTGGCACCGGACGATATTTATACTTGTATGTTATTACTGAGTAGTTGTCTGAAAAAGGAAAATCGTACCTTCAGCTTATATAGAACCATGAACATAGTGCAACCACCGTATTTGTTTTGGGGACTTGTTCTTCATTTTCATGGCGGTGATCGACATGACCGCTGGTTGAAAAACACCTCTGCATTGTACCTGCAAAAAGCACACAAATTGTTTACTGAGGACTCTTGATTATGGATCACCACATCAGTTTGCAAAAAACACATACATGTATCGAAGTACACCTGAAACCACATTCCCATTAGTACCGGGCATTACCGGTCAGCATTGCCATTACTGGGATGAAACCACCATTATATTTACTGTATATTCTCATATTAGCATAAAGGCGTATAACTTTTGTTGCGTCACTTTTTAAAATAAAGTATGCAGTTGGTGTTGTGCAGACACCTTTCATTGAAAACATTCAAAATAAAAAAGGCGAGTCTATAGATAGAATCAAAAGTTATGCCAGTGTTTACCTGTCATAGCCAGGAAACACGTGCTCCGAGCACGGCTTGCCAGCATTACGTCACTGCGTATGAATATGTGATTTGCCCTCTGTTTATAAAACTCTTCATGGAAAAAATATCTGTCAAACCATACAACACAAACAGGCTGATAAGCTCATGTAATAGTCTAGCTGAAACAGTGGGTTAATTACAGGTAAATGGCCCCCAAAGGTGTCAGCACACGACAACCAAGAACTATTTAGTGCGGTAACCTGCACTTGATTGGCCGCAATGGTGTATTCATACCTACTAGCTCAGATCTCCGTCTTGATTCGTACTCGTAGGTACAGCGGAAGGTATAGGTTCCACCGGCTGCAGTTTACGTGACACTTACTAACGCAATTCAACAAGCCTGCATGAAATGTATGACTTTGTAGCATTAAAACTCCAAATTCTTTACATTTTCCAGCTGCCCGGTCCGTCGGCACAGGGTTTCCGAGCGCAGGGAGGTGCAGAGTGATAATAGGGGTTTCCATGGTTACTTATATTGCGCCATCGAAAAAGTTCAGATCTGAACGAAAGTCTGGTGCCTGCAAGTTTTGTTTTTTTTTTGTTTTTTTTTGGTCAAATTATTTATGACAAAATTTCACACAGAAAAGTTACCATGTATAGCCATTTTGCCTATAAATTGGTATTATAGTCAATTCAAGCCTTGCCTCAATTTAATCGCAAGACCAACTTGCCGCTTACGAAGTTACGATCAGAAGCCAAAGTCACTCACCCAGCAACACTCATTTCTTCTGTGACCCTTGCTTTGCGAGTAAAAACATCCTCTCCATCATAATTAACAGCCTTATGGGTGCTTCGCTTATCTTTTTCAGCTTTCCCCATGTTCATTGTTGTATTGCCCGTGCGATTGTTGTGTGTTTGTCGTACTTGCTGTAACGTTGATACCGACATGTTGATCTTCTCCTGTTCACTCGAATTCAGCGGGTTTGACCTGATTACGTCACGGTGCTAAGTCTGATTGACAAGGCTATTTGCATACCATAACAAACATTGATCCGCGTGGGTGAAGAGTTGAAACTTGGAACATTTTTGAGCTCAAATTTCGCATAAAAGTAGACGTTTTTTTAACTCGATTTTTGGTCACATTACAGATGACATCCTAATCTTCCGAATTCTAAAAAAAAAAAAAAAAAATTGGCAGGAGTGATGTTTGCAGTCCAAATTAGGTTTACCGACGCTACCTTAAGTTTGTCGGGAAAAACTCCTGTCATTAAAGATTGATTGATTATCAAGCTAAGAGGTTCAGAAAGAAAAGGAATTATGCCTTTGAGAAGTTTCATCGATACATCATCGTGACCAGTGCTGGTTTTAGATTTAAAGTTTCTCAAAATAGATGCAACATCATTGGGGTTGATCTCTCTGAAGGAAAATACATCATCTGTACGGTTTGGGAGGTAAGATACAAAAGAAGGTAAGCCCGACGTGTTTATTTTGTTGGCTAAGTTTGGACCTATATTTGTGAAAAAAGTGTTAAAACGTTCGGCTATTTCATCTTTATTTGTAAGTTTCTGATTCTCAACTAAAAAGAAGAGGGGAAAGTCTTTCTTCTTTTTGTTTGAGTTAAGAACGGACTTGATTGTGCCCCATGTTTTCCGCATATCATTTTTGAAGGTTTCAAACTTCGAGTGATAGTAGTCTTTCTTCAGTTGGAAGATATTGTTTTTCAGGATTTTGTTGTAAACTTGAAGATTGTGTTTAGAGTTATCGTATTGAACAGAATCAAACGGGATAGATATTAGTTTTTTATATAAACCGTCACGAAATTTTATAGATTTTAATATACCAAGGGTTATCCAAGGAGATCGTTTATGTTTGTACTTGTTAAACTTCGCTGTCTTTACGGGAAGGTGTTTCTTCTTTGCTTCACACAGTATTTTTTCCAATTTGTCATAATTAATATTTGGGTCGTGATTTGGGTCGGATACCAGGCTTTGCATCATGTCCGTATTATTTATTTCGTCATTGAAATTTTGTATTGATGCACTGTCTTTTGTTACTATCTTGACAAATTTATGGGAGTCTTGCTTTATTTATGTTTGATCTATACAAGTGAATGAGGGTAAGTGATCGGAAATTTCAGTGAAGATAATACCAGAAAGACAATCAGTATTGCTGTTTGATAAGCTACAAAAAATATGATCTATCAATGTTGTGTGTCTATCAGACAACCGAGTTGGGAGCGTTATTTTCGGATATAAACCATTATTTAGCATGACGTCAAGATAATCAGAAGATTTTTGTCTTGTTGAATTTAATAAATCAATATTAAAATCACCGACGATGATTTTGTCTGATGACTCTTTTGAAATTACGTCAATGATTCTAGACAAATCATCTATAAATAACTGAATGGCATCATTTTGGTCCCTTGGTGGTCTATAAATGTTACAAAGAGTAATCGCTTTTGTCAAACCGTTTCCAAAAATATCTAAAAATTGGCCTTCCCAATAATCGTTAGGTGAATAAAAGTCTCGTGTATTGTACTGAACATTTTTGTGTAGGTATAACAAAAGACCACCATGGGAACTACATGTAGCGTTAAAGGGGATGGACGTATAGTTTTCAATTTCAAATAACGAGGAATCAACTGAGTTTTCGCACAGCCAAGTTTCTTGAAGACATATGGCTCTAAAGTAAAAATTCTCAATAGCAAGATCATCAATAAGTGCTTTAAATTCGTCAAATTTGGCATTTATGCTTTGAATATTTAGATTAAGCACTGAAAAAGTATGAATATGCGCTTTTAGATGATCTACAATATTATCTCGGGTAACATATGGTGAGTCAGACACAGTGGATATAACGTTGTCCAGATCATCTGGATGTGACAATAGTCCGTTTAGATTATTTTTGTTGACTCCACCAAAATGTTGAAGAACATCGTTTTCTACGGTTTTACCATTCATGAAGTAAGAAAAGAAAGTAAATTAACATGGCCTAGCATGATTCCTTATTGATATGATTGTACAATAAAGAAAATTATCATTTTAAGTTACGGTGTTGGGGCCGGGCGGCGGTCCGGCCGCTGCCGCTGCCCCCTTCCGGCGACCCTTGACCCTGCATTGTGCCCAGGTAATAAGCAGAGAAAGACACAGTAACGAAAGTTACACAAAAACACACCGATGGTACAACTGAATGGCTGCAAAGCAAAAGAAAGTATCCAATTCTATGGATGTGAAAGGATATACAACTTAAATGGTGTGAGATGAGCTCCCGACGTGTTTCAATAAAAAGTAGTTTAAGGGAAATGTTAAATAAGAAATTTCCTGCAGAATCATGGCATTTGAAAGCGACACATTCTCAAAAAGTACATTGCATATTGGTTAGCTCTGGAACGGAAAAGTCAATCATACTAAATAAGAAAAAACACACAAATATATATGAAAAGAACAAACATCTGAAAGTGTACATGTCCATCGATGGATGAGAAAGTCGCTGAAATGGCGAGAAGGGGCATCACATACATGAAAGAAAAACACGGGTCATTTTGTAGGGAGTACAAAAGTGCCACGCGCATCATTATGAATACAGAAAGAGAAATTATTCGTGTGGGTCAGCTAATGGTAAGTAAGCTGCGAGTCACGACATACAATTTCAATATATATAGAGCAAAAAGTCAGTTGAAGCTGAAAATAGTGTCCAAATCAATGTCCATATAGTCTTTAATCAGGGCCGTTTGGGTTGTCTTTGGGTAGCGAGGGTTTTCACCTGCGATTTGAAGTTGAACGTAGGGCCACGACTTTATGTACTTTATTCTGGACTTCTTCTTCTGGTCATCTGGTAGATTTCACCTCTGGTGCATCAGTTCTTGTTTGAGGCGTCTGGTAATGGGTGGTAAGTCAGGGGATATCGATATGTTATTGGGTGATTTTTGAGATTTTTGGCGCCATATAGCCACTGATTTCTCTGGTCCAAATCCACAAACGACAGGATGATTCCGGCGTCCCTATCTTGACTTAGTCTGTGACAAGCCGAAAACAAAGTTTTTTCTGCATCATTCACCCCAAGATAATCACGTGCCAGCGCTATGCAGGCTTGTCTGGTGGCAGATTGGTTTTCCCCAGCGGGTCCTTTCAGACCTTGAATAATCAGAGACCGTTTTCGTCTGTGTGTATCTTGGTCACGTATTTTCAGGCTTATGGCGGTAGATACTTTAGTAACTTTTTCAGAGAGTTCAACTAGAAATTTGTTGACAATAGTATCGAGGCGATCGCTGCAGTCTTGAACACTGGTTTCAAGTATGTCATATTTTCTATTCAGTTCTGTCAAGTTTGCATTTAAATCGGACAACTGGGCGACCACATTGTCCACCTTCTTGTTTATGTCTATCAGTTCTTCGCGTACAACCGCTCTGATCGCATCAATAATTTTTTTGTCTACTAAATCGATGGATTTTCTGCCGGCTCTTGTTTTGTCTCCCATGTTTTCGTTGTCATAAAAGTCCCAAAAGGTGCAGGTTCACTATTTGCCCCATTGTGTAGGGGTTAAATTCAAAGGAGTGCAAACATTGTTTCACAGTTTGATAATGAAGACAACCGTAGTTACACGGTTACACAATTTAGTTATGTACAAACTAAGATTACCTTGAGTTCTGCTAAGTATTTTTCAAGTACTAATCTTTGCATACTCCATATATATATATATATATATATATATATATATATATATATATATATATATATATATATATATATATATATATATATATATATATATATATACGCCGGTAACAACAGGTAGTTTAGTGTTACAACATGTAAGTTTCGCTAAGTACAAACGAAGATTACCTTGCAATTCTGTTGAGTATTTTTAAGGGTTTGACTCATCCTGTTTTCGGGTTGTCCGTGCGTCGGGATGTGCACATTCTCGTTACCGCGATATCTGCAGAATCCCTCAATGTATTTTGCTCAATTTTGGCAATATGCTTACCTTACCTGGCAGGATGAGCTGATTAGACTTAGGTGTCACCATGACCTAATTTGAGGAAATGGCGGACCCTTCAGTCACCGTTTGCGTTGAAGGTTTGTCTAGTTCAAGAACAAATATTTGCTTAAATAACTTGCAAGTCCTACAGTAAGCATTCTGTATTATTTCAATTACCCATTCTTGTTCGCAAACATCAGAAATTGGGAAAGTTTTCTATCAAGGAAGTAGGTCGTGCTTTGTATGCAATGTGGCAACAGGATTATAAATGCTGATCTCAGGTTGAGACTGTATACAACCGGAGCAATTGGGAGAAAAACCGGAAGTGGTTAATTGTTTATTGCCATAAATTTCATCCCAATTATGACAGCAAAGAGACTCAAGCGTTAGTTACCAAGACATCAACATTCATCTTCCAATACTGCTGGGAGGAAATTTTCACTCCTGAGACGGGCAGTCACCCATTAAAGACAACTGGTGGTTTTAAACCGGTTCTGTCAATCTTTGAAATATTCTTCATCATAACTACAACATTAGTTTTTTCTCAAACATAAAGAGAATGGCTGTGCCCTGAATATGTAGGCCTATAACATACGGAGTTGAACTTGTTGGTCGTAAGGCCGCCCGATGAAGGAACTGAATGACAAGATTAGTCAATGCCCGACGAAGGAGTGATTGGTCGTTGCCAATTTTTCAATGGCGTAGGGCCATGTTTGTTTACCAATGTCCGGAATGGTACGTTGGCACCGTGGGAAAGACCAAAGCTTGCTCCATTTTTGTATACTCAGATACTCTCCTCCGATTGGCTAAATTTGATGTGTGCCGATATTGTCGCGGTATAAATCAGTCAAATTTAACGATGATATCCATATTTGGAAACTCATTCGACGTGACGGGGTCATGGATCCAGTGGTGAGGTACTTAATTCGGGCTGCCGAAGATAACCGAAAAGTCTTCCATTTCCGACAACTGCTGAGCAATGCATTGCCATTGAAACAAACAAACAAGGATATTGCTCTCCGATGAACTTTCCAAAACGGGTGAGATAAATGTTTATTTTTGCCGTCCATTGTTAACTTTTGACGGAGAAACATCCCACACCAACTATATTAAAGGAGAAAGACGCATACTGAACAAAACATGTGGACACGATCAGCCTGAAGAGTCAAATCCATTAAATGTACTGGATGTACATTAATTGTCAACAGCGTACGTAATTACTATAGTCTGTCAACCCTGAGTTACGGAAGGGGGTTTCGCGAATATTACCTAAATATCGTGCAAAATGTCCATGTATTTCATACATAGTCAAATCTGAGCAGTTTACCTTACTCTTGAAAAAAAATTGCTGGCAGTGTGGTTTGTAGTAATTTCTGTAACCAGTAATTTTAGCGATTTTGCGGGCTACTCACTAACCTTGCCGACAATTTAAAAGCACCTGTCAATCACATATGCGCACGCGCGCTTAGCATTTCTTCGACGATATGGATTGCGCAAAGTTTTGCTTGCGGCTGCGGAAATGCCCACAAAATGCGGCTGAAAAGAAATACAAAGTGCATATAGTTACCACATATGCCTCAAAAGGAAGGTACATCGAGCAGAAAAGGTTATGCATTGGATATATCTGCAAGAAACAATCCATTGTTGTAATATTCACAAAATTCGCTCCCGTAGAGCAAAGTTGATGGACTATAATGTTGATCGATGGTCTTCGTACTTTGCACGATCATCGAGTTATTTCACCGAACAAATGCTCCACCCTGCTTTTTAGTCACAACGTTGGTATGGCGACATGAAGGAAAGATAGCTTTCATAATTTTTTTGTTATAGGCCTAAATGACTTTATAAAGAAAGGAAAAAAACGATTTCCGTGCATGCATCGAAAAAGGCCGGATTTGGCTCATGCGCCAGGATCTCCTGCTGGTTTCGCACGCCACCTCGCGGCGCCAATGGGACTGTGGAAGAGACCAGACTGGTCGATCCTGATTCGACAGCACGTGCACAGGGATCAAATGGCGTCCGGGTAATTGCTCAAACGAGATCATCATTATTGCTGTTATCCAGGAAATAATGAAAACCAGTGGATAGAAATCTTTAGATTTTTTTTTTCTGTGTGATGTTATATTTTTTTGTTGTGGAAAACGGGAGAAATTTTTAGGCATACCGACATGCAATAAAGTATTCTCTGCATAGAGCGGGACATCCGGTTGTAAGGAGATTTTCCTGTCCTGCAAACCCAGGGGCGGATCCAGAAATTTTACAGCCGGGATGCTGAAAAACCTGTGCAGAACGAGCTGGTTGCGAGCGCCTGAGGGGCGCGAAGCTTCACAATAAGTGTTCGGGGACACCCCCCCCCCCCCCCGTTATTTTTTTAAGATGAGCATGCAAAATGGTGAAATTTGACATATTCTGGGGACAAAATAATGCAATTTTGAACAGACACATAATTGTACAAACACACTAAGATATGACGTTAAAGATATAATTTACTGATACATGGCATTATCATAGAACTTCTACTGTAAAAACAATTCGTATCATTAAAGGTTTGTTGAAGTATATTGTTAATAACATTGACCTACTATCAAAGGTCAAGGGTCATATAGCTATAAAACAGGTAAAGATCCGGCCACGATCGGACTTGAACCTGTCAGTTCAACCGAAAATATAGCGAACATATGCCCTAACATTGCCCCATCACTTGAATTAGGGGCGGATCCATAAATTTTACAGCTGAAAACATGTACAGAGCGAGCTAGTTGCAAGCGCCTGACGGGCGCGAAAGCTTCACAAGAGGGGTCCGAGCCTACCTGCCCCCCCCCCCTCCGTATTTTTTAAGTTGAACATACAAAATGGTGAAATCTGACGCATTCTGGAGACAAAATAGTGCAATTATGAACAGACAAATAATTGCAGACCTACAAACACCCTGAGATATCAGGTTAATAGGCCTATATGATTCACTGATACATGGCATTATCAAGTTCCATCATTTTTCTTTATTATATATATCATATTTACAGACTTCTGAATGGTCCCGGGAGTGTCTCTCGACATTCAAATCACACAACACTAGAAATTATTATCAGCAGGAAACGACTTACCACACGCCATCGAAGGTTGATGTTTGAAGGTAAAAGTTTTGGAAATGTTCAGGAACATAACCATCTGGGACTTATGTTGAAGTCTGATCTTCTCATATTGTTGTTGATGTTCTATCACTGTTTGCATATGTCTGCTTTGTCCCTTTCGACAGATTGCTGTACTTTTGTAGCAGGGCAGTCATTAAACATTCTGATTCATATGAACTATGTATGTATGAGCAGCCACATGGGCAATGAAAATGGTCTACATCCTTAGCAATTAACAGTAAAAGTTAGACAGATTTGTGTATTTTTGTACCTTTCCTTCATATGCCCAAGCCGGGCGACAAGTAAAAAATCGGGAGACTTGACAGCTCTTGGACTCACTGTTGGATTGAAACCAGACTCCCGCTACTATTTTACTGGCAATTATATTTTTCATGTACATTAATTAGTGATGTTTACAGAGTTACAAAGAAAATATGTTTCACTTTGTATGTGTGTGGGGGGGGGGCGCACCTCCCGCACCCCCTCTGGATCCGCGCCTGAAACCGATGTTCAAGTTGGACGGTTATATATTGATTTACTTTAGAAGTATATATGTACATATATATATATATATATATATATATATATATATATATATATATATATATATATATATATATATATATAATTTATATTTGTGTGTGTGTGTGTGTGTGTGTGTGTGTGTGTGTGTGTGTGTGTGTGTGTGTGTGTGTTATTGTAGAAGGCTTCATTTGGTCGCTGCTTTAATTTTATAGGCTCACCACAGAAGTGCGTGGATGTGAATTGGACGTCTTTTTGTACTGCATATTGCTAAACTTGATCGTTTTCCAGGACTCTTTTATTTCACCTCCAAATTGGGGGTGCTTTCCATTTTTGTTGAACAGTTTAGCACATGACAAACATGACGTGGGCACAGATGTTTAAAGGCAGTGCAGGTTGTGCTGCCAGCTGGCGAGCATATGAGGAAATAGATATTTTCAGCTTTACTTGTGCCACCTGCCATGACGCTTACTTCCTTTTATCGTCACAGAGGTATGTTATTAACACCCCCACCCACACCCACCCGCAAGAAAAGTGACCAGGAGTATAGCACTGGTTGGAGGCAAGACATTTAAATCCAAAGGTTCTCAAATAAAACATTTTGCTAAAGCTTTGAATTGATTCTCGGGTACATATACTCACGGGTAATGTTTATGTACTATATTTCATTCATTTATATTTTCCTACGACAAGCACAACTATAAAGTAATGCACGAAAAGGTATCTGTCATAGACCAATGCTCATCTAATCGTAGATTAGCTACACAGAAATCCATGGGTTTGAGATATATGCGACTTATTGGAAACATACACTTATCTGAAGAATCCGCTTGGTTTACATGTTTGACGAGGAGGACAAATACTTTTGAGTTTTTTAGCATAAAATTATTTACAATTAGAATTGAAGCATAGAAACAAACAAGGGACATATGAGCTTGAAAATTGGTCAAGGTCACCCATCTACAATCCCAATCTAGTTCGTATTGTGGTACATAATCACGCAAAAATTTCAACCTCCTTAGTCAAATCCTTGCAGAGTTGTTGCGTCCACGTCAATTTTAGATACCATGCCCATGTGACCTTGAAAATATGTCGTCATACATACATCTGCAGTCACAAGCAAGGTCTTACAAAAGTCTTAAATAGAAACATAATCACACAAAATGTCAGCCTCTTTAAGTCAAATCTTTCTCGAGTGCATCTGAAATGATTTTTTAAAACGTGGCCATGTGACCTTGAAAATAGGCCAAGGTCACCCATCTATAATCCCAACCTAGTTCGTATTATGCATTATTAGCAAAATTTCAACCTCCTAAGTCATATCCTTGCAGGGTTGTCGGTCCACGTCAATTTTAGATTACATGCCCATGTCGGTCCGCGTCAATTTTAGATTACATGCCCATGTGACCTTGAAAAATATGTTGAGGTCACTCATCTGCAATCCCAAGAAAGATCATAGATAGGAACATCTTCACGAAAAATTTCAACGTCCGAAGTCAAATCTTTCTTGAGTTATCGCGTCTGCAACACACGCAACAATGTGTTGAAGAAGAACAAGAAGAAGCGGAAGAAACGGACGCGAAAACAATGTACTCCCGGTTGCACGGGGTTCCTCAGCTTTTAAAACTATGCGTGATGGCACCGTCGCCTTTGTTCTTATTCCATATCCTTACGTGAACACAGGGATGTTTGTTTTTTTATGGTTGTCCATACAGGTCATAACTTGCTTTTTCTTCTGTGTGATAAATAATTTGATGTGCACAATTATTTTGTTTATACAGAATCACATGCGCGTACAAAAATCAGTCTTTCCATGCATTAAATCATAAGTGATTTAATCTCGAGTACAGGGAACCCCATTCGTAACGTTTTCATTACTTTTTTCTCAAAGTAGGCCTACCGTTTATAAAATACAGTGAAACCGTGAAGAAAAACACTCTCCAACAAACATACAACACTTTGTCAGCATTTTCTCGCTGTAAAATTCTGCATAATTACCGGAAGGGATTGAATATATGCAAGTATGAATGTGGCAAGTATGTGCCTTTTAGTAGGGTAAAGTGCACCACCAATGCCAGTTCTGCCTTCAACTAAGCAACTATTTCGACATGCCGCTATTTGGGCCACAAAGTTAGTACATGACATTTACAGGGACTTAATAACTTGGGTATGTCAATATTTTGGAAATGGCTGAAAATGCTGCGCCTATCCCCAGTTTAATTTACTCTCAATGAAATGTCCTGGTTCAAGTTATAGCATTCTTAGCTGCGTCAGCAATTTTGTATCCTGCCTTTGAAACTATATTCCCATGGTGCAGCATTTCCAGATGAAAAGACAAGTACACATGGTGATACAGGCAACCCCAGAAGATATCAGCATGAAAATATGTACAAATCTTTCCTAGAATAATCAATGTTACATAGAAAAGTATACACCCTCATACATGTACTTGAATAAACAAAGTGCTTTTGTCACCGTCGATCTTTTTGGAACTCTAAGGTGGATGCACTTTAGAAAAATTGCTTTCGTCAATATCACATTGTAACTCAGGGGTGGAATCTTTTCTATCAGAAGAAACATATTGCCAAATGTGTTTATTTAAAATTGCAGTAGAATGGCAAGAAGACACCACACTGGAACAAAAAGCACGATGCCGCAGGATATACAGCACGACGCCTCAAGCCACACCATTGGACACCTCAAGACACCCAATAACGCGAGTACGGTCAAACAATACTTACATATTTGATAGTAGGAGAATGTTGGCCTAGGATTGGGCGAGCAAGAAGGAATCATCCGAGCTTGGGACTAAGGATACTTTTGAGAACACTATCTTATTGCCCAGGGCTTACCCGGGTAAAAATCAATAACACATGCCCCTACTTTTTCTTTCTTAACCCGTCTCCTTACCCCTTTCTTTAAGGACCTGAACCTAAACTACGTTTCTCTTCTTTGATTAGTCGATCGGGATATCAAATTTCATTTTTTTTTGTTCGTTGTTCCGAAAATCTCAGAACAAATATATGCTTTTTATTTCAATTTGGGGGCGTGTTTATGCATCCTTTGTTTTGCTAAGTTTATATAGCCACATTTATATGGACCAAATAATGGCTACCTGTGCTGCAATATTGCCCTAGGGTTATGCAAAGCAACTTTTGCAAAAATAATAACTGGGCAATTTTGCAGGATAGAACAGAATATCAACAAAGGAAGGCAATTTGGGAAAATAAATTGGCGAAATTTTCATTATTAAATTGAATTCGGAAAATTATGCTCGAACAATAAGTACCTACTAAAGAATAAAGGTCTATTCATAAGCAATAAGTAAAGTGCTTTTGAGCAGAAAGGTGGTTTTTCTTACAAAAATGAAAACATAACAAATGATAGTTCTTCAATCCTAAACTACTGAACCTTGTAGGGACCTACAAAACGTGCATTTTTTCCCAAGAATGAAGAGAGTAGGGGCATCAGTTCTCGGCAATTTGAATATGCGTTGTGGATAATATCTAGGCAGAACTGATAGGAACATATCAGCTTACATGTTAGCGCAGCTAAAACACACAGTGACAAAAACATCAATTTGAAATGTACTTTTATTCACAAAATATATATTTTCTGAATCATTATTATATAAAAACCAACAAAGGAATATATCAAAACATTGTTTGTTTTATATTTTACGACAAAACTGAACTACATTCCTTAATATAACAAAGGCTGCACTCCATTTACAATTTACTTTTAGCCCCTCTTTATCACCTAAAAATCACTAAGAAGGTGATATAAATGTTCGCATACATGAAGCTCTGCTGAAAAATAACTGGTTGCCTGTTATTATTTAGTTCAACACATTTTTAAACAAGAAAACTTAAACATGAAAAAATACCCACAAACTAACATACCTAAACATTTTTCTGCCACAGACAAGCAGTTAAGAGTGATTTTAAAGCTTCATGATCTGCCCTAGCTTTTTCAGACCATTGGACCAACTGTTCAAACACATTTTGTACTGTGTACGGAGATACCTGCAATTAGTAGTCATTGCCCTGCTTATTCATATGTTATCTAACGTGCAAGTCAACATTTGAAGAGTTTATGATACGTCTGAACCAAAGGTTGTCTTTGAAAATTGAAGATAAGGTAGCATTTCATTCATGAATTTGACTGAACTTAACAGTTTGAAGATCCATAACATTTTATAATATACTGTTCTTATTCGACAAGAAATTGAACAACATAATACCTATATTTGTACGATATTTGATGCATAATATGACATTTTTTTCGTTCAGAAAAAAATAGTTACATCAACAATTAGCAATTGTTTGTCCTCGTGCCTTTCTATTCAGATCCAGATATCTTTTACCTATGTACTGTCCTTTCATGTTATACATATAGTTCCATTACATTTGCCATTTTTGTCATGAAATCTTTCTTTCATTTCTACGAGTTCTTACCAGCACGAATATAATCTCATTCCATCTCTATTTTTGCCATTTTCGTCATGAAAGCCTTTTTTTCAGTTCTACAAGTTTTACCAGCAAGAATGTACTTTCATGTCATGTGTTTAGTTTCTCTCCCATGCCATACATCCCATTTTCTAAACATGTAATGTTTTCTACTTGCATGATAGTCCTTGTCAAATGGAATTTTCAACGGCATACTGTCAGATCGGCAGCACATGTACATGAAATGCCAGAGTTCTGAAGTTTTATCTGATCAACATGATGCTCATACCATCACATCATTTGTCATACAGAGTCATGTCTATTTATTCATGTAAAATTTTGACATAGGCTATATTAGCCCAAATAGATTAAAGGGTCTTCAGCGGGTAACTACTCAACATGTTTCGGAGCCTTTTACCCGTACACGTCTCTCTGAGTAGCGGCTCCTTGTCTAAGCTAAATATTCAGCAAAGACAACCCACATAAAATGAATAAATATGAACGTGGCAATTGATGAATTAGCTAAATATATGAAGTTTTGCTTATAAATGCAGAGCTTCATATCAAAGAAGAATACCTGTCAAACAAACCATAATTACCAAATTTTCATAGTACAGGTTCAGATAAGAACAATTTGACTTAAGTTATAGCCAATATTGGCAATGTAAGCAGAACACATTCTTTAGTTATAAGCCAAAAGACTATGCATCCTCGGTCAGCTGTAGCACACACCTAACAGACATGATTATGTTAAAGAGCAAAAATCAAATTTTATGCCAACAGAAGTATCTTGGCAGAATATTTAAACTTCCTTTACAATATTATTGTATCCATTGTAAACCTGTGTACCATATAACTAAAGTTCTGTCAGGGCTTTGAACGTCCACAACCATGCATCTGTATGTTACGTAGGTAGCAGGCTGGGATGTATAGAATTATTTACTTGGTAGTGACATGAAATGTGTCACAGTATAAAATCAACACTTTTAACAAAGTTACTTAAATTGTGCTTCTTTGTTTATTCAATAAAAAAATACAAATTGGAAACTTAAAAGTGGACACAAAATGAAAAACGTTTAACTGACTTGTGAAATTGAATAATCCGTATTAAATTTTGCAAATTTCAATTCTAACGCCTATTATCATGAAAGAATGTGAATTTTTAAGAATATGTAACTGTTACATTCGAACTAAATCAAGGTTAACATTTTCACAATTATGCAACACTGTACATCACATATAAATCCCCACCTATTTCCTTATTACTCAGTTACATATTGTCTTCTGGCAGAAGGACTTTGACCTATTACTAATGTCAAAGGTTCATTTTCACAGACAGTCACACCTTGGTCATATTGTATTTGTCAACTTATAAGACGCTTTGTGTGAAAATAGTAAATTGCTCTTTAACTATTATTAGTCCACTTTGTGCCTGGAATGTATATCAACATATAAAGGCCATGGCAGCCTTCCAGGTTGCTAAAGTTAGACTGTTACCCACTTGCTTACTGTACTCCATATAGTCATGGTGACCTATTTCAGGCTTGTTTAGGACAACTCCCATCCCCTGGCAGTGGGGAAACCCCTAGTCCATTCTCATGAGTTGTCCTCTTTGTATATATGTAGTAAATTCGTGACTAACCTGGTGTTGATTCAAGCAGCCGTGGCAGATGGCAGAAACCCTCGGGAATACTCGTCGTAGGAGGGGGGGGGACTTCTTGCACGTCTTTGCTTTACAGGGTTTGTCGATCATCTGCACAGAATACTATATGGTACCAAGCCTCGTACAGTCTGTCACTATAACGAGAACGAGGCTGTGAACATTAGAATCACAGTAATTGATGCCACACAGACGTCCACTGCACCATACTCTCCCTTGGCATATAACTGGGAAGCATTTATATAACGAAAAATAATTGAAACACTGATTACAAGATGGCCGCTGAAAATTGAGCTAATCTGGGAATCATGCAATCTTCAGCCCCATGCGACCTGTCACCTAGTGAATATACACAAATATATGATCACCACCTAGTGAATTGCAACATTCAATTGGCAAAATTTATCACATTCAAAAAAGAGAAAAGTGCAAATGTATATACAAAAAATGTTAGTACACATTCGAGTAATTCACGGAAATCACTTTTTACCCCAAGCCTACCCATACACATTCAGTATCAGGCAAATATATTCATTTATAAAATAGACCCATGCAAAATGTATCCATATACCGCTGTCATGCGAAATGAACAAAACCTTCTTGCTGACCATGATACTCCCGTGTCCATCCACGATGCATATTATTACGTGCAGTTCTGCAAATAGAAAATACAATTATTAGGCATGCAAATCTCTAAATCAACAATTCTATATATTATATACACCACATTATAGCCAGCACCCAGCAGGCCTAAACTGGAATATTGTAGAGATGGCATGCATTTTCCTTGGTGACTTGACAGATCACTTTCAAGGGCAGGTTCCTTCGCTGGGCAATCCACCTGGCAACTTCCAGCAACATTCCTGGGTTGCACACCTTGGTCTGAATGCAGGCGGCACCAAATATGGAGAATCTGTTTCAATAATGACCTTACCCAGTGGCAACTGTGAGATCACGTCATTCAGAGTTGTAGGATTTTTGTCTTGTAGCAACTTGCTTGTGAAACCAAAAACCACAGCCGGAAAATTATCTGTCCATTTCTTAACATCATTCATGGTTCCCACAAAACAATGAAGATGAATCTTGTGATTCCTGTGCAGATGTCTTCATAAGATATGCAGGCAGTCGTTGCTTGCTCCTTCCCCTCTGCAATGCACTACCACAGACAATTTAGTGCTGTGAGCCACTGGCAATATTTGATTCAGTACAAACTCTTGGCATTCTTTATCCTTGCACTGCACACCATTGCTGTAGTCAATTCCTACTTCTCCCACATCCATCACTTTTTCTCCCTGGACATACTCCTTCAAACGTGACAAATAACTACTTTTGAATTCACTGGCAAATCATGGGTGCACACCGTACGTGATATAGATATGGTGATCCCTCAAAATACGCTGCCTCTCTTTGGAATCTGGCTAACCCTCGATGAAGCAATAGTTAGCAATAGCAGCATACAGGTGAAAAGTCTCATCCACCACTGGCTGAGAATCCAGAACAGCCTGCAAACTCCCTACTCCTGCATCCCTTAGCAACTCCGCGAGATGGAAGTGGGAATCTACCAAACTGTAAATCTGGGATTTCACTCCACCAGATGGATCAGCTTCTTCCTCTAATTCACAAAATGCCATTCTTCTCTGACTGAGAAGATGCTTTATCAGCATTGACAGCACTCTCCAATGAAATAACGTGGTAACTGAATTTGATGGGGAGACACTGTGAACCTTAACCACTTCCATACCCATGGCCTCTTCGAAATTGTTCCACAGAAAGTGATTATTATTTGTGATCCTTGGAGTCTCTGTAGGATACCACTTCTTGTCTTTCACCATCCAAAGTAAATCTTCTGTGGTTTTACCATATTCTGTACACAAGAAGTGTAATACACCATTCATCAGCCTCACCCAAGTGTCAAGCTACTAATCCGTGAACAAAGGACCCAAACTCTGATGTTCCTTGACATGTTTAAAATAAATCTTGTAGTGCTGATGCTCCTGCATCCCACAAATCCAACACACAGTATCTGGTGCTATGTAGAATGGAAAATGCATCTTTTCCACATGACGCTTCACATGCACTTCTCTGCTGCCAAAAACTGGACATGGACGCGTTTTCCATGCTGAGGTATGCTGAAGAACCTCCGGCACTTCCTCACAACTGCTATCTCCAGTCTCATCTAAAACCAGTCAATCCTACTCCATGTTGACCCTAGTAATAAAAAGAACAATATATATACATATACAGATTCAAAGAATAACATGGTAAGACAGAATTCCGTCCTAACTCAATCCCTATAATCCCTCAGATATCCTGGCCACCTGACTACTCCCTCCTTTTGTTGTTGTTGGAACTTCCTCTTCATCAGAACTGCTATCATCCACTATCATGGAATTATTTCCAGAAACATCAGCAGGTCGACTTTGTGTGCTAGAAGAAGGCTAGAGTTGTACACAATATCCAGTATTATCTGAGTCAAACAAACTGGTTGGTAAATTGCAAGCACAGGAGCACAAATGTAGTGAATTCTTGACTAACCTTGTGTTGATTCAAGCAGCCGTGGCAAATGGCAGAAACCCTCGGGAATACTCATCGTGGAAGGGGGGAACTTTGTGCACATCTTTGCTTTCCAGGGTCTGTCGATCATCTGCACAGAATACTGTATGGTACCCAGCCTTGTACAGTCTGTCACTATAACGAGAACGAAGCTGTGAACATTAGAATCACAGTAATTGATGCGACATAGATGTTCACTGCACCATATATATGTAGCACGTGAACACTGGGAATCAACACACCTGCACTCCAGACAGAACCACTGCCCCATGAAACCACGAGCGTATTGTCACCACATTTATCAAGATTAAACAGAAATATAAGCTGATATTGATTTCCTTTACTGATGTATGGTTATATGCAATATATCTGCCAAACAACTCTAGGTAGTGGTCCCCAAAAGGCAACAGCTATAAGAGTACCTACACGCTGGACCATGCATATTAAAGATTCACGTACATGTTCAAATATACAAATGGCCGATTATACAGACTTATATATGGTAGCTTACAGAGACCCTATACCACTTGACCAACTCAAAGTATTTTTACTACACAATCACGTTGACTTGATATTCTACACTAAGAACTGGGAAACAAGAACTAAAAATGATGAGCAGAGAAGAAAGCCAATAATTTCAGTCTGATAAAAGGTCAGACACCAATAAATACTAGGTTGTAATATGCAATTATCTTCAGCCAGATTTGATGCCACAACAGTATGTTATACAACATATATGTGCCAAAACAAATGCTTTCCAACAGAACTATGCCATTTCAAGCACTTTGTTATCATTTTTCTTGTTTGAATTTATGACAGGTATATTGTATATGTACTCATGTTTGTGATTGCTAAACTTTATTTCTCAATATATTGCTTTTTTATGTTTTTGACAATACCTAGCTACTTTGCCATGCCATGTTTTATGCTATTCATCACATTTATACATTTTTTCTTTGAAATGAACAAAATGCAAGTGTGCAACATGTAATGACATATTAACTACAATTTTTACACCTGTGTGGAATGGAGCTGACTGTGCTACAAATATGGGTTAAAATTGAGCTGTAATTTTTGAAATATATGTATATATATATATATATATATATTGTGAAGTACAAAATAGTCATGTTATTTTCTATTGACAGAATACTATATTTATTGCTACCTTTTTCTTACATACATCCTGTGATGTGAAATGTCTATTTTTGCATATAGAGGGCAGCACCTCCTGGGTTGAAATTCACCATGTGTTGTATATAAGAGATTGAGGTTTCACTGCAGATTGTTAAATTATGTTTATTTTTGTGACTGATATTCATTCTGGTGCAATAATATGAAAATATGAGCCATTATTGATGTAATAGTAAAGTATAATTTGTACTTGTGGTGTATACTTTGAGTATTGCTGAATATCACATGTGCACAACACTATGTACATGTATGTATGGGAGAACAGTGTTCATGGTGGTAAATGTTGGAACTAAATTGTTAATATGCAGTACATTGAAGATTATATATTTGTAAGTATTGGTAATATATGGCATACACAAGAATTATCCATGGATTAAAGTGTTGTTGATATAGCCGTTTTTCAGCCCATAAATCAAATTGTTTGTCAATTTACAATCTTGAGTATTTAAAACATGTACAAATATTGCATATGCAAATAAGTAGACTCTGGTTTATTTATTCTTTCTGATATATATTTGCTATTCTGAGCTTTGCATTTATGAGATGTTTTCCATGCTGTGGAACCAACTGCAATCAGTTGCGTCTCCCTGATTGAACTGAGGTAAGGTTCCATTTCCAAGCTGGTGAAGCTGGCCTAATGTGTGGGAGGACACACTCCCACCAAAATTAGAAGCTGGCTATCATTATTGGCAGACATACTGGCTGTATGTGTGGGAAGCACACTCCCACCAAGAATTCTTAGCCTGTTTATTAACCAACTGAGGTGTGTATACTGAATGTATGCCCACCACCAGCCAAGAGCATCTGAATTGGTATCACATATGCAGAACATGTGTGTGTGCTTAATGCCACCCACCTATATGAGAGCATTCCTGAGCGGCTGATCAGAATTACTATCTGCAGTTTGTATTTGGCTCCATGTGAGAGTCATCTGAATTGGTATCACATATGCAGAACAGGTGTGTGTGTGCTTAATGCCACCCACCTATATGAGAGCATACCTGAGCTTCTGATCAGAATTACTATCTGCAGTTTGTATTTGGCTCCATGTGAGAGTCACACTTTCACATACTGTGGGTATATGTAGATCAGAAATATCAAGCAAGGGAAAATATTTGTTCTGGTCTCTGTGATATGTAATTAGAGAGAGAGAGAGAGAGAGAGAAAAAAAAACCCATCCATGTGAAAGTCATACTTCCACATAATTTTGGTTTATTTTGCCCAGAGATATTAAGTGAGAATATTTCTTTTGGTCCTTGTCATATGTAATAAGAGAGAGAGAGAGAGAGAGAGAGAGAGAGAGAGAGAGAGAGAGAGAGAAAGAGAGAGAGAGAGAGAGAAATACCTTTTGTGGAAGGTTGTTTAAAGGCCAAATATTTATAATATATCTGTAGATTTTGTACTTCTACATGCAGAAGGCATAAATCCATCAAACAGTTACTGATCTCCAGCTACCATATACAATTTGACCTGTACATTTATGTTATATGTGACCTGAACATTTACATTATTTCCTGTGTGATAATTATGTGATACACTATGACGAGAGGGTAAGATATATATATGAGACATTACACAGTGGGTGAGAAAAATTGAGGTAAATGTTTGTATCTCAGTAATAAATTGAAGTGAATTGAATGTTGCTGATTTTTGTTTTTTTATTTATATGTAACCAGTCTTGTAACTCACGCTACCCTTGATCGTTACATTTTGGTGGCAGGGGTGGGATACGAATCCCACTGATCAGTGAGCATAGTTGAAATAATACTGAGATTTGGGAGGCAATAAAAATGAGTTCTGAGGATAACCAGCCTCCCATGCTTAGTCCATAGATCTCAGTATCTGCAGACATAAGCCCTGTTGTGATGCAGCAACCATTAACTGTAGGTAGTGGGGTACAAACTTCACTTGTGTTGCCCTTCCCACACTTAGTTCACCTGTGATTTCACCTGCAAGTGGAATAAATGTGGGATATGGAAGGCCTATATATCCTCCTAGCAGCTTAGGACTGGTATGTCAATTGCCTTTTCAAAGAGGGGGTGGAACTGTTGGCTCGGCAGTGGTCTCTGGGAGTATTTCCTCCACTTCTGTGACCACCAGTCAGAACAGAAGTTCATGTTTAAATACATTTTACCCTGCCATGTCAGCTGGTCAAACTGGACTACCTGTAGCTTCCACGCCTGGTACAATATCTGTAGGTATTCCACAGTTACGTTATAGGTCAACAGGTGGTTCTTTGAGTTTTATGCCACAGCAGACAGGATTAGGAACACCTGTGAGTCAATTTATCCCCAATGTGACCAATACCCCAGGTTTTGGAACTGCGCCAAGTGGTGCAGTTTCAGGTACTGGAATGGTTTCTAGTACAGTTGCTACTGGGGTTGGACAACAATCTTGTCTAAATACACAGAGTTTAGCTGGGGCAAGTGCCATGAGTAGTCCTAATATGGCAGATGTGGCACTGTTTTTGAACAGCCTGTTGCAAAGATTAATTGGAAATCCAATGGCAGCTGGCGTTGGCAATACTGTAACACCACAGCTGCCTACACCCAGTGTTAACCCGGGTATCAGTCAGCCACATATGCATGTTTCTGGGTCAATCTAGTCTTAGGGGCTCTTACCAGGGCCTCGGTTTGGCATCGGGAGTGCCTCTGTGACCATACACAAGCATGTGGGCCAGACTAATAGTATGGTATGCCAATTAATTAACATACTAGTGGGGTAATGTCTCAAGCGTGAGGAGATAAGTGTTGTGTGGGCAAATGGATGAACTGCAACTGCTGAAGTATTTGTTTAGTTTAACACTGAAATGAGATATACAGGAAGCCACTGAATATCATATTTGGCTTGCCGCTAAATTGAAACGAAACACATTTGAAACCTCTCTTGTAAGAACACCCCTAGGGATGACCAATTGTGGTGTCTTAAAACAGGTGGTCACTCATATGAGGTGAAAATAACAAGAAAAGTACTGAGCAAAGTATATTGAAAATGTGGTCTTTCAAAGAAGGTGGTCTCTCAAGGCAGGGAACCAATGTATTTGTATGGGGTGGGGTATAGCTTGGTTTTATTGAGTTATAGTGTAATCAAGGGAAGCTTGGACACCTACAGATGTACAGACATGCAAGGAATTTTTTTTTTTTGCTTATGTCAGGTGATTTACCTGACGACACCCTTTTGGTGGTTTTTCTCTGTTGGTATGTGGTGAATTATGTCAGGATGCTTTGTACCCAGAAAAACAATGTTTTCTCAATTAAATTATAAAAACACTCACATAAATTCCATGAAGAACCATCAGCACGATGGCATCTGTTTACCAGTATCCATGACACTTAGAACCAGTTGCCCATGTAAGCCACTCAGATTGCCCGATTTGGGTCATGTGACCGTCCCCCCCCTTCAACTTTTATATTACATATTTTATCGTCAATTTCTGCTGCAAACCAATTATTTGCTTGTATTGCTCTCATCTCAGGGTCAGAGTTGATGATATATAATTTTGAGGATTACAGACATTAACAGGTAAAGATTACAGCAAAAAGGTTGGGCCCTAACACAGGGTAAGGCTAAATCTGACCCATGGAAGCCTGTCTGCAGTGTGATTTTCATTCAGGATGGAAACATGACTGTGACTGGGGAGTCAGTTACACATCTGGATCTAATTACTGACCACAAATATGCAGCATTGGGCCATGGGACCCAGGGGGATAGGCCTGGAAGACGATGAATGAGGGAGAGTTCAATTTCCATATTTTCAGTTGGGGAGGGGGGTAGGTTAAACTCGAATTTCTTAAATTGGATTTAGCACACAAGTGACTCTTATGTATATGTTAGATGTGTTTGTGGTCCATGTTTTAAAATATTTCTGAGCCATTTATTTTCAGTCTTCCTATGATTTTAGCTAATTTTCGCTGATGGGGGCCTGTCCCCTGTTGAAATGGGGTGGGGTCGGATATCTTGTTGCCTCCGATTAGGGGTGGGCCAAAATGGCCTTCAACCCCAATTTTATGAAAGTAGACTTGTCCTCCAGTACAGAAATACCATACTTGGTGATTCCATATCAAGATCTATAAAGGTTGTATGTCCCCAGAAAGTGACCACCCCTCTTTAGAAATATGGGAAAATGAGGTCATCTGTGACTCCCTGGCTCATCAAGCTAACAAGTGGGCTGAGTGCAAAGGGGATGTTACTTATGGGCATAGTAGATATCTAGGTCTCTAAATTTTTAAGGGATTAGGGTTTCAAAGAAAGACTCCAGCAAGTTTAGCTAATTTGAAAGTAGGACACAGTGTAATTTTTAGGGGTACCCCTTAAAAGTGAATGTTTGAGCTGCCTCTCATTGGGCCTATGGGCTGACTCTATGGACATTTTGTGGATGAAATGAACATATCAATTCTCAAAAAGCATCAGACATTCACAATTTATGCTTTCATATGGTAAATTAGGGATTGTATACAAACATAAAAGACTGGGGCATGAAAGATGCATAGGTTGCCTTTGTGTCCGCCATATTGGATTTTTCTGGATGCTGATTGGCTGGCTCAGTATGGATACACTTTGATACCGAGGATGTTCACAGTAAGTGTAGACTCATTATGGGGATGTGTGTGTGACTGTATAGTGGACTCAAGCAAAAGCAGTGTTCATGTAGGCACTGGGAGGTCTAAAGCCTCTCACCATAAAGGTAAAACAGGTGTTCAGAGTCATACAAGTGCTCACTCCAGCTCTGATAGTGAGTCTGGTGGTGAGAGTGAGACAGCTGATAGAGTGAGAAATAAGAGTTATGCTTCTGGTTTCACAGGAGTGAAATTGCCACCTTTCCTAGGTAAAGAACCCTGGGAGGTGTGGTTCAATAGGTTCAGTGATGTTGCTTACACTCATGACTGGACCAATGCAAGAAGGCTTGATGAACTCTTACCTAGACTTCAGGGTCAGGCTGGAGAGTTTGTGTATGGTCAATTGCAACCAAAGACTAGAAAGAACTATAAATCTCTGGTGAAAGAACTACAAAACAGATTTTGTAAAGTAGAGACTAAAAAGACCTATCAAGCTCGTTTGAGCAATTATGACCAAAAATCCACTGAAAATGTGGAAGAATATGCTGCTGAATTGAAACGGCTGTATGATAAGGCTCATGGTGAAAGAGACACAGAGACAAGGCGAGAAGATTTGCTTCGTCATTTCTTAGATGGAGTTAAGGATGATGAGGCTCGGTTTCATGTCGAGTATGTAAAAGAGCCTGCAGACATAGATCACGCTGTGTATGAAGTGGTTAATTTCATTGAAACATGCAAACACTCAGTATCAGGTGATGGGACAGAAAAGAAGTCCCACAAATCAACTAGGGCTATCAGAGAAGTTGAAAGTGAGACTGATACTGAGGAAGAAGGGAAAATTAAAGAGCGTGTAGCAAGACTCCCAGGTTGCCCTTAAGGTCAGAGTAAGATTGCAGAAAAGAGCTCTTCTACTGAAGAAAAGAGCACTGGTAAGCCTAGTATTGAGAGTAAAGATCCCAAGGACATTTCTGATCTTCAGACAGTAAAACAGATGTTTGATGAACTGATGAAGGTCAATACAAATATACAAGATAGACTTGGGAAACTTGAAAATCAAAATAAAACTACAGGTCCAGGTAGTAACAAAAGAGGTGGAAGACAAGGTGGAGCAAGCTCTGAATTCCAGGGTCAGAGGCAATTTAACCCTAATAATGGCCCTCGTAGAAATAATCAGGGTTGTTTCAGGTATGGACAATGGGATCACTTTATTCGTGATTGCCCATATCCTGTGGTGATGGGACAATTACAGGTATCCAGTCAACCTATGTCTTTGCAACCAAACTCATTTCCCAGCATAAATGCACCTGCCTTTCAGCCAAGAAATGTGCAGGAAAGTGGCAGCAGTGCAAATATAGAAGGTGGGCCTGTATCAAATAATGTCCAGGCACCACTGTCAAACTAGAAAGGGTTGGATTGACAGGTCAGCAGTCTAACCCAATAGATGCAGGAAAAAGTGACCAAGTTAAAGAGAAAATCACTCAGAACATAGCTACTATGGCACCTGTGGTTGAAACCAAATTAACCCAACCTGGAAATCAAAGTTATGAAGTGGCTGGGGTGAAACATTCTGAAGAAACTAAAGATTTAGTGGTGATAAGAAGAAAAATTCCAAAAATGCCTGGAATCTATGTAAAAGGGAAGGTAGAGGATGTGGATACAATGTTCACAGTGGGTACAGGTGCTGTTTTCACTGTTCTGTCCGCCTCTATTTTTGAGTCAATCCCATTGCATAACCGGCCACAATTGACATCGGCTGTCTCAAAGGGATTGCTGGGTGCAGATGGCAGGGCAATTGAGTGTAAAGGGCAGGCATGTTTTCACTTATGTATTGGGAAAGTAGAAATAGAAAAGCTGGTAATTGTGGCTGACATAGAAGATGATGTACGTCTTGGAGCAGACATTTTGCTGCAAGCTGATGCAGGTCCAGCTGATCTCATGTCAAGTGAAAACACCATGATTTTCAAGGGAGTCTGTATACCCTTGATAACTGTGGGAAGCAGACCACAGCTGAGAAGAGCCCCTGCTGCAGATAGCTATAGTATTTTGGGATGGCTGAGGCAATTGTAGATGTTTTTGTTGAGGGTCCCAAAGAAGGGGCCGAGAATGTTTTGATTGAAACTGTTTCATGGAAAGTCATTCTTTAACTTTGGCCTCATGTTTAGTTGGTGCTGCCAACAATGTCACAGTGAAAATCAGAGTATTAAATCCGTCTAATCAAGAGGTGGAAATCAGACAAAACACCGTTTGGGGTTTTGCTGAAGTAGTAGAACCTAATATGGATTTACTCTGTGAGAGGGAAAGTGAAGGAGAAAGAGATAACTTTGACAGTCTAAGAAGAATATCCCTAGACAGTAACCTTGCTAATGCACGAACAGTGATAAGAGGAGTACATGAGAGCTCCAACTGTGAGTCACTGTCTTCAGATGAAACAGTTCCCTCTCATTTGACAGAATTGTATCATAAAAGCACTGAGGAATTGAATGGTCAAGAGAAAAGGGCCATAGCAGATATGCTCTATGAATATCAGGACATATTCTCTAGAAATGAGACTGACCTGAGATTAACCACAATTGCCCAGCATGAAATTGATACAGGTACAGCCAGACCAGTTATGCAGCTGCCAAGGCGGGTGATCTTGGCATTACAGGGTGAGGATACAAAGGCAGTAGAAAAACTATTGCAACAGGGCTTAATAAGGCTTGCACAATCTCCTTGGAGTTGTGCTATAGTTCTGGTTAGAAAAAAAGATGGCACAGTAAGACCATGTGTGGATTATCGCAGGGTAAATGCTGTCACAAAGAAAGATGCATATCCTTTACCCAACATAATTGTTTGTTTGGACACTTTAGCAGGGTCTAAGTTGTACTCAACATTAGACATAACCTCAGTGTACAACCAAATACCAGTAAAGCAAGAAGACATCCCAAAAACTGCATTTGCAACTCAATGTGGTTTGTTTTAGTATACAACTATGCCATTCGGACTTTCCAATGCACCTGCCACTTTTCAAAGGGTCATGGAAATTGCACTCAGTGATTTACAGTAACAATCATGTCTGGTATATTTAGATGATGTCATAAGATTTTGACGAATATCTCAGCAGGTCAAAAGAGGTGTTTGAGTGCATAAGATCAGCTGGATTCAAACTTAAATCTTTAAAGGGGCACTTATTCCAGCATAAAGTGCCATTTCTGGGTCATGTGATCTCAAAAGCTGGGATACTGCCCAACCCAGACAATGTTAAGAAAATAACAAAATGGCCTACACCTGAAAATATGACAGATGTGAGAGCTTTCCTGGGACTGGGGAATTATTATAGAAGGTTTATAAAGGATTTTGCACAGATTGCAGAACCTTTAATATACCTAACCAGGAAGAATCACAAGTTTGTATGGACTGAAAAGGTCAGTCTGCATTTCAGAAAATCAAAGATGCCTTAGTGAGTCCAGAGATCATGGCTTACCCTCTTAACTCTGGAGCACAGTTTATACTGGACACAGATGCTTGTGACTTTAGTATTGGAGCTGTGGTATCACAAGTACAAGATGGCCGAGAAAGGGAAGTGGCATATGGCAGTAAATCTTTAAGTAAAGCTGAAAGGAACTACTGTGTCACTGATAGAGAATTGATAGAGTATATATATATATATATATATATATATATATATATATATATATATATATATATATATATATACATACAAATTGGGGGTGATTGTTGAGTCATAATATTTTGAAATTGTGGCAATGAAGCAAATTGTACTGTAAAGTATGGTTCATCACTGAGTTGTCATTTGTTGACAATGTGAACATAATTTTCATACAACCAGCACAGTTTATTTTTGCATTTTGGATTCAAGAATCAAACGAAATGCAACATGTACACCAAGTATAAAAATATAAGATGGCTTACATAATTATAACATAAAAAGCCTTTTCAAAGCAACAGACAACTCATCATCTTACAGAGCTTTATGGATACATATATAAATATATATATATATATACATACATACATACATACATACATACATACATACATACATACATTCGCCAAGGCACCATTTCTGAATAAATGTATCCACACAGCAGGTATCAAGTTACCAACATTCAAGCTGGTTACTGAAGTTCTGAGTTACAGCTAAACCAACACTATAAATAGATCTTGTGTTACATTATGCTCTTGCCTGATGTCCCCAGCACTGCTACCTTATCATAACCTAGGGATGACTTCAGTGTCTGATACAATATTTCTACTCTGGGGCCCACTGTTGCAGACAACCAGTTATGTCAGGCGTCCTATTTACATTCACATTGGAGAAGTCCCAAAATATATTGTACATCACATTCATTCGATAAATTAACGTTTCATTAACACAAATCGCACATACATTTTGAATACCACCTCTTCAAAATATCTGATCGAGACTAACCCACAGAATTAGCTGCCATTGTTAAAATTGTGTACCCAATTCTTTGAAAATGAGGATAGTACTTAATGGGATGATCACGGGAGGGGGGTAGGGAAGCAATTGTAATGCATGAAACCAAAAGTATATTTTATATTTTTCCAATATTTGAGAGCATCAATAATGATATGATATATGCTGTGGCTGCAATTCACTTTGATATCCAAATCAAGTGTATTTTTGTGCCACTGTCCTGCAATGCATTGGGCCATGTTCAAAATGGCACTCCTATAATGTGCATGATTTGCCAGCTAGCGCAAGGGTATTGTGTTGGATTTAGATTTTTAACTAATGATGACAACTGCGTCTGACAACTGAGCAGGCAGATTAAAGTTCAGATAGTAAGTCGTGTTTAAAAGTACCTTAACAACTGTTTCCCCTGGTAACTTGGAGAATGGACACCTGAAACCTAGTGAGATATCACGATAATGATCAACGCGACATCCAATAACGGCTCTATGCAGCGCTGCTGTTTCCCTGGCCAAAGTTAATCCTCTAGAAAAGGTGAAACAAAATGCTTTGTTTGATTTGACTTTGTTGCAAAATAACGGCACACAACGGCCACTTTCTCCATAAGATCTTTCAGCCAAAATCAATCTTTTTTTTACAAGGAAAGGGCGACTTGAAACTTTTTTTTCTTCATAAAATTAATTAGGGTCAGAACCACACACATATTTTTGTTGAGCCTTAGTTGAAACATGTTTAAAATGGATGTTCTTTCCCATTTTATATATTACCTCCTTTGACCTTTATTTACTTTGTCACCTGGACACAGCTGGAGGCCATTGTAAATGAGAAATAACTGTTTTGTTTTGTTTTGTTAAAGTGTGTGTGTCAAGGCACACTTTTCTGTTTTTCTAGGAATTCTTTATTTCTTTCTTTCTTTCTTCTTTCTTTCTTTCTTTCTTTCTTTCTTTCTTTACCGGCAAATTTGTCCGACCTTTCATTTAAAAAGTATTACACTAGAAACTCCAAACTTGGCACAATTATAAATCTTGAATATCTTATAAACTATAGTAGATGTGGTTCCAAGTGTATAGGAGTTCGATCATAGCAAGGTAAAGGTCATCTCAAATGTCAAGGTCATGTCAAGGTCAAAGGTCAATTTTAAGCCAAAATGTCATTTTTGAGGTCAAGGTTCACTTCAGGTGGAGGTCATCGCAAGGTCAAAGGTCAATTCAAGGTCGTAGGCCGCTTTTGATGGTGGCTTTCTTCTAGCCATAACTTGGTCAGTTTTTATCCAATTTTGATCATGTTGGCTCAAATTGTAGCTATTGTAACTCTGCATATCTTTAAATTTATATGTGACCTCTAAAGTTCAAAGGTCAAGGTCATTTGGACCTTTGAAAGTTTCATCCAGTCATTAGTTGTCCATTTTCCATCCAATTCTAATCATGTTGGACTCAAATTGTAGGTATTGCAACATTCCACATTTTTATAAAAACATGTAACCTCGAAAGGGCAAAGGTCAAGGTCATTTGGCCCTTTGAAAGTTTCATCTTGCCATAACTTGGTCAATTTTCATCCAAACTAGGTCCCACAGGTGAAAGAGGCAAATGTACTATGACACCTCCATTTTCAGGGCATCATGATCATCAACACAGAAACCCTCGTGCTATGCCAAGAGACACAGAGAGTGTGTGATGTTCACTAGTCCTGAAGCAGTTGAAGTTCATGGTATTGGTGGCATATCATGCCAGAAAAATTATCCTTGATAGGAACCAAAAGAGGCCTCTGACCAGCGCCATATATAGCAGACATGTGAAGAAAAAAATCAAAACCCATATAGGGTAATTAAGTCTGTCAAGCTCAAGCCAATGTAAGTAGTGGACACAGACTTCATTATTGTGCAGAAGCCTTGAAACACCATGTTAAGCTCCCTGGCAATGTGTGTTCTGTCAATGAAACCAATAGAAGGCTGTGCGGTACCTTCAGTACTTGTTTTGTTCCAGGTAGGCCTGGAGAGGACCAATGCACATATCTTCCCTCTTAGAGAATTTAAACTCAACTTTCATCACATTATTGCTCCCAGAAGGCCACTTGGTAAGACACCAGAAAATGATAATCAAATCCTATCATAAGACAACATTTGGTTCAACAGGTCTATTATGTGAATGTAAATAAGTCTGGACAGAACAGATTCACACCTCATCCCCGCCCCTCTCAAGCAAAGGTAGTATGCACTGACAATTTCTTATTCTGGAATCCTATGCACAAAAAATGTGCAACAGCTTGATTTGATTAGTTATTGGGGAACAAGGAGAAGTTTATATTTTTGCAATAGTTCATATTGAAAAAGTTCTGAGCCAAATTCTTTCACTTGTACCGCTGTGAAGTTTTCCCCTTAAACTTAATAATAGATACACAAAAAGTCCCTCAAGGGATTATCCTAATGAATTGTAAAGATCTGGTTGGCCAGAAACCAGTCAAAGGGGGAGCCGAGCCTAACCAGATCTGCTACAGAACATAGATGTATTGGTCAAGAATAATAAAGCTTTGAAGTGGATGTTACAAGAACCTGGAAGAGTTGTTTCATCATGCCCAAACAAGCCTACCTTGTGTAATCGCCTAGCCAACTTTATTTACCATCAAACGCAGTCAGATCACACCATAAACTGACTGGGTGGTGTACACCCCATTGCACAAATGGACCAACAAGAATCATATAGCTTCAAAGATGAAGTGCAAAGGTTCCGTCCAGCAAGTGTGTGTGCCATCACCTGTGAGAATCATTGAGGCTGAAACAAATGTATGACCAAGTCCATGCACGAAGCTGAATAAGCTGAGGAGGCATAAAAGATGTTCATGCTGATTTGTAGCTGCAGTGTTCATATGGCTTGTAGAGCCCTGCCCTGGGAGGCTCTAGACTCAAGTCCAGTAGCTTAATAGACCAATAGTTCAGAAAAACATTACCCACATACATGAATTCCAATGCAACAATGACAGCAAAGTTAAATACAGCAAAAGGCAGAGATTCAACAATTATCAACAAATCAACATTCAGCTTTTAATACCAAAGTGCATGAATAAATTTCATTCCAGACTTCCGACAGGCAGTCACCCATAAAAGGCAACTGCTGGTTTTAAAGTGGTCTTTTGAAATATTCTTCATTGAATACAAACTTAACTTTTTTCCTAACCTTTGAATTAGTCTTCATTAACTCTCTCAGGCCACCAGGAGGCTGCTGAAATGAGCATTAATGTATTTTCCAAATCTTCTCAATCAACTTCATGGTGAGAGGGATATAGAATACATGTAGGCTAGCAGATTGTCCCATGTAAACCACAGAGCAATTGTCATCCACACAAGATGTTGCAGGCAGAGAAAAAGTTGGCAACTTATGGCTGCCCCTTGTAGTGAATAGGTCCATATGTGGTCACTTCCAGAGATCCAAAATTGCCTAATTTCTCCTTTGAGATCTGTAACAGAGTACAATGGCCTTGCCATGGATGGAGAAGCTCAGGCTGTAGGCCCCTCTTCATTCTCCTCTGCAACAGAAAGGATGAGGGAAAGGAACATATCATTTAATTCCGTAACTGATGGAATACTTAGATGTGAAAGGAAATGCTGTTGGGGGAGGGGGAGTCCTAAGTACATAAAAATGATCTGACTAGGTCTAAGTGATATGATTAGTGGCTTGAACCTGAATCCCTGAACCCAGTTACAAAATACCACATGTTGTATGTTCTGGCATTGCTGCACATGAGCATCCATTCTGGTGATAGCCAGGAAGAAGGAAAAAAACAGTTTCTGGAACCTGAAATTCCATTGCATGAGTCTTTGCAATAAAAGTAACAACACATTGTTAAAACACCATTGTAGTGTCAAGAGGGATAGTGAGAAGAGTTGGGGCAGAGAAAAACCACTGCATTAGAACCTTGCCTTCAACAGCCTACTAGAGATAGGTCTGACATGGCTACCTTCTGCAGCACCTCAAATCTAAGGGTTAATAGGCTATTTGGTTGGAAGACTTGATGGCATGTACCAATCTTTCTTTGTTTTCTTTCTTTCTTTCTTTCTTTCTTTCTTTCTTTCTTCATTCATTCATTCATCAAGTCTGTGTGTGAACACAGACTTCTTGTTTTCCTAAAATAAATAAATTATTTATTTATATATTTATCTATTCATTCATTCACAAAAAAAAAAATTATGGTCAGTTTTTCTCGGATACTATTATTCCGAAAGTACCAAATTTGGCATGGTGATAGACCACATAGTGAAATTATGCATATTGTTTGGAACAGTCATGATATTTAAAAATATGTAAATTAGGGAAAATAGAATTTTAAAAGCTCTTATACATATCGTCCAACCTATTACAGATGGACACAAAATTTGAAGTGGTACATAAACGTTTGTGACACCGGCCAATCTAATGGACAATGAGCAAAAATTGAAGCATTTTAAATTCTGCTAATTAGGAGTACTTGAAACATTCAGTTGAACATCTCCAAAATTATAATAGATAGAGGAGCCATTCCCACATCAGTTGGTAGGTTTCTGGCATACCCGCATCGAATGAAGCCTGATCCAGAGTTTTATTTATGCAAATTAAGTGAATACAAAAATTTAAATCTGCAATATCTTTAAAAATATTATAGACTGAGGTGTTATTCAAACTTAAATTGATAGTTTTTTGGGATAGCTGCGTCCAATAAACCATGAATCAAAGTTGTAGAAGTCTGATTTATGCAAATTAGGCAAATACACAAAATAAAATATAAGACTTAAATAGCTTCAAAACTATAATAGACTGATGCGCCTTTCCATCTTCAACTCATACTCACCAATGACCAGTTGCTAAATGTTGTCGCTGTTGCTAATCTGCAACCCCTATGACAAACGAGCCCCTGAAAATAAATTCTTTGCAGCAAACCAGCATCAGACACTCTAAGGAAAAAATGATAAAAGTGAGATAGAAAAGTACAAAACCCAAGCAGTGTGAAAAACGAATATAGCACCTGCTTATAATTCATGCACTTTAATTGATATTTGACATAAGATGTCATCTTTATTCATTGAAGTACATGTACAGTAAAGTTATATTGTGTGCTGTAATAACTATTAAAGGTCTTTAGCACCTGTTGAAACTACTGTTTTGCACAGGGATTCAGTCTGGTATTGTTAACACATCCTGCACAATATTATACACAACATCCTTGAAATGTGAGCATCATGTCCTGCCGTCTTTCTTATAAAGAAAATTCACCCAGTGTCTCTATTGTAGGTCTGTATGTTTAGTATTCCTGTCAACATAATAATTTTACCATACCCTCTAGAATTCAACCTACGCATTCATTGAAGTATGGCTTTTTTATCCCACCTACACTACTACAAAAATATCATTCCAGGAAATATGTCGTGCATCATTACGGTCCTCTTTACATTTTCTACCGGCCATTCATTTTAGACCTCAGATATTGTACATGATGCCACATCCATGAAAGTCATTGACAATGACATGCATAAACGAAAGTGGTCCTTGACGATTCAAGGACTGAAGGGTCCAGCAGGGGAACGGGAAACAGTCACCAGACAGAAATGTGTTGATTTTGCTAAAACCCATTTTCGTGTGAGCGATGCCAACGTCTCTCAGATTTCCACTTGTCATCAGCTGAGCCATCAAGAAAATGCAAGCATCATTATAACGTTTCTCGACCTCGACAAGAGAAATGCATGGCTAGCTGGTGCAGGTAAATATCTCAAGAATGCAGCCCTTCCAGATAACCAAAAAGTGCCAATTTCTCCGGACATGCCCCCAATTACTAGACAACTGAAAAAGGATGTTTTTGCTCGTAGATGTACCTTATATACAGATTTCAAGAACAGGTTTAAGGTGAGACACCTCAAGACGTCACCCTACATTAAACTAGACATTCTAGGAAAGGAACCATACTGCCCTAAAAAATGCAGTGAGGACATTGTGGAGGAATATCTAGAAATGGATCTGGATACCATATTCAATTTTGAATGATTAACTATATAATCTATTGTGTTCTCAAAGTGGATAAACTGTAGCCAGTGACTGTTCTATTTGTGACTCTGCTGAGATAAATAGAAAATGGGAACTTTTTCATCATATGATGAAAACATGTAGCATGACCTGCTGGGGGATTTTTGTATGATATCTACCCCCTCTTTCTTGTTTCTTTTTTTCTGCACAAATGCACATGTTGTCTTGTTTTTGTTTACTCCACATTTAAATTCTTTTTTTTTTTTTTCTCTTTCAAATGGAGTCAGTTATCAGTGTGTGCCTGTGGTATATGTAATCAAACTTTGGCACAAATCAAATACCATCATACGATCAAAATAATCGGAAATGATGTCTGATATATTAAGGGAAAAAGAAATTTTGGTGGTGTTTCTTTTAATTGTGTAAACGATTTACTGAACAATGCGGATGATCTTAAATGTTCTATATCAGTTGCATCAGCGTTTCCCCATGTGGAAACAACAGATTTTGCAGATTACCATAAACCACTGAAAAATACGTTTTCAATACTAGATTTGAAGATTCAGTCCTTGAATGCTAAATTTGATATGCTTGTTACATTTATTGAAGATTTAGCTAAGCATGATTTTGCCTTTAGTGCCATATGCCTTCAAAAACATGGGTTTGCCAAAATTCAACATGTTTGTCCTTATTTGATCTTGGTAACTATACTGCCATATCTCTTGAAGCCACTTGTAGTTCTCATGGTGGTCTACTTATATATTTACACAAGGATATTCAATATTCACTCAGAAATATTTATTCTCCAAACAGAATTTGGGAAGGTTTGATTTTGGATGTTTTTGGAAATGGATTACAGAAAAAATTACCTTCTGTAATATTTATCGACCACCAAGGGACTCCGGTGGTGAAATTGATTTATTCTTAAAGGATTTCATGCCAATTATTGAAAATCTACCAAGTGAGTCATCTGATAAAATTGTGGTTGGAGATTTTAATATTGACTTACTTAAGCTTAACACCAGACAAAAAGTTACTGAATACCTGGATTTAATGCTTTGCAGTGGATTCCAACCAAAAATAACATTACCAACTAGACTTACAGATAGGACTGCTACCTTAAGGATGTGCATCAGGTTAAATGCCTTCAAACTGACTTTTTTGCAGTTTTCATACATTGTGTATAAGTAATATCAAAGATTCATATGCAGGAATCAATTTTCAGCTAATTTAATCCATAAACTGTATTTTACACCAAAAAGTTGGTCAGCATCTGTCTGTTTTGAAATGCCTGTGGAGTGTAGCTTGGTTCTGCCGCTAAGCTCCTCCCATGAAATGGCCGATACACCTCATTTACATACTTGAAGCAAGGCCGCCTTGTGCGCATGCCTAGCTTTAACCACGACATGACGGCAAGTGTGAACAACTCCGTGTGGGTGCAAAAACGATTTCCTACAAGGAGCCTTTACTTATTGGGCAACCAACGCGTCTAAGGTGTTGCCAGGCAGCGATGTGTCAATCATTATCGGCGCTGTCCCACTGGTGGCTATCCAATCAACGGCCGCTTGCGAAACCCGACAGCGAGGCAAGCACGATGACACATGAGCACTGAACTTTGCTTTTTCTGCTTAAAATCATTAGAATTAAGTAAACTTTGAAGGTTTTGCGACGTAACATATAACAAAACTCGTTAAACACACAGTCCTGTCGAACTGGGAAGGTGTCATAAGGATCTAAGCTTGAATAAGTGATGTTAATCCCCTTGAAGACGGCTTTCTCTTTGAAGCTTGTCTTTTCGTCTCTGCTTTTTCAACAGCACCCAAACTCATTTTGGATTCAACTTCAACAGTCTTAGTCATAAAAAACATCTGGTTTGCGGTAATATAATCCTAAGAAGGTAAACTAAAAAAGGGGATCCCAGCTTTTGGACACAACGCTTAATTCTGTCACAGTACGGCATTGCTGGCTCGGCAATGAAACAAAAGACGAAAATAATAGGACCCTCTTTTGTTGAGATGTATCAGTAGATTATTTTTCTAAAGAAATTTTAATTCTACATTAAAAAACAAAAAAAGTTGAATCCACTTTTCCATGAAATTGTTGGATTGTCTTTCTTCAATTGCTGTATGAACACAAGGCAAGTTTCATCAATGACAATGGTGTCATTTGAATCTCCAGTTTATTTACTTTTCAGAAATATATACTTTGTGGGGGATTTTGTGAACTTTGAGTGTTTTAGTGGGGTTTTTGTGCAAGTCAAAGGTAACTTGACGCCCATCTTTAATAGACCATATTTTTTGTAACCTATCCCATACCAAAATATTGTGTTTTTCAGGAATACTTTGTCAGACATGTCAGACCATCTACCCTCATTCCCCTGCTTCAACACTAATTTGGACTTACATGGACCCCCTAAATATATACAGGTGGAAACCAAGGACCACAATTCCAAGCCGCTTTTTTGCAAAGATATTAATCAAACAGATATTATGCAAATGCTGGATATGATTTACTAAAAAATCCAAATGATAATTATAACATTATTGAAAAAGTATTGTGTGAAGCCAAAGAAAAATACCTTCCAAAAAAGACAGTGAAATTTAACAAATATATACATTATAACACATTTTGGATTACCAATGGGATTCTGATATCCGTTAAATACCGTGACAGCCTTTATAAAAAACACTCAAAGCAACAGCACAAGATAATCTTCAATTTAATATGTTAAAGCTAAACCTGAAGACATATAATGCAATACTGAAAAGAAATATTAATCTAGCAAAGCTTAAATATTATAAACAAGAATTTTATAAATTTAGAAGCGACACCAAGAAAACATGGGACCCTATAAAAATGTTTTAAATATGAGCAAAAATAAAAAACAATTCCCTTCTTTTTTCTTAATTGACAATGTGAAGATAACTAACAAAGAAATAATTGCAGATCGATTTAACACATTCTTTACAAATATTGGTCCTAAACTGGCTGCCAATATTGAAACATCTAATAAACCCCCTTTCTCTTCTTATCTAAATGAATGAATTAGCCATATATTTAATTTCAAGCTGGTCAACTCTAATGATATTGAAAAAACATAAATATTTTAAAGTCCAAATCTAGCACGCCGCATGACAACTTATTTATGAAACTTTGAAAGAATTTAATTCCTGCCCTTGCTATGCCCCTAACTACCATAATAAACCAGTCTCAAACAACTGGTATTTTTCCTGACAAATTGAAAATTGCCAAAGTCATATCCTCATACAAAAAGAATGACAATACATTTTTACAATATTTCAGGCCAATACTTTTACTTCCAGCTATTTCCAAAATTTTTGAAAAAGTAGTTTATAATCAACTATATGAATACCCCATCACCCTTTCCTTATTTTACAATAGTCAACATGGTTTTAATAAAATGCATTCAACCGAAACCACAGCCCTCGAATTTATTGATACAGTTACTCAAACTTTAGATTCTACTCAATTACCTGTCAGTATATTTTTGGACCTATCAAAAGCTTTTGATACTTTGGATCATCAAATTATTTGTATGAAACTGCATTATTATGGTTTTACTGGCACCGCTTCACGTTGGTTTCAAAATTACCTAGAAAACAGATTTCAGTATGTTCAATTTGATGAAGTTAGTTCTAAATTATTATCCATCAAAACCGGTGTGCCACAAGGATCCATTCTTGGTCCGCTCCTGTTTATTATCTAACAAATGATATCCATACAGCATCCTCAAAATTTAAATCAATTCATTATGCAGACGATACAACTTTGGTCAGTCCTTTATGTTCCTTTACATTTACCTCTGATACTCAAATTAATGGACCAGATGTGTCAGCTAATATAAATACAGAATTAAAGAAGATTTATAACTGGCTAGCTGCAAATAAGTTATCATGAAATATACTGAAGACAAAATACATCTCATTTCTACCAAAAGAAATTTAATTTCAATTTGGACTTACAAATAAACAATATTTCAATTTCTAATATTGAAGAATTTGATTTTCTAGGATTAGTAATCCATGAAAATTTAAATTGGAGAGCCCATATTAACAAAATCAGCAATAAACTTACCAAAGTAGTTGGTATTTTCAAGAGATTATATAAATATATTCCTACAACCACGCTATTATTAATTTACAATTCTCTGTTTCTATCCCATTTTAATTATTCAATTCTTGCTTGGGGATTCTCATGTGATCGTATATACACCGTACAGAAAAAAGTTTTACGTCTTATTTGTTCTGAAAAATTCAACGCTCATACAGATCCATTTTTCAAAAAGATTAATATTTTAAAGGTAAAAGACATTTTTAGACTAAGGGCAATCAAGTTTTATTTTCGATATATCCAGGATCAATTACCTTTATATTTCACTGATATGTTTGCAACTCTGCTACAACATACCCACTCCTATGAAACTAGAAATAGAGAAAATATCCCTCTTACAAAGCCTCACAAAGTTACTTCAGAACACTGCGTCCGATACTATATCCCTTCCCTAATTAGAGACCTCCCTTCTTGCATCACCGAAAAATTGTATACACACTGATATCATGGCTTATCAAATTATACTAAATCTCATTTCCTACGTCAATAGCAAGATGTGTGTAGTATGTCAAAATGTTATGTATGTAATAGTTGAATAACTTGTCTCTGTTTATACTTAATTATATGTCTACTAATTCCATATCCTGTGTTCATCTTCTTGTCATCTCTCCACTTATATTTAGTACATAAAATCCAGGACTTCATTTGCAGTATAAAAATTTTGTAATTGTGTCTCTCTTGATCCAAGGTGGCCCCAGTGTTAGCGGACAAGCCGTCCTTAACTGGGGTCATCCTGACAGTTTGGTTCACATTACTGCAATCAATAGCATGTACTTATCTCTTTCCATTATTACTGTCATCTTCAATAGGATATACAGCATTAAGACAATCATAACAAACATGCATGAAAAACTATTAGGTTTAAACACCGAAGTGTTGCAAGATCTAGAAGCCTGATAATTTTGTCGTTAATTCACATATATATGACACAGCCTCATGAGACGCTCCTTCAAAATGCTGAAATGCAACAACTTTGACAATTCACCATTTAAAAGGTCAAAAAAGTTTTACCCCATTACATGAACCGAATCAAATATTTTTCTATAAATCTCAGAAATGGCATATCTTTATCTTTCAGAGTGTGAAGTGGAACTTGCTTCAAAAGTTACTGCATTATAACTTGTAAGCAAATGACTGTCCCACCAGTGATGTTGAGTGACCATTTATCCGATTAGACAATATTGACCTAACATTGATCCAATGTCACTTCCTGGAGAGAACATTCCTGTTCCAGGACTCCATTTCACAACCAACTACATGTATACAGCATTCACAGCACAACATGTATGCAAGCAGGACCATCTGTATGATTAGTCATCCCATGGGCATACATATGTGGATGCTGTATCAAAGGCTTGATTTAAAATTGGTTCAAGTGTTTACTTCTGTATCCATTCAGCTCAATTGCAATGGCCATTGGCCATCGGCCATCACACACCCTTAGCTAAAAACCATGAGATACCATAAGACCGACGTATTATGTTAGACAACGGCCAGAAATCTTTCGAATTGTGAAGTAACACTACATGTACCCAAAGTACATTTTACTGTCTGGCTGGAGAGCAAACATGGCATAGAATTTATTACAGTTAATTCATTATGTATGTGTGACTGTTAAACCACATATGATAAGGTGCATTTGGGGTGTCTCAAAGCTTCATCCAAATATGGCATCAACACCCATAGGGTTTTGTCACAATACACTGACTACAGTCATTTAGCAAAACATAATACATACACGCATATGCATCCATATAATTTACTAAGTTTCAATGTAGACCAACATGGTAGTATTTTAAGCTGGTGGGTAGATGCGTCAAGATGGCTAGTTTGGTACCTATACAAGCATTTATCTCCTGGTTAATCAGTCTTTATTAACAAATTTCAGCCAAGTTTTACTTAAAAAGATTGTATATACAAAACATGATTAGTCTGATGATATGACTCTACCAACATGGCCATGTATATAAGCCATCCTTTTATGCAAGGAGCATTTGTCATTAATATTTTAAAAAATTTTCATAGCATGTCTGTTTGTGTTCCATAACAACACCTACCATTCAAGTCCTTTTATGTGATGATAAATTATCATTTGTCCTGTTCCTTGAAAATGTATGTAGGTCTAATGTTCGCTAGCACTACAGATAGCAAAGCTGCCATTCACCACATATGAATCCTTTGAAGATGTTCAGGACTATAAGTCCTCCCGTATCCATTCTTTACTTATATCAAAGCTGCCTCTGACTCTAACAGTAGAATTTCCATGACCCTCACTCATGTTGAGGTTCCAGAAATTCACTATTTTTCACTGTAAATTCTTCTTTGTTTCTAATTCACCTTGGTCAAATCATTCATATGCATTAATATTTCTGTACAACATATTCTGCATTTCATTTAACATTCAAGGAAAAACAAAATCACTTGAAGCAAGTCCTTTAACATGCAAACCACTTGCGACATCAATAGCCCCTTCTATTGATACCAGTTTTCAAATAAAAGTGACCTCTCAGAATATACATATAAAAACAAGTAAAGCAACATCTATTTACCATGGAGGACCCTTGGTGTCAGAGTATCCTATGAGCTGCCAGCAATATCACCAGTGATTAGCACTGTAAAGAATGTGACAATATTCTGTCATTCACCAATATCCTTATTTGCAGAGCAAACTGGCTATAGTATATTAACGAGGACATTTAGGCCTACCAGGAAGCCGCATCATGGTGTAGGTCCTTCTAGCACCAGTCTGGGTGGATCAGTTTTCGTTTTTCCCTGGAGTACTTTATTCAAAGGCATTATCAACTATGGCCTCTTACTGAAGACTCAAAGGACATCTGGGATGGGCAGCACTGATCACTGGGTGAGTGCACAATGGAAGGATGGACACACTTGGCATGTGACTCTTGCAATATACCAGTGCACAATATCACATCAAACAAATTTTTCCTTTTCAACTAAGTAGCCTTTAGTGAAAGTCTATCTCACAATTTGTCTTAAATGGGTTTAAATCCAAAACCAGCTCCAGAAAAATATAATTTGATTGAACGCCAATTACCAACAGAAACACAGTGATGTTAACATTATTTTAATAAACAAGTAAAATGAAACTGAAGTAGTGTTCATTCAAAGTGCCACATTTGAGATGCCATGATATGACAGGGAGACTAACATCTTGCCAGAAATATATCCAACAATGCAATCATGGTAACATTGCACACTTAAACAGCTTATCTACATATTTTGAATGAACAAATAATACTTTGTAATAAGTGTAGTTGGTAATTAACTCCATCAAAAGGGTACCATTGAGTGGTGTCGAGCATGATCCACCGAACTTCAGCACCCAGATAACATTTCTATATATTCTGTATGTGTCAGAAGTAATTCCTGCACCTGGTACATTTTGTGGGTGGTGTCTTTGCTTAGGAGATTGGTGAACACTGCATGAAGGAAAGGCTGGATCTGTAGATAGTTGAAAAACTCTTTTGCTTGCCATTGCAAGATGCAACTTTCTTTTTCCTTGAAAACCATGGCTGCTCCGGGAAATCTTTGCATTACCACAGCATGCTACTTTTAGAATGAATATGGTAGGAGTCCAAAATAGTATTGCTACTCCTATTTTAAAAAATACCACAACTGATAACTGGTGAAAGTTTTAGCAGACAAAACCTGTAAATTAATCTAATTATTCAGTCACCTATACATGAATACTATTATACATGTATTCCCATTTCTGCAACACCGACGAAGAGGGTGAGCTCCTGCTTTGGGATTTATCCATCAGTGGGTCCTAGCCACTGGCTTCCAGCTGACTTTCACACCACCATAGTTGCTCTTAGCAGCCATGCTCTGTGGCCTCTGTGGCATGGGCAGAACCTGCTTCTGCCCCCATGGATACCGCCCCAGCTCTGCCCCAGGAATTTGAACACCTCAAAACCCTTATTCAGAGCCTGGTGGGCGACCAAGGTGTGGTCCCCCCAATGGAGGAGAGGCAACGGGTTGTTGCCATGTCCTCCAGGGCTAGTCCCTGGAGGATGTGTGGCATAGGACTCTCACCCCCTTCCCGCCCTTTGTAGCTTAGCTGTACAATCTGTTGATGGCCAAGATTCATGACACTCGGAACCCTGTGGAGTGACCAGCTTCTGGCATTCTGTGACATGGGCAACTCGTCCCCTGGCAGGACTTTTAGGGGAAGTGTGCCTTGCACCTCGGCAGACTTTTACCTCACAGTCTCTTCCAGTGGATTTGAATAGACCTTTTCAATACGTTAGAGGGCGTTGCGAACGTTTATTACAATTTGTCACCGGTGGTGGCTCTGCCTGTAATTGGGGTGTTCCAGTCGCCATTGAGCACTGGTTTAGAAATGGAGGCGAATGCAAGAGAAAGTGGAGCAGAAGTTGAAAGCGAGAATTTAGATTATTCGTGTCTGCATCATACATGCATAATTACTTTTCAATCCCCGCATAAGAAACATTTTGGGGTCGACTACAATGCGGTAAGTGCTATATACAAATATCACGCCAGCAAGTACTTAATAGAGCACAGAACTGTGCCAATTGAGGCCACTGTTGCATTGAAAATAAACTAAACAGGAGGTCACTTCCTATCACACAACTCTACTTGTAAATACTTTTGATAAAATGAGTACACAAAGGGCTTTTTCCCGAAAATACACAGGAAAAAATCTTGGATGAGCAAGCCGTCCAAGTTTTCACAATGGCGGCCGAAGCCACGCAATTGAACATCCCACCAAGAACTCCACAAAATTGCTCTTAATTACACATAAGCTTATACGTTATAGGTATGGCAATACATATTTGAGACATCACTCGACTGAATATGGGTGAAATATATCTATCAACCTTTTAAATGCAACATTAATCGGCGTCAACATGCACATCTAGCAAAGCTGATTCAGGGTACAGCAAAGCTGTGAGCCTGGTCAAAATACCACCGAGAAACACAGATAAAAACACGAATAAAACTGATCCATGCTTAAGATAATAAAATTGGTTAAAAAAATCTTAGTTTTGGTTGTTTACTATGATTATTCTGGCAATTGACACACAGCAGTGGTCTCCCTTACCCATGTTGGCGTGTGGCACTGAGTGTCTGATGCAGAGGTGTTACACCCCGATTTTCCCGATCCGCGAAGCACTGTTGAAAATGACGCCAGCGCCATTTATTGTACTGGAAAGGTCTATTGGGAGGTATTTGATGCTTAGCAGCCAGAGTCAGTCTCCACATCTGCTAACACCTTTCAGAGACTCGAGGAGAATGCCAGGGGCTCTGTCCTTATGGAGATATACTCTGACGTCGCCTTTGTGGCCTTGAGGTCTCTCTTGAAGGAACTCCAGTACTTTGCTTGGGTCACAGAAGGAGTCCGGGCCTGGCTTGACCAGGCAACTTCGCTCACAACATCCTTGGTAGAGTGATCCATCACCAGGTTAGGACAGACTGTACACTTGAGGCGAACCTGTGCTTGTTAGCGCTGATGACCCTTATTTCCATGTGTGAATCCCTTGCTTCTGATCATGATATCCTCTATAACACTGTTAAAACAGAATGTATGTTGTTCAACCCTTGAGGCAATGCTAAACTAAGTGTCAATTCCACTGTAACTCTAGCTGGGGAGAAGCTTAAATTTGTTAATCATTTCAAATATTTGGGTCACATCATTGTTGCTTCTGTATCAGATGATGCTGACATAGGTCGCCAATATCGTTCTCTTTGTGCCAGAGCCAACATGCTTAAACGTAATTTTTTCTATAGTTGTATGGACATCAAAATATTGCTTTTTCGTTCCTACTGTACAAGTCTCTATACAGTACAGCTGTGGGTAAAGTTCTCGGTGTGTAGTATGAGCAAATTTGTTGAGTGTTATAATAACACATTTCATTGGATTGTGGGATACCCCAAATTTTGCTCAGCAAGCAATATGTTCGTAGCAAAACAGAGTGCCTTCGTACGGGGAGCTCAAGCGAAAAATTGTGAATAGCTTCATGAAGAGAATTAACTACTGTGATAACCTCCTCATTGCCCATCTAGTGAACAGCGATAACCGATGGTGCTCAATCTTCTGGCGCAAGTGGCATAAGACTGTTTTTATAAATATGTAAATGTATATGTTGTAACTTTTATTTGATCTTTTTTAGTGTGTATTTAAAATTGTAGTTTTTATTTGATCTTTTAGCTTGTGTATCTTCTATTTGTCATATGTCTAGTGTGACTCTTGCCTTTTCTTTTTTAGTTCCTTTTAGTTCTATGTTATATTTGTGACTGTATACGTTTCTATATGGACCTTGAGTTTGAAATAAAGGCTACTTACTTACTTACTTACTTACTGCTATGGAGGGATGCTTACCTCCAGGGTCAGAAACTGCCTTGCCCGATCTTTTGCAGATGCCAATGGGGTCTCTCTTCTCCAGCACCTTTTTTGCAGGAGAGATGGTGGACGTCGTTCGCCGGATGCAGAATCTTTGGGCCCACTCCACTCAGCAATCCTGGACCAGGACTCTGTTTAGTGTAGGTCTCAGACTACACCTACTTGCCCTCTGACCTGCGCTACTCTGCTGTTGCGAGGTCCCAGGAAGAGCCCCAGACCTCCCCCTCCCCCACAATGGCCCAGCAAGGGGCTGATGAGCAAAATGACATGGGCCAAATGTAAACATATTATCTGGGCTCTGAGTACAGATGCAAAAGAACTCCATTTTTTAAATCAGCAAGTTGGACAAATTAATTTATATCATGGTAGTGGTGAATTCTAGATCCACCCTTACTATTCAGCATTAATAGGGAAGTGTGTGTGGGTTTCTTGTAGTATTAATTTTGACCGTGAGTGCCCTTGAATAGTAAAACTGATATATTGGCTTATTGGTAATGGTTGATTCCTGCGTCCAGAGTTATTGTAAAACTTTTTTAGAAAAGAACGCAATGGAGGGGTTTTTTTTGTTTTTTTGTTTTTTTTTGACTTTGACTTTGACTTTGAATGATCTTGAAAGGTTAAACTAACATATTGGCTTATACCTTGGTAATATCAAACTTTTGGTCAAACTATTGGGAAGCACTAATACAGAACATGTACAGAGCAGGAAAGTCTGCACTTGCAGAATCTGCAGAATCATCAGGTTCTGGTCAGCAGAACTAGTAGGGAATATCCATGGTCCTCTTGTTTTTACTGTGCAACCAGTTGGCATTCTACAAGCCCGTAACTGCATACATAATCTATTTAAAATGTACAGGCTTTACTGCGTATTTCTTGTATATTTTATCATATTCTTGTCAGCTTTGGGTCATGACTTTGTTTTGCTCTGGACATTAATTCGTTTTCGTCTTCTGTATCACCCTCAATTATTTTTGTAATTTCTTAATCCTGGGGACCTGGCGCAAAATTCTGCATAGCTGCACACGAATTATAGGTTTTCTGAGAATTAAAACAGAATGCCAAGATGCATGGTCTGTTTTACAGAAGTGGCCAGCAGCCAGTTTTTGCTACATTACTCATTTAAAACCATCAGAATATTATTTGTTATGTTGCTTAAACTGAAGGAAATAAGTCAAAGGATCGTGTCAGCCACTGTTTTTCTCTTTTCCAGCACTGCAATGTCTTGAGAGTCACGCCTTCTGAATAAGAGCCTCCATGCTGGAAATCTCTCAGAAGAGACTGACAACTTGAAAGGCTCTCTTAACTGGATGAGATTGGCAGAAGGTAGGTCTTTTTGCTTATTACAAATAAGCCACCTAGATGCATTCCAGCCACAAGTACATGTAGACTGTTATAAATGAGATTTAGCTGTAGCTAATTAACCCACCGTGTGCATGTAGAACAACAGCAAGCTTCACAATCAGTATCTAAACGAATCATGGAGTTTACGTGAAATTACTTTGAAACCTAGTACCCGGATGTAATCATTCCAGGACGAACATTACATAAATTCCTTTTAATTATCAGAAGTGAATAAAAATAACCGGTTCACTGAACAAGTTTGCTAAATGCTGGTAATAAATGATCATAAATGAAGCATAACAAGACATGTTTGTAAAACAAAAATGCCCCCTTATATCATTGTGTTTGCCACCTTAGCCTGGCTTGAAGTAGACCTGTTCCAGGATTGTCTTTGGTCCCATCTCTCCCACACTGCTCCGGTTGCTGTACTCTACATTAAATCTCGCACGCAAGTTAGACTTCTACAAACTTAAAATAACTAGCCATTGTAAAGAATTCACTGCATCTATTGAAAGACATTACAATGTCACTGGAAAGGGTCTGTAGAAAATGACAGGGTATGTGGAGAGTGCATTCATTGAAAAACAGTGGCAGATGAGTGTCTGAAAGATAACAAACTGCTCCTTTTTTTCAAAGTGGACGCCAGTCCGGTGGTTTTTTTGCTCCCTCTTCACCATGCATGTTTCTGACTTCTAGCCCCGAGAGATCACCTACACTCTGTTGCCAGTTGCCTCAGAGTTATCCCTAAGCCAACAGAGCATGGGGAGGTCCCTAAGGGCTACCATGGTTCATGATTTTGGCACAATGTATGTGAAAATTAATTTCTTTCTTTCATGGAGGCTCATTTCCTATGTGTATTTCATCATTTGTAAATTACTTGTTATGTATGACCCATGTTTTCGATGACAAAAATAATACAAATCAATAACTTTGATCATGGTCTTGGAGGAAGAAAAGAACTTTTTCTTCCTCTGTGGTTTGATATGTCAAAACTGACAGGCCCTACCTTGTACTGACATACGTTCAAATGTTAAATCCTTCCCAAAATGTTTTCAAGGCGATGTCGACAACATGACTTGCATGTACCATCATGTTGAAATATACAGACCATGCAGAACAAGATGTTTTTGGACTGATTATCTCTTTCAGTTTTTATGTCTGGGTGCCAACCCAGACATTTACTTTGTGTAATAATTCTTGTACTGCCTCAAGAAGTTACTTTAGGGGGGCAAGCTCCTCTATCAGTGAGTAGAACCAAATTGTACGTTGCTTATAATCACAACATCAAGTGGCTTAACTTGACAGCTGATTATACAGGTTGGATGGTCTCCTTTTCACCTCTCGAAAGAGAATCTGTATTGATACAGACTTCATCAGGTTTTACACTGACAGTAAAGTTTTATTTGGTTACATCAGCTACCGGACCAGCTGATTTCATACTTATGTTGCCAGCAGAGTGCAACGGATTCGGCAATCCACAAAACCTGAACAGTGGACATACATATGCTCAGATCAAAATCCTGCAGACTAGGGTACAAGGATATTGCTTCTGGGTGAGTAAATACTTCATGGTTACCAGGCCCTAAATTCCTGCTGCAAGACCACTTCACGATTTGTGACAACTCATTTTTCCTTAGTAAACCTAGATAGCGATGCTGAAATATGTCCACTTGTGTGACCAACTTAAGCACAAGAATATCACAAGAAATCTTCCTTGGATCACACTGTTTGGACAGATTCTCCAGCTGGACAATTCTGGTGAGAACAGTTAGGAACCTAAAACATGTAGCACGTACATACCACAACAGATCCAACGGCTATGTATGAAACTGTAAGGGCTGGCATTTATGGTCTAATAACATTCATAAACAATTATATAAGGATGAAGGAAAAAATATTTTCAAGCAAGTGCAGCAGTTAACTTACAGCAAAGAGAAAGAGTACCTATTGGAATATAACCCATCCCTAAAGACAGCCCTCTCTACAAACTTGATCCTAAGATAGATGACAAGGGCCTGCTGAGAGTAGGAGGGTGGCTAAGTAAAGCCGACATAAGTGCAGGTTGAAAGAATGCCGTTATTATACGTGGACATTGCCATGTTGCAACACTACTCATTCGCCATTTCCACAAACAAGTAATTGTATTTGTGTCTTTTTGCCCAGAACCACTTCCTAGTAGTCAATATCCTATTCCGCAGTTCGAACTCTTTACTCTCCATAAGCTAACCTGTCCCTGTCTAACTTGTATATATATGGAACTACTATTGTCTATATTGCAAGCGTTCCTCTGTAAAATTTTGACATAGGCTGTATCAGCCCAAATGAATTAAAGGGTCTTCAGCGGGTAACTACTCAACATGTTTCGGAGCCTTTTACCCGTACATGTCTCTCTGAGTAGCGGCTCCTTGCCTAAACTAAATATTCAGCAAAGACAACCCACATAATAATGAATAAATATGAACGTGGCAATTGATGAATTAGCTAAATATGTGAAGTTTTGCTTGTAAATGCAGAGCTTCATCTCAAAGAAGAATACCTGTCAAACAAACCATAATTACCAAATTTTCATAGTACAGGTTCAGATAAGAACAATTTGACTTACCCCTGAACCAAAATGTACCCTTTCTAGCTGGACAGCTTTTCCTAGTTAAACCATCCGCCAATGTTTAACTGAAGTGGAAACCAGCTGGGGCATTATATTCAGTCCCAGTGATTGTAAAATGAACAGTTGCAGCTAGACCACCTGTACAAACCAAGGAAAATCCTAACAAGGACTGCAACAATGTACATCCTGTACCAGAGATGTAACACAAACTCCATGATGACACCTACTCCTCAAACAATTAAGCTCTATTTAACTGCCAACCCTGAGTCAATGTATCAACTTAATGTGTCAGGTTTGTGACACTTGAGAAAATACTGTCAATTTTGAGTAATTTTTTAATAGTGAGTAAATGTGCATTTAGGCATGTCAGAAAAGAATGGAAGTCATTAGCATTTATGCCAAAAACATGCTATCAAAACAATTTTTCTGAACAGGATTTTCAGTACAATTAGGCAAACATGCAACTGTCGTAGGCCGCTTCTTGCTACCTGTAGCCCCTGGGGGTTTACCTAACAGAAAACATGAAAACCTAAAATGTCTGATAGTGAATATTAAAACAGAAAGATGCCAAAAGATAAAGTTAAGTAGCAAAACAGACAAGTCTAAAAACTGTAGATTATTGCGGCCAAACTTTCTAATAATCTTTGGATGTTGACAGTAGAATTATAGGGCAAGTCAGAAAAGAATGGAAGTCTTTTGTATTTATGTCAAGAGAATGCAATGAAAATATTAATCAGATATCAAGTACAATTAGGCAAGCATGTAACTGTCATAGGCCGCTTCTTGCTACCTGTAGCCCCTGGGGGTTTACCTAACAGAAAACAAGCTAGCCTAAAATGTCCAAAAGGTGAACGTTTAAACATAATGGTGTCAAAAGATAAAATTAAGTAGCAAAACAGGCAAGTCTAAAATCTCTAAAATTATTGAAGCCAAACTTTCTAACCATCTCGGGATATTTACATAAGACACCAGGGAAGACACTTTACAGAAGGTGCAGTTAGAGCAGCTGGAATATGGCTAACTGCAGCCAAAAGGAGGATCTCATCCATCATTCACTCATGAGTTACGTGTCACAAACTGCAGGGCAAGCAGGGGCAACAAAAAATGGCAGACCTCCCAACCAACATACATGGGCCTATTGTGGATTCTATGTACACTGAGCTTCACGTGATTGGTGTCACTTCGGCTTTGAATTTTTTTTATGTATTATATATATAAGTTCAACAATGTATGAAAATTTTATTGGAAACAAATTGCTATTTTAATTTGGTAGGTATATCTTGACTGAACATTTTTTGTAGACCTTAAACACTTGGGGATGTGTGAATACGTGGCTTTGCAGCTGAGAATGGCCAGTGTGCATGTGGAGACCCTATACACAGTTCTCATTTCCGTGACCTATTCCTTCCAGAGAATGGTTTCCAACATGGACCTACTGCTTGCAGCTAATAATCTTGACGACGAAAACACATTGCTGCTTTTGTTACAGAGAGCTTCAGGTTCTAAAGAAGAAAAAAACATAGACAAGACTATCCCTGGACTCTATTTCAGATGATCAGGCTCTTTATATGTTTAGATTCAAGAAGGCAGCTATATACAGATTGAGAGACGTTTTACTGTTACCAAAATTCTTCATAGGTGCAAACAAGAACATTTTTTTAGACGTGAAAGTGCTTTGTAGTTTACTCCAAAGACTAGCATACCCAAATCTAGCTGTTTTGAAATCATGTTGAACTAATGCAAAATCTAGTCAAAGTACAGTACCATGGGCACTCATATGTGTACAATTGCTTTGAAAGAGCTTCCATAATATGTATGAGTACTTCATGCTGTTTTTAAAGGTCAGAAAAATGGGCGTGAATAGTCGGTATTTTTGTGTGGTGTATACACATTTTGTGCAGATGAAGCATGCAACAGTGAGCGTATACCACATATCTAACTGAACTGGTGATGTAGCACACACATTTCTATTTGCACAGCTCATTAAAATGTGGTGTATGGGGTGTACATGTGACAGCTTTCTTTAGCATGGTAGTTTGAGCCTGATGATTATCGTACTCTTGTATTGTGTACGTAGCGTTTTGTGCTGGGGTGTAATGTGCTCTAGGCACTGGGTCATAGTTTTAGCAGGGTTGTTTGTGGATGCAGAAGTTTCAGATCTGCCTCTATTTCTGCTTGTTCCAGTTTCTTGTGGACAGTGACTGTTTTAGCTTCAACCTCTAAGCTATGATTGCACTTTTCCAATTCTTTTTCTTTCTCTGCATATTGTGCACATGCAAGTGCAGCTTGTGCTTCAGCACTTTTCTTGGCCAACATTGAAGATGTGGTTGAACTAGCTCGAGAGTGGGTAGTTCTTATGGTTCTGGAGGTCCTTTTTGATATGGATGACCTTTGGGACCTAGTTTCCATTAGGCTCTGAATTCCCCTTTCAGTTTGAGTTGTTATATATTGTTCTTGTTGGCAATAAAGCTCTTCAGGTTCCTTGTGGGCACTTGACTCCTTCATACTTTCGTCAGTTCCAGTTCCGATGAAGAAGGTCATGAAGTTTCTTGATAATTTTTGACAATCTACATGGCTCTACCTTAAGGCCTCGAGGGATTGCCTTGCTGTATCTATTTTGTCAGTACATTGATTTATGTTTTCAATTTGGTTCTCCACCTCATTCCAGGCTCTGTCTAATTTGCCATGGAATGAGTCCTTTTCTTCTGTGTACGTTTTCGGTCCCTATGGGGCCTGTCATGTGATTGTTCAGGTTCTGTGGGGGGCGAACTGGACATTTGCGTCTTTCTCGGCTGTAGGTTCCAGCAAATGAACAGTCTCTTGTGATTGTTCAGTGTAGTCTGCCAAACTTTTCTGTGCGATGGACCAGTATTTATTACCGTAAAAAACTAGATGTTTTGAGGGTCCTGATGAACAAGGTTTTGTGTGATACCATTTGGTGGCTCCCTCTAGTGATGGACAGTGACATCACTGGCAGTGGTAAGATGACACATCTTGAGTGGGTTCTTTGTTCACAAGTGCACTTGTATCATATGGGGATGAGGATTCCAAGGAAGATCCCTTTTATACTGTACTGCCACAAGGAGTTACTTTAGGGGAAGCTCATCTATCAGTGAGTAGACCCAAACTGTACATAGCTTATAATCAAAACAGCAAATGGCTTAACTTGACACTTTAATCATATACGCAAGATGCCATAGGGTCGCTGGGTAGAGTGAGTGTATTAAACTGCAAATACATAATATGAAGCATGTTCAATATATTTACATACTTTTAAGTGGTTCATTAAAGTCCATGAACCTCATTAAGATGAAAAATGCAATGCTCACAAAGGATGAACTCCTAATCCTCAAAATACAAGTGGTGTCTTGCAACTGCTGCTGCAGCTGACAAGTGTGCCACCTATGATAATCTTGTAGCACTAAACATACTTTATACTATACATATATATATTGTACAAGTGTCCTTAGCACAGTTCGTTATGACTCAATTAACTAGGGAATAAAAGTTATCTAAAGGGGATAATTAACCCTAATAGTGATCAGTTCATCATTACTATCTTTTTACTATGGGAGCAGAACAGTTCTTTATCTTTCTTTCTTTCTTTCTTCAATTATAATTTTTATAAGCTCCATATCTTCCAAACTATTGCAAACAGATGTGCATGCATGTGTTTGTGACACCTGTCAATATAATGGAGATCAAATTGTAGAATTTCCGAATTTTTAATTAAGGGCATTGAAAATTTTAGAAGTTGAATATTTCCAAAACTATAAATGATAGAGATACCATTCTAACTTCTATTTACACGTTTGTAGCAAAGCCACATCCAATGAACCATGAACGAAAATTAAATCTTGAGTAGCTTCAAAACTATAATAGAGGTGCCATCCACTTCCATTTATGGTTTTTTGGCATAGATGCGTCCAATGAACCATGATAAAACATTTTACAATTTTATTTTTGCAAATAAGATGAATACACAAAATTGAAAATCTTGAATAACTTCTGTTTTACATGGAGGTGCCATTCCAATTTCAATTTGTAGGTATGTGACAAAGCCTCATCCAATGAACCATAAATCAAAGTTGTGGGCTTTTAATTAATGCAGATTAAGCAATACACAAAATTAAAATCTTGAATACATTCAAAACTATTATAGATAGGGATGCCATTCAAAGCTCAGCTTATAAGTTTGTGACATGGCCATATCCAATCAACCAAGAACCAAAGTTGTAGCATCTTAATTTATGCAAATTAAGCTAAAAACAAAATTTAGGGTTTATGTTGAGCAATTCAAAGTGTAGCATTTCAAACTGTTCTCATTTTGAAGGCACCCAGACAGATATGCTGTAAACCAAATCTTCTTTTCTGGTTGTATGCATTTCTAAAAGTTGTGGGGAGCTGGACACTAGAGGTAAATAAGGGATGGGGGAGGAGGGGCAGGAAAGGGAGTGGAAACCCTTCAATGAACCTTGATCAAATCATACATGTTTGCTCTCTTTGTATCAATATTGAAAAGTACATGACAGTGCTGTATTTTGAATATTTCCGATGCACAAAAACATTTGCAGTCTATGCCCAATTTGCATTCTCAGGATCAATATAAATTGGATGGGAATACACCATGGATAGGTCTCTACCAAGTTGGTTCAATAAGTCAAACTTTGGTGCTTTCCATGCCCTCCACGGGGGTGGGGGGGACGCATACCGATTTGCCCTCGTCTGTTCGTCCGTCCATCCAACATTAAAATTATAACATTTGTGTTGCTCATATCTCCAAAACCGTTTGAGGCACAACCATGAAACGTTGTGGAAACATTAATCAATATATGAAGGTGTGCACATGGAGTTTTGTTTCTCTCTTGGGTCAATTATCTTGTGGTAAATAATCATTGAATAACTTAGGGAAAATGTTATTGCGACGTTAGACTTATCACATTTCTGTCGCATGTATCTCAAAAAGTATTTGACGTTCGACCATGAAACTTTGTGGAAACGTCTATCGATAAATAAAAGTGTGCTCTGGAGTTTTCTTTCTCCCTTTGTAGGTGTGGGGGTTTGTTTTGTTTTGTTTTGTTTTGTTTTGTTTTTTGTTTCTTTTTTCTGTTTTGTATTTTTTGCGGTTGTTTTTTGTTGTTGTTTTTTTGGGAGGGGGGTGTCTTGTTTGTTTGTTTGTTTTTTTTGTTTTTTTTTTTCTTTTTAGTTTTCTTTACTTCCACAGCAAATTCCTTTCATGCATAGGACATTGACCAAAATACATCTCAAGACTGATTACTGGCCACCTGAAATTTAAATATTCCACACTTGTACCTTTACAGCATTTCTTGACTTGATTACATTTTTGTGACCGTGACCTCATTTTCTTATCTCCAAACCAGACCAAGTTCCATGCCCAGTGGAGTAGACCTAATAGGGAGCTTGGGTCTGCTTCGGGGGCTACTCATTTTTAAAGTAGTTGGACCCTTAAAAATATGAATTTGTTGTTTCTTTTAAGCACAGAATAAACACTAGAAAAGACATTTTGCTTCAAAGCAAATCAGTTTGCCTTCAAAAGTTGTAAATGATAAATTCTACTGTTTTCCTTTGGTACTGCACATTCCATTAAGCTTATGGTTAGATGAAAATTTCAAAGTCCAAATGACCTTGACCTTGAGTCACATGTAAATTACAACAAATTACAATGTGGCAAGATCTCCAGCTTGAGCCTGACATGACTGAAATTGGATGAAAATTGACCAAGTTATGACTAGGTGAACATTTCAAAGGGCCAAATAACCTTGACTTTTCACGTTTAAAGGTCACAAGTAAATTACAAAAATGAACAGTGTTACAATATCTATTTTTGAGCTCAAGATCATGAATATCGGATCATATTTGACCAAGTTATGGCTAGAAGAGAATTTCAGAGGTCTAAATGACCTTGACCTTTGACCTTTAGAGGTAACATGTACAATTTGGATCCAAAATGGTTAAAATTGGATGAAAATTGACAGAGCTATTGCTCCATGAATATTTCAGAGATCCCAATGACCTTGTCCTTTGAAATTTATAGGTCACATGTAGTTACAATAATGTGCAGTGGTACATTATCTACAACTGCAGCCCAGCATGATGAAAATTCCCTAAAAATTGACCGAGATATGGCTAGGAGAAAATTTCAAAGGCCCAATTAAATAACGTTGACCTTTGACCTTTAGAGGTGTGTGAACTAGCTTTAGATGTCTGTAATTAAATGCAAAGCCATTGTTAATATTTCCTTTATTGACATGTACCCTGCCAAGGAGACTAAAACGTTTTAGCCCCTTTGACCAAGACAAGAGAGGCAAGAGAAAGGACTTCAAAGGGGCTCGCTGATTGAGCTTAGCAATATGATTGACAGATTATGGCCATGATGTCACCGAGCTTTAAGGAGTGATGTCACAGGCTTTAAGAATGATGCTCTTACACCCCTTTTTTGAAAAGTGGTCCACTTTTACCAATGCATTTTGGGTGATCTGCATTGCCCCTAACTAAGACTCCAAAAAGTGAGTCTCTGTACACCAACTCCATTCCTTATTCCTTGTAGCCATGCTGCTGCTCACCTGCTGTACAGCCACTCCAAATTTTTGTTCGTGTGCGTTTCACACGCTGACATTTCAAATTATCTTGTGACTAAGGATACGGCAACTCCAAAAGACAGCAGCTGTACATGTACAGCCACTCATTGCTCTGTTTATTGTTACTGGTTTATATTCTTGAAATCATTAATTACGGTAGCCATAGCGGCATAGCGGCTGAACAGCCAATACAGGAAATGAATAATGGATGTCACATGACCAAAATTGACTTCAACCCTTTTCCAGTAACAGTTTATAATCCATTTTTTAAAAGATGAAATGTAGAACCATTTAGGTAATTATGCGGTCGTCTGTGAAGCTATTTTGGAATATCTATATAACTTTCAGAATTTTTTTTTTTTTTTTTTTTTTTTGCATAATAGGGAAGATTTGGTACCAATCTACAAATACGGCCAAATTTTGAGTTTGGAAAATGTCAATTTTTATGAGAATTTTGGAGCTACAGAAATCAAGGTTTTTGGCCAAACGCCTACATGGTTTTGCATTTACAACAGAATGTAAATGTGTTGTTACTGTCAGTAAAACTTGGGTCTTCCAGGCAATGAGAAGTGATCAAGCTGCTCATTGCTTGGAGAGAACAATGGGCCAGTGGGGTATGGAAAGCACGATGGACCAGTGGGCTTGAGAGAAAACAATGGGCATTCCTAATCTGTTATTTTAGCAACTGAAACCAGCCATTAGGCAACCACATCTTTGTGATCTTCTCCCAGAAAAAACTTCAAAGATTCATTTTTAAACACAGATTTAAAAGATATATTTTCTTCCTTTTTTCTGACAATTATTTTAAACCCCAGTCGGTCGAGCATCTGCTCACATCTCTGCTGACAAAGTCTTTTTTAATCCCTCTTTGAGGTCGGGCCGTACCATATATAACTTACCGGTTGTTTCCGGCAGTCGTGCTTTTAATGTGCAGTTGTGTATTTGTACCTTTGAGTTAATTGAGTTTTATGTACTTTTATTTTTAGTTTATACCTGGGTTACTTTTCATGTGTAATTCGCGTTGCATTTTGTGTTTGATTTATATCCTGTATATGTATTTCAGTTTGATGTATACTTTTATTTCTCCCGTCTTTAGGGGGATTTAATAAACTTATTATTATTATCATTTCAGGACAACACATCAGAAGTATATTATTATAAAAGTACTTCTAACAAGACAAGTATCGATCAGAGGGAGTGACTAGATTTTTCACAATGACCAGTTTGCCGCTCCTTGAGAGCCAAGTGGACCTAAGTCGCATTTTCTCACAATTCTAATTTTCCTCCGACTTCTCCGAGGTTCTCAAGAGATTGCTGGTAAATGGTTTAACCGATTTTGATGAAATAAAAAGTTATTGAAAATATACATTCTTTCCTAGGAGTGATATGCAGCACTTTTATATTTTTTTATGTTGAATTACGCAAAGTGGATAATTGAAACGGTGCCTCTTTATAAATTAAAAACATCGTTCCTTTTGCTTTTAAAGAAAAAAGAAGAGAATCATTCCCAGACAATATATCCTTTTACCAGTTTTATAATACCAAATTTGAATATTCTATGTTAAATATTATTGGTTTTAATCCCAGAAAACCTTTGAAGTGAACCCCTTTGTAATATGTCACCAATCACCTCAAATCACGAAAAACCGATGATTGTAAAAAAAACATATTAATATCTATAAGAAAATGTATGGTTTGGGGGGGGGCTTAGAGCAATATTTTAGAAAGGAGAGCAGAATAAGATACCGCGACACTATATACGCTGAGCGTTACAGACGGCCCCTTAAAGGGCCTACAGGATGAATCATTCAAAATGCCTCTTAAGTATACATAGACCATAGTATATCCATTGGTACAAATCAACAATAGAACCGTCACAAATATACTTTATAAGCCTTTTTTTGTCCGAGTTTTTGTACAGTTTGCCATCCTCCTGTTCATAAGCGATCATTACTTTCCTCGCTTGCACATATACTAATGTCTGTCAACATAGTGAGCAGATTAGGGATGGCTGCTTTTTGGGCCACTCAGTCCACAACCATATACCAGTGAAATGGTGTGTTGCCCATGGTTGTGCCAATACCCACAAAAAAGAATCCGGTCTTTTCCACTTCCCAAGGAATCCCAAGCAGAGGCTACGATGGCAGGAACAAGTATGGTTGACACGGGCCAACTTCAATGTGACAGTCTAGAGAGCAGGATGCTGTGTGCAGCACATTTTAGTGGAAGAAATTTACAATCCATCCTATGTTATAATGAAAGCAAGGTTTTAGAACAGTGCCAAAGTTAAAAGACGACGCAGAGCCAAAATAAATATGCGAGACCTCCAACTATACCTTCGGCAAGCCCAGCATCTATGCCGACTCGAAAATGTACACTTGAAATTAAGTCAATTTACAGAAATAGAGTTTACATCATTTGATTGGAACTTTTCCTTGAAATGCATATTACCAGCCTTGCCGATGTGCATTTTTCTCTTTGTGCATGCAAATGCCTCCCACTCCCTGCCCCCCACTCACAGATCCATACATTTGGGGGTTTCATTATAAAATAAAACAGTTATTTTTTATTTTGTTTTGACTGATGTAGAAATTTAGACATTCAAAAATTCCAGACATGAACATTTTTTTCTTTATCAGATTTGATCTTACATGACAAAAAATGAGATGACATTCATTCTTCAGATGGTAAGCTTACTTACCAATGTCATCCCTGAATCATCATTTGTTCATTGTAATTTGTATCAAGGGTTGGGAGAATTGTAGGCATTGCTAGTTTGGAGAATTTTGCTGCAAACTTGTAATATATCAAAATATTGTGGAAAGCTATTGCAACTGATTCAAAATTGGATGTGCAGGAATGCGACAAGTTCTTATATACAAAGAAGTCGTTGTGGAATATTTTTCCAAACTATTGACTGTGGTCCATGTTGACCACAATAATTGGGAATCCTAGTCCAAAGACTTCAAATCAATTAGCTGGAATACCCTGGATCAGGCCTAAAACACCCAGTGCAGGGGAATCACACAAGTCACTGTGCGTTATGGTCATCTCTCTTGACCAAGCTGCAATAGCGGTCAGCCCCCACGCCAGGTGGCAGATCCATTTTCATAGGCTGTGGGTTGTCTCTTACACTCAAATTTCTTAAAGCAAAAAAATGCTGCTAAAGTTTAAGTTTCATAATATTCTGTACGAAACAAAAGCAATGTATCATTGACATTCTAAGCTGTTCAATCTCTGGGACTTGTCTTCTTGAACTGACTGATCTGTGGAAACAAGTGTCTGTGGCTCTCCTTAGTAAGGACGTACACCTAAAATCTGGTGAGCACATCTCACCAAAAAACTTGTCATTATTGTCATCACCATCAGAACTCCTCTCTTCAGTCTTTTCTGCAGAAAACTTGTATGAACACGAAAGACTCAACTCATGGTCACTGCCCCTCATGTCACTAGCATCTCCCCTTGTCCACATGCTGCTTCACTTTGTGTTCCCTGGATGACATCATGGCTCCTTTCACAAATAGGCACACACTTTAGCCACTTTGGGCTAAGGTCATATGACCTAATTACCATAACCTATCAGAAATAAGTGTTTTGTCGGCTGCACTTTATATTGTGAACATGAAATCTGACTGTAATACATAACTTTTTTAGTAATTTAGGTATTAGTGTGCTTACAAGACCTCCTTGTCTGGCCAGCATGCCCCACACAATTGAGTTGGGTTACTGATTTGATTGTTTCCAAAACCCTGACTGCCCTGATGGCGCCATCTCTTGGTTCCTATGGATCCAGTGGTGACTCCTTGTGTGCATGCTCCCATATTCTTCCTTCCAGCTGAGAGGTAAGTATATTTACTAATACCAAAATTACTGAGAATTTGACACATTAGTTACCTAGCATTACCTCTTGACCACTTTTGTCAATATGCATACGTATTGGAGGAGGGTGCAACTTTACGGGCATACTGACCATATTAAGACCGCAAGGACTGCCTGGGGGCACCATTGGTCTGAGTGAGGAGGCAACATCTTAAAGGAAAACCTCAGAGGTACATGGACTTGAAGCCACCAACAGCAAAATCCTGGCCAAAGGCTGGAAACCCTCCTTACCAACCAGCATGGGACCGCACTGGGCACCCCAAAAATCTCCCACCAACATGATAGCTGTCCACTTTTTGAGTAGATGCTGTCTATTTTCCATTCTTCAAGTCTAGAGGAACTAGCAAGATTGATGTGTCATGGAAAAGATGGTGGGTGCTAGGCGGCCGATAATATGGTTTCAACAGGCGGTGTCTGCAAAATGGGTCCACTGGCTCTAAGCCAGGGACATAGGGACAACCGCCCAAAACAAGTCAGAAAGAAAACTCTAGGTATGCTGACCTATAGACTGCATCAGAGTCTAAACCTTGAGGGCACCATAAACTGGAACATTGTGGCTGTCCTGACGGGACAAGGAAAGTCTAATGGACCAGTATCAGGAACCTATATGCAAAGTATCCTGCTATGCCAGCAAAGGCCTACAAGCCCACCTCAAGCACTATCAAGTTACACAAGTAGTGCTCAGTGCAATTCCTGGACGATCACCATCGGCAGGCACATAGGATAGTGACAACAGCAACATTCCTAAGGGTGTGCCAGGAGGTATCAAAGGTTTGCACCTCTAGCCAAGACTTGCCCAAAGACCACAGGCCTATCCAAAGCATTCTTACAGGCCTACAGGATCACCTGCTTGACCTATGAGATCATGTTTGGGCAAACTTGCTCCTTCTGAGGTTTACACAGGGACCAAAAGAGGGCGGACCTCTGACCCCTGGAATGGTCCATGTGTGAGAAAAACCTGTGCAGGGCTCTCACCAGGCACAGGGTTTTTCCCCATGGGAAGAGCTGTATCCAAAGCACTGAGGATGAAACCCGTAAAAGTCATAGATGGATCTTGAGCCACTTGGTTCTTTGCAGTGTGAAAGGACATGATGAACAGCAAGACATAAGGATCACTCCCAATCCAAATGTCCCACTGGTACAACAGGAGGTCTGCCAACATGTAAACTGGAAGTTATGTGTTTGTGCTTGTCGTGAACAAATCCACATATGGGGCACCCCACCTCGCCCACATAGCATAAACAACCCATGGATGGAGCCACCACTCCATTCCTACCAGCTGACCTCTTGACAAGAGTTGGTCGGCCAGGACATTCTGAAGTCCTAGGGCATGCCTCTCATGCATGCGGACATTGTGTTCAGAGCATCATCATATGATGCATCCAGCCAGGTCCACCAGCTTCTAGGAGTGTGATCTGCCCTGCCCATTGAGGTAGGTGATTGCAGTCCTGTCATCACACATAATGAGGACGTGTTTGTGTATCACTAGGTCCTGGAAGCAGAGGAGTGCTAGGTGTATTGCCTCTAGTTCCAACCAGTTTATCTGATGGGATGCAGGCCAAATGCCTGATATGGTGAACCCGTCAACATGGGCTCCCCATGCGGACTGAGAAGAGTCCATGTACATGGTGAGTTGCACCTGAAAGGGTGCTAATGTCTGTCCTGCCATGACATTCTCTGGAATGCATCACCAAAGGAGGTGCTGGCGGTCCTCTGGGAGGATAGGCGTTGGGGCTTGGTAGCCTTGGTCCCTCAACCATCTGTCCCACAGGGCGTGCTGTAAGGGATGACAACGAGGGTGACCCAGGGGAACCTGGGAGTCCATAAAGGACAGGGATCCTAACAGCACTTGCAAATGCTGAGCTGAGTGAACTTTCTGACTCGGGAATGCTTTTAGCATCAGCTGGGGTCTCTCCTACCTGTCTTCCTATAAGTGACAGATGTAGGCAACCAGGTCAAACTGGATGCCGAGAAAGACAAAGATCTACCGTGGCGTTAGGTTGGACTTTAAGAGAGTCACAATCAGGGCTAAGTGTTTGCAATGCTCCAGAACAGTCTCTGTGTGGTGCTGCAAATCTAGGCACAGTAGTGCTTGGATCAGCCAGTCATCCAGGTACAAATAATGCATCTGCCATTCTGTTGAAGGTACATGGTGACTGCCTGCATGAATCAGGTGAAAACCAGTGGTGCTGTGGCAAGGCTGAACAGGAGCACCCTGAACCTGGGCTGAAAATGCACACCACAATTACTTCCCTGAAGTCTCTTAAGTTGGCACGTGGAAGAATGTGTGCTCAAGATCCAAGGTTGAGGAACATTCCTTGGGCCACAGGACTGCCACCGCCAACCGAGGGAATATATTCAGCATTAACAGGTCTATGACCGGATGCCAACCTCTTCCCCACCTGGGGACCAAGAAGAGTAGGTTGTATACCCCATGTGCACTGTGATCTTCCACCAGTTCTATGGTATTCTTGCTCCAAGGTTTCTCCGCTGCCTCCAGCAACACTGATGCTTTAGGTTCCTGCATAGGAGGCTCAAACCACTTGAGTTTGCAGCACAACAGAACCATATCTTTCCAGAAGGACAGCAAATAGCCATGTCTCAGGGTGATTGAGATGAATGCATAATCTGTAATGGACTTCCATTGAGCAAGAAAGATAGAAAGACAACCACTGACAAGGTGCTCTGAGACATCCATAGTGGTGATGGAGGACAGCCCTGAGACTGAGGGGTCCAGCAAGGAAGATTCCGGAGCCCTGAGGATTGTCCGACTTCTTCACTTTAGTGAGCCGCTTGCCACTTCGCTTCCCACTTTTCCTGCGACTTCTCGCTGCCAGAAGGGTGGAGCAGATGAGATTGGGCATGGTCTGAAAGCCATGCTTTTGGGTGATGACAGCCAAGGACCCAGCAGAGTTGGTGAAAGCCTTGGATCCAGATATGCTTAGGCCCAAGCATGATCCTACGTCCATAGAATGACCTCCGCCATTTCTCCTCAAAACAGGGTGCTGGAAAGAATCCCCATTTGCGCTCTGCAAAAAGATCAGGTCATGCAGCTTCTGACCCTGTGTGACAAAAGCAGGTTTGCCTTGTGTATGCAGGCTCTCCTAACCTGGTGATCAATGGCTCTCGACAAGGCTGTCATGAGCAAAGTCGCTTGGTCAAGTCAAGTCTCCAGAAGGCATCAGTGAACTAGGTGATGGACTTCAGCCGCCGAGCTTTAAATCCCTGCCAATCCAAATCCACTGGAGATGTGAGGGAAAAATCTGCTCAGGCACAGAATACCACTTACCCTGGCACATCTGGCCAAGGGAAGAGTCACCCTTGTCGCAGATAGCCAGAAGTCAGCGGCTCCATGGGGAACTGGGTGCCATGAATCTTGGCCCTCAGCTGATCTTACAACTGGGCTATGAAGTGCCAGAAGGGAAAACGGGTCCTATGTCATGGTGCATCATCCAGGGACTAGCCCCAGCAGGACATGAAAATGCCCCTCCACCACTCCTCTCTTGAAGGGACCAACGCTTGATTGCCCACCAGGCTCTGAATAGGGGCTTTGAGGTGTTCAATCTCTTGGGCAGAGCTAGAGTGGTATCGAGTGATTACAGGTGCTAGAAGTTAAGCTGGAAGCCAGTGGCTAGTACTGGTAGAATAACAAATCTGAAGGCAAAAACTCATATTTCGCATAGGTGTCAATATCCAAAGACTTGGCATTCGCAAGAGGGCCATGGAGACCCAAATCCAGCTGTTCATTCGATGGTGATGGGGTGGCCCCTTGTGACAGAAGAACACACGTCATCTTGCCACATGATGGGGTAGCAACATCTTCCGTGGAAGACGCCGTTGCTTCCATCGCAGCCTGCACCTCCTCCTGCAATGTGGGGTGAGCAAGCAGGACTTCTGGAGGACTCAGGGGAAGAGCCACAACTGCCACCAATTCAGAGGTCTACTGTCCACTGGGCACCTGGAGGCTCAGTGCAGGGGCCATAGCTGCTGGCAGCATGCACGGAGTTCTGCTGTCTGGAAGCTACCTGCGGGAGCTCCTGAGCCCACGTACCGAGCAAGAGCTTACTCAAAGAGCAGGTGCAAAAATAGTCTGCTCAGGTATGACAAGGGTGTCAGCGGGGGTAAATGATGACAAAGTCTTCCTCCACGACTGCTGTGCTAGAGTTCCACTTGCCTCTCGAAGGCGAGAGGCAGGGTACCTGGCTCAATGGCAGGAGTCAGCTGGATTGCGGGCTGCTCAATCTGGGGGAGAGCAGGAGGCGGAGCCTCACTCAAAACTAGATGGATGAATCTTTGTGAAATTAACAGCTATGTGAAGACAAGAGTACAACTTAGGTACCCATTTTTTGTCTGGCAATATTCCAATTTTAAGTGCTGCCTTTTGAGCACTAAGATGGAAAAAGTTAACAATGTTAATTGCAGATGCTTAAAAATTCAATGACATAAAAACAATTCCTTTTTAACGGAAAACAAAAAATGGCTACCTGGGCTATATATACTATTGTCTTAACATGGCCGTTGATTTCCAGCCTTTTATGCCAAAAGTTTCATTGTGGTCCTTTCTCAAAGTGCAAATCAGACCCTTGAATAAAATGCCTCTCATATTTCACAAATTAAATCTTAGAATATTTATTGTTACATACAAAGAAACTACACATATTGACAAAACTAAAAATGTATACATCAATGATGTACAAAAACAGAGACATAATGGCAATTTTTGCACCACCATGTTATATGCACGCCAAGTGAGAGCAGGCACCTAAACAAACAAGACTTACACAATGCCTTGAAGGTCCGTCCCTCTTTCCTGAAAAATGCTAAGCGAAACCTGATGGCTGATGGTATTGAAATTAGCTCACATATGCTATCTACATATAAGTGACAAGGTTAATTAACTTCCTCTGTACGTTATGGAGGGGATGTGTGTATCTAAGAAAGTGGCACCGATTATCATGAGAGTCAAGTTACCTGCTTTTATTGGGTTAACTCTTTCAGTGCCAATCAGGTCTTAAGTCAATCTACTTAAGTCAGACAAGTCTAAATTATCATTAGGATCCCAGATTCGTATTCCTCGTAAAAAGACCTTTTATCCAAGACTAGTATGCCTATAATTCCAGTGAAAAGCTGTTGACTCATTCCAAAATGAGGCACTGAAAGGGTTAAGTATAGTGTGCCCAGGTGGATTACGGGGCCAGCAAGAGAGCTGTATGGTGGGTTGCAAATAAGCTCTGTTAAAAACCCAGCTTTCAAGGTATCCATTTCAGCAGGGTGTCTCATACGACCAGGATGAAGCGTTCAGTTTGTTTTTTTTTTTTGTTTTTTTTTTTTTTTTGTTTTGTTTTGTTTTTTTTTCGGAGGAGGGTGGCTCTGGCTTACATTTGTGTATCGGTAACTGTGAGCTGGTAATTGACCAGCGGGTATCATGCCTTGTATGTTCAAAACGTCATGGTATCCTTTCGCGGTAACTGCACATGCATGTATCATTACTTCAGAGGAATTAGATGGAGTGGACAGAGGGAAGAGTTGTGACACCAGGGGATTGGGGAGGCATATCCATGAATGTAGGCTTTTACGGTGTACATAGCGTCAGGGTTTGTTAACCCTTTCCAGTCAGATTGAGACTGAGTCAATGGCTTTCCTTGTGCGCTCTGGACACTATAATAGCTGTTGACCTAGGGCACGTGATTCTCCAATTTATCTTGTCCAAACTTTGTACAAAAGGATAGAACAAATCATATTCATGAAAAATGGGTAGGGGGACGACATTTGCACATGCAGATGTTTTGAGCGAGAAAGGGTTAAGGTGAACAGAGAGAGTGAGTGTTATCCCAAGTTTGATGGATTTATATTAGTGAAAAAAGAAACACATTATATCTGGAGTCCTAAAAGAACAACATATATGACAACACAGATTATAGATCTGTTTTTATAATGAGGCATTTATAGGGAGAGAGATGAAGTGCTCCAACCTTGTAGAATGTATACACAATGTTGCTATTGTGTTCCCCATTTCATTTTTTTTTCAGGGCTGCATGCAGCATGAGAAGACAGGAGGTTGGTAGATAGAGAGTGGGCTGCAGGTTCGCGGAAACACCGTAGGATGTACCTCCTGAAATATTTATGCCTGCCATATGCAGAGCTTATAACACACTATCCGTCCCCAGTGGACAGCCTGCAGTAAGTAGCCTCTACAAGGTGTATTGGTCCCTCGCCTGTTTGCGTTGATGTACATGTATACCCATACACTGGACACCATGCTGGACCAGTTATTGCAGAACTGATGTAAACACAGGTAGGCAGACTGTACGACAGACGTTCAGCCACCAGCACCAGCGGATAGGAACACGGTAACCGTTGTCGTGCCAGCTGCATGCTCTGTGCCAAGACTACACCTATCCCGCAGCCACAGTGCACAAGGTAAACAGTTCACCCTTCTTTATACTATAGGTGAAAGATGTGCCCATATGCATAGAGTACGCACGGAGGCCTATATGCCATGGGTACATTTGACACCCAGGCCCAGCTAGTCCCGGTGCACACCATTCAAAAGAATGGAGTTGTTCAGTGATGTCCTTGCACCTGCCATGCAGTGCTAGGTATATTCACGCAACCTGTATTTAGATGTGAGTTCCCGTGGTGAAAACGGGCTGAATTGTAATTTCTGTACATTGTAAATGCATGTAGATAAAATATACAGGTGTGAGTTTTCCATATTGTATGCAGGTGTGTTCATGTACATTATTCATTTACATCAATTGCAGATTTGTTTTGTATATTTGTGCATATGAATTTTGTAAGTATGATTTTGAAGAATTTTATAAGTGTGTTGGTACCTGCTACAAAGACCATCTGCCATGGGAGACCACATGTACTTTTTATAAAGACACTCCTCCCAAGACAAGGGGCTCTACTATTCTTTTATTAATTCACTTGCAATTGAGATCACCTAGCTGCTATGTGGGACCAAATTTCACTGGCAGACGGGAACTGATCTTAAATAGCCGGTACTGTGTACTCCTGGGTACAGGAACACTCTAGGTGACAATGTGACCAAGTTAATTAGATTTATAACTGTTTTGACAGATAGGTGTATGCACGCAGTCACATAGGGATAATACATGTGGTTCAAAGTGGACCAATGCAAGCGTATGTAAGCAAGGTGAAGGAAGTGAGATATTATTGAGTTGAAAGGTAATACATGCATGCACATGATATGATCGTTAGGTATACATTGTCCATCATTGTCAGATATTATTGCCGTCTGTATGTTGCCATGCCATTATCAGTTGTAATCAAGTGTCGCCTGTGGAGAGTAGGACCATTGCTGGGTCATCAGTTACTGAAGAGACAGGCAGTCAGAGTTATTAGGGCCAGTGCCTGGTGTAACTGTTACTGAAGAGACAGGCAATCAGAGTTGTTAGGGCCAGTGCTTGGTGAATCTGTTACTGAACTGACAGTGAGGCAGTCAAGAGTTATGAAGGCCAGTGTTTGGTGTAACTGTTACGGAACTAACACTCAGAATTATTAGCTCAGTGCTGAGTATATCTGTTACTGAACTGACAGTGAGGCAGTCAAGAGTTATGAGGGCCAGTGCTTGGTGTAATTATTATGACAGTCACACGGACCGTTAGGATTATGAGAGTTAGTGCTGAGTGTATCTGTTATTCAACAGACAGGCAGCCAGGATTATTAGGGTGAGTACTGATCGAATATGTATCTATTACTGAGCTGACAGGCAGCCTTATTAGAGTCACTGCGGAGTGTATCTGTTACTGAAATGACAGTCAGACGGACAGCAGGATTATTAGAGTTAGTGCTGAGTGTATCTGTTACTAAACTGACAGCCGGACAGACTGTCAGGACTGGTAGGGTCAGTACTGATTGAGTGTATCTGTTATTGAAGTGTCAGTGGGGCAGTCAGGGTCATTGCACCATTGGTGCCCTTAATAAAATGTAAATGCGGTAAAGGAACTTAACATGTGTGTGTGTGTGTTTGTGTGTGTGTGTGTGAGAGAGAGAGAGAGAGAGAGAGAGAGAGAGAGAGAGAGAGAGAGGATACCAATATCATCATGTGTTTTTACAAAAAGTATTGTCTGCCTTTACTTTCGTTTAAATCATCGTCTCCATGTCTGCATTATTGTAACTTCCCATGCATGTGCACAAATGTGTACTCTTCTTGCAAATTTGAGCCAGTTTGCATGTACACATGAATATTGACCCCATACCTTTGCAGCTTGTTTGGTTGTGAGCATGGCCCGTCTGATCTATTTCAAACAGCCTGCCGGATAAAATCAATTTACCTAAACTGCCAGTGAGATTAAGGACCATTATTCATTATTTGCTCATATAATTTGTATGTTAGCAGCAATACTGAAATATTGTTACTGATACAATCAGCATTTTATGAACTTACTGTGTTATCCCTTTGTGGTGTGCCTGAGCTGTTCAGTGTCCCTCCTTAGTGTCATAATATTCCAACTTATGTTTAGTTTGACAGGTATTCTTTATTCAAAATGAAGCTCTTCATTTATAAGAAAAACTTCACTTATTTAGCTAGTTCATCATTTGCCACGTTCGTATTTATTCATTATTATGTGGGTTGTCCCTGCTTAATATTTAGCTTAGACAAGGAGCTGCAACTCATGGAGACATATATGGGTACCGGCTCCAAAACGTTCTGAGTAGTTACTCGCTGAAGAACTTTCAATTTATTTGGGCTAATACAGCCTATGCTAAAATTCTACAGAAGAATGTGTGCAATATGGACAATAGTACTTCCATATGTATATAGGTCAGACAGTGACAGGTTCGCTTAAGGGGAGTAAAGAGTTTGGACTGTAGAATAGGATAAGACTACCAGGAAGTGGTTCTGGACAAAAATACACAAATACAAAACATACAGGGCTGAACATCAGTCTCATATTTTGAAAATATCCAGAGTGCCCTGGTTTTGGACAATTTTGTTCATTTTGAGTTCTTAAGATGTTTTTTGGTAGAGATGTATATTGTCTATCAGTTGTCCAAATTTGGTAGTACTATAGTCCGAACACAATCTGAAGAAACTGAAAATATTTTAAATGTTCACATGGTAGTAAATGGAACATATATCAATGTTTGAATTATGATTACTGACAATCATCACTAATTATCTTATTTGGTTATATAAAAACTGGTTTACTCTAATAATTCCTTACAGGAAAACATATCAAGGATTTTCTAAGAAATGAGCAGTTCTTTTCTTAATGTGTGTCAAAAAATGAAGAGTCCACCAACTTTATAAATTTTGACAAAATTAGTCATATTGCTTTTTGTTGTATTACCATTGTGAAAAAGCCACATGCTGGCATGAAAAATCCCGAGTACAATTTTGTAGAAACTTGTATTGAGATCGTAAATAGCACAAATTTGGCCATTTTGTGTTTAATATTTTTCACGAATTTCACAAAAACACATTTTTACCCGAAATGCTTGTGTAAATACAACTTTAAATGTACATTTCCATCTTTAGGGCAGACAGATTCTGCAGATATTGTGGTCAATTAAGTGTATAAGTATAAGCTTATTATGGGAATGCATGATATTTAGTCCAGAAGTGAAGTCACTTTGCCAGGTTGGACATTGCCTGAATAGGAACAATATGGTAACAGTAATATGTGCTGCACATATGACATTTTGCTCAACTTCAGATAGAAGTCTGAGCTTCTGATTTGTTGATGCAGCATTACCATTTTAACTCATTCCACCCTGAGAGAAGACTGAGTCAACAGATTTCCTTGGCATGTTCTCGGTGCATTGCGCCCAGAGCGCGGCAAGGAAAGCTGTTGACCATGGGCATATAATTTGGAATGATCTTCCATGCAAGTTTCATCCAAAATTTTTAAAAATAATCCCTAAATTAGTAAAATACAATTAGCAGACGACATTTATATATTAGCGGGAAAAAGCGTCAATAGGATGGAATGAGTTAAGATCAATTGACTGACTAGTCGGGCTGAGCTTTTAGGAGGCCAAGTCATCCATCATCCATCAGTCCGTTCACAATTACAATTTCGACTTCTCCAAAATCGTCACTCATGTTCACCTGAAACTTGGTGGCAATATACTTTGAGTGGGTCTCTACCAACTTTTTTCAAGTGGTCACGCTCATGTGATATTTGTATTTTTGATGAATTATGGGGGGGGGGGGTGGCAAATCTTAAAAAATATTCTTCTCTCAAACCGCTCACCCAATTGCTCACACAGAAACAAATCAAAGGACTCCTAGTTCTTAATTTATTTACCAGGTGGTGCTGCAATTTTTTTTCTTTTTTTATGATTTTTTTGTCTGTTTTCATTATTTTAACTTCTTCTCCAGAATCGTCTTTCAGATTAAGCTGAAACTTGGCGGATATATTCTTTGTGGAAGGGTCAAACAAAGTCATGCAATAAGTGGCACTGCTGTGGATTTCTGATTTTTAACAGTTTTTTCAATTCGGGTACTTATCGGCGAATGCACTTTTCCTATTGATTACTGTGTAAGTCAATGGGCATTCTAATGCTAATTCCCATTTTTCACTTCTTGTCTGACCACGTCATTCAGATTGACATCAAATATGGTGGCAATGTGCCTTGGGTGAGTCTCTACCAAGTTTGTTCAAATGGTCTCGCTTCAGTGTTTTATGGATTTCTTATGAATTGTTTTGTTAATTTATTTGGACAGATCTTAAAAAATATTCTTCTCTAAAACCGCTCACCTAATTGCTTTGATATCACACAGGAACATTCCTCGGGACTCCCAGTTAGTAATTTGTTCACCAGGTGCACTGCTATTATTGGTTCAACTGAGTTGCTTGTCAGACTGAATTTTAATGGGCTCAATAACTTAGACTTAGAAATACTTTTAAGTGTCATATGTACTCAGCTAATTCAAGCTCAACACAGGTCTATTCAGTTGCAACCTTGATTTTGTGGGACAAGCTCAGGTCAGCTGAGCACGGGCTGTTCACGCAGCCCTCTAGTTTCATGCATCATGCTTGCAAGGAAAATAATATAAAGCGCTGCCTACAACAAGCGGCATTACACACACTCAGAATACTGGAAGGGTGCGGCACAATATGCATAGAATGGTTACGCACACACATATTTTCACACAGAGTACAGCTGTGTTTATTCTATGGTCTTCAGTATAGTAAAATAAGGAACTGTAAACCAGAAAGTTGGGAATGTCAACCCAAGGTGATGGCAGCCGACTCGATGCAAAGCCCAGGTGGACAATCTTGACCTCAGGCTCAAAATTCTTCATGTTACCAGCTAGGTCCAAGGACATATCATTCTTGATGTTCACCCTTTGACCCAACTAATGGCATTGAGCACAGGCAACGAAAAAGATAGTGAAGAATTTCATTTTTGTGTTTTGCAAAAAAAAAAAAAAAAAAAATCCAGGAGAATGCATATAATTTTTTGTTGCTGTTACATGTACAGTGGGTACCATTGATTACGCCCACTGTAGCACTATGGTCATACAAACCCCACCACTGTGCCGTGAAGTAAGGCATGGCTGAGGTTATACCACGGTGTATTTCACAGCAATATAGACTCTCAACTTGGGAGTAAACTTGTGCAGTTTCCCACTATCTCTCTGATGTGGTGTACAACAGTTTTCTGGGAGTTCCTGATTTCAGCCGCCATAACCAATGGAAAGCAGGAGTATTTGCCTGCACCTGCACAGAATGACTTGTCAACACGCCTGCATGACTTTCATAATGCATGCAAAACAACAGTCTATATACCTCATGCCTTCGTCAACTGAGCTTCCTTCAATTTTGTGTTTGTCTGTGAACTATACCAAATGGAGAAGAGATTGAAAGAGTAAAATTTCCAATGAACTTGCCTTCGCTGAGGGCTATAATAAACGAAAAAAGATTCGGTTGCCTTAGATGGTCTGAAAATGCAGGAAACGCCTGTTTATGTGCAAGCGGCTGTAGATAATCCAGTGAGTAAAATGCCACATGGCTGTAGGTTCCTTGCACATACATGTAGATGCACTTCAGGCAACATGCTTTAGACTTGGTGCAATTCTCTATTGTTAGTTGTTTGTCAGCGTGATTGGGCATACTGCCTATTGCAGTCTCCTGTCTACATACTAAATGGTTCCTCCCTTAAACCCTTTAACTGCTTGTCAAAACAACAGTTACATTTACCTACACTGTTACAATGAGTCCACCACCAAATTCCTCCTGCAAAGGCCCTTCAGTCAAGTACCAACTTACAGAGTCTAAATTTGGCAGCTCCGGAGAAACTAAATGGTCCAGGTCGACAGCATTTCTTTGAGTGTGTCTTGTGCAGAGTGTGCTGACGAAATGTGTTTACCCAGGGTAGAAATAAGCGCTTTAAGAGTTTATTGCCTAACTTTTTTGTGGAGCAGCAGGGAGGTGCAGATGGTTGTGAATGCAGCATAGACACTGGGAGATGTGTTGCATGAAAGTCGTTATATCTCTGGCGGCTTTGTGGGGATTGCCAGCAGGGCTGAACTGTTGGCATTCCCAGAGGTCAGGCACTGCTATAAATGTAGCAGCTTTTGCCGAGATGAAGTCGGCAAAATTGGATTTGCTGACCCCATTATCATCTCCTTTTGTTGCAGTCAATTATTGTCTAGCCAGATTCTCAACTCGGATGGGCATGCATGGGACTTCATCAGTTGATGCTGATGTTAGTTTACAGCGCAGGATGCAACATGTATACAGGTATTTTATATGCTGTGTAGACAACAATATAAGTCTTTACGGGTGACTTTACACAAAGTCAATAGTGGCATCTATCTCGTGCCGAGAAACCTATTCCACAAGATCTGTAAACGTATAAATTGTTTTTAGTTCTGTTTGCCAGAAAAGTGTCTGCATTCCGTCATTACCTGTTAAGGAGTGCATGCACACACACACACACACACACACACACACACACACACACACACACACACACACACACACTCAGCTGAAGTCATTCATGGCCAAATTCGACGAACTTCAATTTGCCCTGGATTGATGTAACTATACAATAGATTTATCTTCTCTATATAAACCAGCCTTTCCTTCAAGTACCAACATGCCTAGATAGAGTTAGATACCATGGGAATACCCGAGGCCATGTCAACAACTTTCCTTGGGGCGCTTGGTGACACGTGCGTGTATTGGGTGGTAAATTCTTGCATGTGGCCTGAGAAAGCATGTCCACAGCTGTTGGGATATTCCTGGTAGCTTCCCTGGCCACTCACAAGGCTGAATTGAAGGCTTATCACTTCTTCAACTTTGTCGCTTAAGTGACCTTAGAATGACCTTGGAAAAGCGGGGTGAAAGTCACCCTATATTGCACATTTTAATCCAAGTATGATGCATAATTTCTATTATAGATTTATAACAGCATGGTCTTTTATATATGCATTTCAATGCTTTGTTATCATCGCTCTACATACAAGGTGTTTTGTGACCTTGACTGTACAGGTCAAGGTCATTCATTCTTTGGTCATATAAATTTGGTAATACTAGTCCAATTGAATCTCAACACAATAAATTCAGTGCATATTCCACCTCAAAGAAGTCATTTCTAGGGAATGTCGTGGCTGGTACCACCAGCAAGCTTCCATGTCATAACCCTTTTGTCTTTATAACATATATGTATACCATTGTGTTATATGCATGTAAGTCCACAATTTAACTCTGTGATGTACATCACAAGTTTTTAACATTTTGACTATATGTTACCAGTAATGACACAAGCCTGCAGGTGGTGGCGATAATATCAAAGGCAACCAGTATAGGATACATCCAGAAATTATATTTCATGGGGCATCTTAAACATGTAGATGCTATGATGCCCACAAGCAGTTAATTGTTTATGGATGGACAGACAGACTGATGGACAGACGTGAATGATACCATGAGCTCTTTGTCCTGAGGTCAATAGAGCTAATGATATACAGTACTCCCTCTTTGTAACATCCCTCATTACAAGGCGGTTTCAGATATACATGTAACACTATGGGTACCATGGCTCGTAGTTTTCCCATTACTTCTATGTTAAAGGTCCCTGTTATACGGCAGTTTTGCTATGACACGGTATACCCTGTTGACCCCAACACCAGCGTTATAAAGAGGGAGCACTGTACATGTATTGTATTCATTCTAGTAAGTGCATTATAATATCCTGAAGAAAAGTAAATAACACAATATGCCTTAAAAAAATTGTTATCATTGTATATCGCCACCTTAATAACAGATATTGGCATTCACGTGCATAGAATTGGAACGCGAAGAATATATCTAAATATCTTTAAGAGCATCTTGAAATCCCATGACAATTGATAAAGTGTCTGTATTGTATTGTCACAATAGACTGCTGCAGTAAAGCTTCAAACTGAGAAAAACATGCAGATGCACGTAACTAGTCAGCTGAATTGCTATTAAAGAGTGATAATAATAATAATTTATTGAACCTCCGCAAGCGGAGAAAGGAAAAGCACATGTAAAATACATCGAAATTATGAAGAGGATACATCCCAAGTTCAAGGGATTTATCTGGAATCCTGCTTTTTTAAATACCGGAGCGAAGCGTAGGGATTTAAAAATGCAGGATTCCAGATAAATCACGAGAACAAGGGAGGCTATCCTTTTTATACCGCGCCTTCTTTGTTTTCATGAATATAAATGCATTTTAAAATGTATTCACCAAAGCAAATCAGTCCTGTGTTGAAATTTAGCCATACAAATTTAAAGCAGGGATATATGTGTAAGCAGGTGACATATACATAAATGAATACAAAATGATAATAGTAAAACATAAAATAAAATTGTTGAACTCAATCAGATACTTAAAAGAAATTATACCAATAAAAACGCCTTAGTCAATAGCATGGCCAGTGTATGCTCGTAAACCCACGGCTTTTGGAAGTTTTCGTGAAATAGTAGGTACTTTAGTGAGTCTACTACATCATCTGTGTGCTCACGACATGTAAGTCGTGGCTTGTCTTAAATTAAGAAATACTGAAATGGGACATTATACACCCCGTTCCACTTTAATAACGACTCCTTTAAGTTGCCGGTATAAGTGAACATCCAATCTGCTATGGGTAATACGTTAAACAATTTAAAGAACAAACCCTCATGCCGCACACTGTCAAAACAATTTTCAGCGTAGCTCATAAAATGACACAGAGTATTATTGATAATTAACAGCCACATTGCATTGTACCAATAAAATATAGATAAATAATGCTGCGTTGCGCAGGTGCCGGGGAAGGCCCGGCGCTGCGAAGATGCCATGAAAATATAAGATTGTACATATCAAGCTTCGTAGACAAAGTGATGCTGGTTTAGGGTAAAAGAGCTAGAGCACATAGAGATATATATGTATAATCCAGTATATACTATGCGTGCCACCAATGGGACATTTCGGAACAACGAAGTATTATCAGGCGTGGCAGAGATGCCTGTTTGTTAGCCTCATAAGAAGTGATGCATTGACTCGGGTCCCGGATACCGGGGACCCGCCTGAAATAGACACCTTTCGCTGGACCTGCGTATAGTCAGTACGCGGGTTATCAAAAATGGGTTTCCCCAGGAAGTCACCCGTAACTCACCTGGTACAAACCACCACGTGCGCGGACGAGGAGCCAACGCGGCAGGTATGAATCATGTGAAGATAGCAGTTAATTATACTTCTTTTTTAATTGTATGTTTTTAAATACCAATTCACATTTTAAATTGATTATGTAAGACATGTGAAATGATACCCCCCCCCCAAAAAAAAGAAAACATAGGCGCTAAGTAGCATTACCAAAATATAGAATTACATGGAACAAGGAACTGCTTGACTCTTGTGACACAACTTAATCATGGCTATTTTTACTTCCTCTTGAGATTTAGGTTACGTTACTGTTCTTGCCAATACGGAAGAACACACTTTCTTGCGTTGTTGGCCAACGCAAGGACCCAAGATCAAAATATCTGTGTTCTCTGACCAGATGATATGGTCTATCGATCAGAATTAATTCATTGCTCATTCTGCACATGTTCATAATTACATCTAAGTGATCTATGTGCCAAACGCATGTTCCAGATATTTCATAGAGATCTTTTTATATAATCTTCAAGTTGCTGAAATACTACCATATGATATTTCGACATATATTTGCACCTTCATCCTCAGAAAGTGAGCAGAAAAAAGTTTACACCATCTATCCTCGATAGAAATATATGGCGGAAATGTATGAAAAAGAAACAAAGAAAGAAGGAAAGAAAAAAGAAAGAAAGAATATTTGGTAAAACAGTATGTCTCTTTTCACACACAGACATAGATAATTGGCGTTATGAATGTATGTAATGTATGCATGTACATGTATGCATGTATGTATGTATGTATGTATGTATGTATGTATGTATGTATGTATGTATGTATGTATGTATGTATGTATGTATGTATACACTTTTTCTGCCTGAACGAAACAGTTGTGTCCATAGCAAGCAGCATGAATTATATCCCGATATCAGAATTTTGAACAGGAAGATCGTGGAGCAGACTGTATCAGGAACATATAATTGTAAACAATGAATTTCCAAAGTGACAAGTGATCGATGCAAAATTATGCGTACTTATTTTAGATTTTATTATGAAAATGGGAAACATCATTTACCGTGGTACTGGACAGCCATGCTGTTCTCAACTTCTATTGCTAAGCATATACTTCATTCTATGATTGCACTTGCTACTTTGACCTCAATGATAAACGGAAGCCTTTCCCACGCAAACATTTTGAATTCATCAGTATAGACCCTATATATTCTGCCACTTTTCCTTTATAAAAGAAATGCACCACAGTTGATAAACAGCATGTGTACAAGGTATCATGTACGAATTCGGGAATCAGTGCAAAAATTCGTACCTCGTAGTACCTCGTGGCGTTCGCCGTGCGACTCGTACGGCGAACGCCATTTCGCTATCGACACGTCTCTTCTTGAAATTGCACCTGTCATGGATCACTGACCAGAAAATCCCTCGCTGGGGTCTACGGTCGCGTTCTCTGAAAACTCGGGAGTTGCGAAAGGTCTCTGATATGAAAACGCGGGTCCCGGGTCCTGTTTTGTTGTACACGGGTGTTTACAAAAATAAACAAATAAACAACTGTACAAAATTTGCTCACACAGATTTCCTGTACGTTCCTTTTTGTCGAGTTTTAGTATTAATTGCTTGGACTAGATCCGATTTCATGCTTGTTTTTACCTTTACAAGTGTTGTGTTAATTGAATTGTTCACACATTTCTGGCAAGTATACCATTCATGCCATACATGTTCATTCTGTCAAAATGGACAAGTGTACCAACGATGGTAGTGTTCTTTGGAATCACTTCATCAAAAGGATGGATTTGCAACATGTAATACTTGCAGCAAGGACTTTAAATATGTAGGCGGTTCAACAAGCAATCTGCTAATAAGTACTTGACTTTTAAACATTTGGATTTAATATCTGCATCGCCAGTTAGATCTGGACAAATGAGTGTGGTTAATTTTGCACTAATGGATCCCAAATGTCCAGAATCCAAAGCAATAACCTCCTTGCTCAGCGACTTTATTGTTGAGGACCTAAAGACACTGACCATAGTAGAGGTGAGGGGGGGGAGCAATCAGGAAGTTCTGCAAAGCCATGAACCCAAGGTTCGTTATGCCATTGGTTTATTCTTTATTTTTTTACAAAGCAATCAGCTGACAGGCTCACCGCGTTACCGTATGGGGGTCTCTTACACGTATCTTCTATTCTTTTTAGTAGGTCGAGTTTAAATTGTTCAAATTAATAAAAGGGTCGTGCCTGAATAAATTTAAAACGATAAGAAATTATGTGTGTTCATCACAGTTTTTTAAAAGGTCAAAAACTCTGTTGTTGGCGGTGATTTCTGTACGACCTGTTACGCATCGATACTAGTCCCAATGATTGAATGATTCACGAAAAAAAGTTACTCAATTACATGTATAGGCAGTAAACTATAAAAAAGGCAAAAGAAAACGAAAGTACCTGATATGAAAATAATTTACACATTTTAGGTACAAAATGCTGCGTTATAGAACAGTTCTGAGCACCATTACCGACAAACACGAGGCTTCAAAAAGAGCAATAAAGAAACTGGCCCAGTCGGTGACAAACCCAGCCTTAGCAGTTGACACTTGGACCTCGCTGGCAAATGACAGTTATATCATCAACTATAGACGATTGTCCATTTTTTGTGGTGGGTGCAAAATGGAAGCACATGCCTTTTTTTTCCCTAGGCTACCTGTGTCACACAGGACCGCGGCGCATAAGCGGTGAGCCACAGTATTATTATTATTATTATTATTATTATTATTATTATTATTATTATTATTATTGTTATTGTTATTGTTATTGTTATTGTTATTGTTATTGTTATTGTTATTGTTATTGTTATTGTTATTGTTATTATTATTATTATTATTATTATTATTATTATTATTATTATTATTATTATTATTATTATTATTATTATTATGCCTTACACTTGATAGATTAGCCAAACAATTTCTTTGTGTACCAGCAACTAGTGTACCATGTGAGCGGGTGTTTTCCGTATGTGGACACATTATTACAAAGAAATGTAGTTCCCTTTGCCCAGAAACCACAGAGATGCTGGTTTTCCCGTTTTGTAATTTAATTTAATTTTAAAAAATTGTGCAGTGTATAAGTTTTTGCGTAAAAGATAATTTTTTTAATTTAAAAAGTGGCCATATTTGTGGGATGGTTATCAGTAGAATTCAAGGGTTAATCTTACATATGCGTGTAATTTCATCATTTCATTGTTTTGCCACTCAAAAAAGGAACTGCTTCCAGAGGGTTTATAATTACGTGTATTTTGAGTACACACTTGCATTGAATGTTGCATGTGTTTCCAGCGCTCCTCGAGTTTTGCCCCCTGCACACGTTGAGCTGTAAGGACAATTAACTGTGCTAAACGAACACAACTTTACAAATGGCATATGTGCCCAGGACCCTCCAGCCACGGATCTGCAGATGAACTGCTTTGTCTGTGAGCTTAATAATTAAACAAGAGCAAACGAGAGCTCTCAGACCAACATTGCTGTCTTCCCAGCAGACACTCTCTAGAGTTAATTACTGCTGGCGCTACACTGGATTTGTAGTGTTTGTGGATATGACCAAGCCCCCGTTTGTTACAGAAGGTGGAGAGTGACATACATGCATGTATAGCCCGGAGGCTGATAATGATGAGGCGCAGCTCTGGGGCCTTCTTCAGATGCCAAAACCTTCCCCACTCCTTCAAATAAAAGGGAAAACAAGATGATTCAACAGAGCTGTATCATTTAAGTTGAATGGCATAAATACATCATGTGTAAGTTTTGCTGCAAAAACAGTATGCGTGATATTGACTGAGGCATTCCGCTGTGGTTCAGGCTGTTTCTTTCTTTCTCTCTTTCTTTCTTTCTTTCTTTCTTTCTTTCTTTCTTTCTTTCTTTTTTCTTATAATTCATAATTTTATTGTTTTCTCATTTAAGTTACATATCAATAAAGTTACCCTTGCCAGTCACATGCCTTGATATTGCACAGTAAGTTAAAATGTGCGGTCTTTTAGTTTAATACCTGTCTATACATTTTCATCCATCTTTCCATCTTTCTTTCCATCTTTCCTTCATCCCTCCCTCTTTCTTTCATTCATGCTTTTTCTTTCTCTCTTTCCTCCATGCTTCTTCCTTTCCCTCTTTTTCTATCTTTTTGTCATGTGCAAAAATGGCTCATGATCTTTTGAGTCATTAAAAGTGATACGTACACTGAATTATTAATGTATATAAAATGTTAATTCTAATTAAAATATTATTAAAGGCCCAAATAGAGTATGAATGTAGACAATTAAAACTTTTTAGCTCAGCTGACTTGTCAGTCAGCTGAACTTATAGGATGGTCCCTAGTCCATCGTCCCTCCATCCACAATTCACATTTTCAACTTCTTCTCCAAAACTATCAGCAAGATTCACTTAAAACTTAGCGGGGATCTACCACGTTTGTTCAAATGGTCACGCTTCAGTGGTTTTTTTTTTGGTTTTTTTTTTTGCAAAGGTTTAAAACTCTTCTCGGAAATCCTTAACCAATCGCTTTGATATCACATAGGGACACTGCTAGAGACTGATAGTTTTTAATTTGTTTTTCGGGTGGTGCTGCAATTTTATTATATTTTTTTTAGCTCAGCTGAGTTGTCAGTCAGCTGAGCTTTTAGGAGACGCAGTTGTCTGCCCATCATCCATCCACAATTCACATGTTCGACCTCTTCTCCGAAACAGTCAGCCAGATTTACTTCAAACTTGGAGGAGATGTACCTTGGGTAGGTCTCTACCAAGTTTGTTCAAATGGTTGTGCTCCAGTGATTTTTTTTGAGGGGGGAATCTTAAAAAATCTTCTCTGAAACTGCTTACCCAATTGCTTTGATATCACACAGTAACACTCTAAGGGACTCTTAGTTCTAAAATTGTTCACCAGTTGGCACTGCATTTTTTTCTATTTTTTTCATGATTTTTGGTGCGTTCTTGCTATTTTTGATTTCTTCACCAGACCTGTCACTCAGTTGAAACTTAGTTAATACTAGGTGGCACTGCTATGGATTCCTGGTTTGTTTGTTTTTTTGTTTTTTGTTTTTTGATTACAATCAGGGTACTAATCCGTAAATGCGCCTTTCGTATTGATAACTATGTTAGTCATTGAGTGTTCTAATGCTCATTCACATTTTCTACTTATCCAAAACCATCAGCCAGATTGACTTCAAACTTGGTGGCAATGTACCTTGGGTGGATCTCTACCGAATTTGTTACAATGGTCACGCTCGAGTGATTTTTTGGATTTTTAATGCACTTTTTTGTTTTTTGGGGACAAATCTTAAAAAATCTTCTTGTCGAAACCACTCTCCTGATTGCTTTGATATTACACAGGACCACACCTAGGGACTCCTAGTTCCTAATTTTTAACCAGGTGGCACTGCAATATTTTCTAATTTTTAGCTCAGCTGATAATTCAGCTGGCTTTTAGAAGGGCGAGGCATCCGTCTTCCGTCTGTCGTCCTTCCACAATTCACATTTTCGACTTCTCCTCCAAAACCGATGAACGGATCCACTTTATACTTGGTGAGGATGTGCCTTGGGTGGTTCTCTACCAAATTTGTCCAAATAGTCACGATCCAATGATTTTTGGATTTTAAATGAATTTTTTTGTTCATGTTGGGGGAAATCTTAAAAAAATCTTCTTCTCCGAAACGGCTTGGCCAATTACTTTGAAATTGGATAGGGACACTTCTGGGAACCCTTAGACCTTAAGTTGTTCAACAGCTGGCGCTGCGATTTTTTCTTTTTTTTTTTTTTTTTTTTTGCATTTTTTTTTCTTTTTTTTCTGAATTTTTGTGCGTTTTTGCTATTCTCAATTTTTTCTCCAAAACTATGTCTCAGATTGTACTGAAACGTGGTGGATATGTTCTGCGTGGAAGAATCACCCAAGGTTCTTCACCAGGTGGCGTTGCTGTAGATCCCTGATTTTCTAACGAATTTTTCAATTCGGGTACTTGTTGGTCGATGCATACATTCTTATTGTTTACTATGTAAGTCAATGGGAATTGTAATGGTAGTTTACATTTTCGACCTGATCTAAAAATCATTAGCCAGATTCACTTCAAACTTAATGGGGATGTGCCTTGGGTGGATCTCTACCAAGTTGATTCAAATGGTCACGGTCTAGTGATTTTTGTTTTTTGGGGGAATTTTTCTTGTTGATTTTGCATGTCTATAGATTGCCATACAAGTCAATGGGGATTGCAAAGTCATTAGGATTTGCAATCCTAATTGACAATTTTTGACTTTTTCTGCGAAACCATCAGCTAGATTCACTTCAAACTTGGTGTGGGTGTTCCCTGGGTGGGTGTCTACCAAGTTTGTTCAAATAGTCACAGTCCAATGGGGTCTTTTTTGGATTTTTTAATGATTTTTTTTTTTGTTTGTTTGTTCATTGTTTGGCCAAAGCTTCAAAAGTTTTTATCCTTGTATATACTCAGCCAATTGCTTTGAAATTGCATAGGGACATTTCTGGGTCTGAGGGTGATACATGTACAGTAGGTGAGCGACCGTGATCTCATTTCCAAGGTCACAGGGCGAGGTGCATGAAATTCACTGTTTATATGGTAACTTAAGAACTATTAAGGCTAGGACATTCGTATTGCACTTGCCAGTTGTCGTCAATGAGGGCCAGACTTAGACAGTAGATGAGAGACCTTGACCTCTTTCCCAAGGTCATAGGGATACTTGCTCAAATTTTACTGTTGACCAGACAACTTGAGAGCTATTTGAACTTGGACCTTGATGTTGAACGTGATGGTTGTCCTCAGCCAAAGCCAGACTTAGACAGTACGTGGGTGACCTTAACCTCATTCCCAAGGTCACTGGGACCCAGACACTTACGTGAATTTTACTTTTCACTTTGTAACTTGACAACTGTGGAAGGTAACATTTTGATGTTGAACTTGTTGGTGGTCCTCTATGTAGGAAAGATTGAGATCGTACATTAATGACTTTGACTTCATTCTCAAGGTCACAGGGCCACTAACATGAATTTTACTGGTCGCGTGATAACCTGAGACTATTTGTACTGGGACTTTGATCTTGCACATGGAGATGGCCCTCTATAAAAGTTAGATTCGGAATAGGTCAGTGACCTTGACCTCATTTCCAAGGTCAAAGGGCGACTTAGTCAGCTGAGCACAGGACTGTCACAGCCGTCTTGTTTATGATTTTTGGTGTGTTTTTGCTATTTTCGACTTCGCCAGAACCATCACCCAGATTAAGCTGAAACTTTGTGGATATGTTTCTTGTGAAAGGTTCAGACATAGTTTTTAGCTAGGTGCCATTGCTGTGAATTCCTGACTTTTAACATTTTTTTTTTCAATTTCGTACTAATGCGTAAATGCACCTTTCCTATGAATTACTGTGCAGATCAATGGGCATTCTAATACTAATTCACATTTTCAACTTCCTCGCCGAAACTCTCAACTAGATTCACTTCAAACTTGGTGTCAATTTACCTTGGGTGGGTCTCTACCAAGTTTGTTCAAATGGTCACGCTGCAGTGATTTTTAGATTTTCTATGAATATTTTTGTTCTTTTGAGAGCAAATCGTAAAAAATATTCTTATAAACTGCTCACCCAATGGCTTTGATATCAGATAGGAAGACTCTAGGGACTTCTAGCTCTTAATTTGTTCACCAGGTAGCCCAGCATTTTTAGTTCATCTGACTTGCTATTAAGGCTGCGGTTCTAGGAGGCGCAGTCGTCCATTTTAGAAATACTTCTAAATGTCATATGCACTCAGCTAAACCTCAGCACAGGTCTATTCAGTTGCAAGCTTGATTTTGTGGGACAAGCTCATTGTTGGGTTTGGAATTAATGAATATGGATCATGTTTTTCTGTACTATTTGAAAATAACTTCATTGGCTATGATGTGCTGTGGGCTTTGTTTTCCGACTCATAGTTATAGTGGAGGTAGAGTATGTTCATAATGTTTCAGATTCATAAATATCACAAAAACGATGTAGGCCTACTTTACTCTTTTGTTGTAAACTTAGGTGACTGACATGTCGGGAGAACTAGGTGACAGGCCTAACAGGTCTCTTTTTATTTTTGGCAGAAGTAATGAAATTTGTGGTTTGGGTGGTTAGACCTATACATTTTGGAAATGAACTAGTGTCTGCAGTTAATGATGAATATTTCTGAGGTTGAGAGGACCAGTTTTAAACCACCAGTTGCGTTCTATCGATGACTGCCTGTCTCAAGTCAGGAGTGAAATTTGTTTCTTCATATTGGTATTGGAAGAGAAATGTTGATGCTGTGGCAAGTCTGGAATCTCTTTGCTGTCATTGTTGGGTTTGGAATTAATGAATATGGATCATGTTTTTCTGTACTATTAGGTCAGCTGAACACAGGCTGTTCACGCAGCCCTCTAGTTTATTATTTTTTTTGGAAAATCTTCAAAACTTTTATTAGGTAAGTTTAACATGGAGATTTCTTATAATGGTTACAACTTATATAATTTTGGACAGATTTGTGTCAAACCTCGTAGTTATGTAAAGTAACTTTGATAAGTGTCAGTGCAAGTGGTGGTGTTCCAGGGATTTTTTTTATTTTTTATGATTGTGTTTTTGTTTTGTTTTTTTGTCTTTTTTTGTTTGTTTGCTTTTGTGTTTGTTTGTTTGTTTTTTTCGTTTTTTTGTATTTGTTTGGTTTTTTTAGTTGTTTTTTTTTGTTTTGGTTTTTTGTTTGTTTGTTTGTTGGGTTGGTTGGGTTTTTTTTTTTTTTTTTGTTCCCTTCAGGACAACTGACATGATATTTGCTGTTCACTTGATTACGTGAGAGCTATTTTGAGTAAGGACCTTGACATTGCACATGACATGTTTCTCTAGGAAGGATGATGTTGACCTCATTTCCGAGGTCACAGTGCAACATACATAAATTTTACTCGTCACTACAACTCTAGAACTACTTGAACTAGGACCTTGATGTTGCATATGTTAGTGTTCTTCCATGGAGGTCAGATTTACGCAGTACATGGGTAACCTTGATCCTATCCCAGGTTAACAGGACCAAAAGTGCGACAAATCTCTAGGTCTGCTGAGCATGGGCTGTTCACACAGCCCTCTTGTTTATCATTAGAAGTGTTGCACCGAGACTCTTATGTGTGCCAGCAACATGAAACTTGAAAGCAACAGCAGTGCCACTTATTGGTCAGGTGTGGTTACATGCACACGGACTGCACAGATTGAATATCCCATAGTTTTGCTTGGGCTGAGGTAATATGCAGGTCACCAGCAGCTGTTCCCGTTTACTGTTCACCTAACTTTTAGTAACGAGAGATACGGCACTTTTAAAATGGGTCATGCAAAACAAAAAGGGCTATGCATTTTTTTTTAATTCGTTCATGGGTTGCGATATGTGCAGGCCTGCATGCACAGAACAATGCAACTAATAACCACATGTTAAATGCTGATCATTCCAAGTCTTGGCCAGCTGGCATGGCTTCCTAGTCTGCTGTAACATATAATGCTTGCATTGAGAAGGTCTTGCACCAGTCTATTTTCTCGAGCATGCCATGCGGCACTTGCAGCAAATGGACGCTCTTTTGTTTGTTTGTTTTTTAATTGCTCTCAGGGCAAATGCTCAACTGTAAAATAGCAATGCAGCAAGCGGACGATGAATTTTCAATCTTGTGGGCATCTTTTCGTAATGTATCATGGGCATTACACAGAAGATCTTAGAAGACTTATAAACATATAGTAAGCTGACTTGATAGCAGGTGTGAGTTCAAACTAATATTATGATATGGATACAATGTGATTGGAGCCATTTAATGTCTGCCAGAATCACCATATCCTCATGAAAACAAAAACAAACCTGAAATTTGACAATACTGGAGGATAATTCAACTTGATAACAGCAGTGATTCATTGTAAAAATGATGATCCAGGCAGCTGGTTGTTAGAGGAAGGCAGTGTTTGTATCTCAGACCCTTACGTGGAGCTTGTGTGTTTCATGTCAGCTTTCCTTAATTTTTGATACCCTGCGGCTGCGTGCCACGATGTGCAGAGATTGTTATATATCATGGATGGGACCAGTGTTGCTGCTGTTCTTGCAATACTGCATCTGGGACACATTGGATACAAATTGCAAACGCCAATATCACACGAAGCAAATCCATTTAAGTTTCATCTTTTGATATAGCCCACAGTAACTCAAACTGTCTTTATTCAATAATTCGTTCAAAGCTTTTGCCATGTATGGAAAGTTTACTTTGTGTCGTAGTTTCCTTTCTTGCTGATATATGGAATTGAAAGACTGACATAAAACATAACGGGAATTAATTATGCATGGTCCTATATGGACACCAGACATATGGCACAGCATTGCACTACATACATACATACATACATACATACATACATACATACATACTTACACTGTACATACAGACGTACATACATACATACATAACTTTGTTTCATTGAAATAATACATATACAGACAAACAAATCTGTCTTCAGCTTAGTATGATTGATATTATCGGTGTCGTCTGCACCATACTCTCATTGAGATTATCATGGCACTGATGGAGTGATATCTAACCAAAGCTTCAGCACAGGCATTGTTCACTACCAATAGTCTGCGAGTAATTCACGAAGTGCTTGTGCGCTGAGCCAAATGAACCTATTATCAGGACAATAATGGAACATCTGTAACCAACATCTTGGGTATTTCTGCACAGTGGAATGTGCCTATTAAACTGAAGTTGGTTACAATCATCAATGAAGGCATCACAAGGATTGGAAAGGTCTACAATAAAGAAATGCTTAGAAGTGTTGCCTACCAAACAAATATCTAGTTTGTAATGTGGAGCGTAAAGTAAAACAGATTCTGAACCGTTAAATTTCATTTATTAAAAATAATAATAATAATAATAATAATAATAATAATAATATTAATAATAATAATAATAATATTAATAATAATAATAATAATAATAATAATAATAATAATAATAATAATAATAATAATAATAATAATAATAATAATAATAATAATAATAATAATAATATTTTTTTGTACTGCCTGCATTTGAGGAATGCTGAAGAGACTTGATCAAATATACGGACAATGGCATCGGTTGTGCCATTCAATGTACACGGTCTTCAAGTTCGGGCAACCATTTGGATGGAATATGTGAAGTGGTGGCTGGAGAAAAGCTTCAGGCCTCTCACACTTGTTATCTTGGACTTGAGGATAAAAAGCTGTGAACAATTCCTGCATTTCGAGGAGCTGTAAATCAACCTTTGACATACATATATACGCCGGGCTCTTTAAAATAAATAGAATAAATGAATAAAATGATTAAATTTTCAGCTGTTTATAATGGGTGTTCATGCTGTGAGTAATTCCAACAATAGGCCCGTGTGACTACGAAAAAAGGTCTACACTGACATGTCAGATTTTTAACTTCATCTTTGATGAATGATAATTATGCATGCACAGCGAAATGTAGGCTCTGGTCTGTATGTGCCATGTACATATATCAATGCATTGAGGTTTAACCCGTCTTGATTTGAATAGGACTGAATCAACAGCTATTCTTGGTGTGGGTTGGGGTGCATTCCGCCCAACCTTCACCTAGGCAAGCTGTTGACTGGGTGCATGGTATCACAATAGGCTGTATCTACAGTTCTCATCAAATATGTTTTCTTTTGGTAAAAAAAATGAAGTTAAATTAAGACGATTGATGTTGATGACAGTTTATATAGATCTGGATGATTTGAGTGGGGAAGGGTCAACGTGCACACCAATACCGTGTGGTCAAGTTGACCGCTTCTTGTAGACAGTACATATTCCAGACAATTTTATTTATTGACATGCCGTTCTGGCCTCTTCTCACGCTATACTTGATTTGGACAGGCGATTTTGCGAGGAACTGCTACCTCATGTCTGCTCCGTAGATTGAGTCAGAGCCTGCAGGACATCACAGAGTCATCCTGTAGAGGTTAATTCACTGACGCAGAGCTGCTTTTGCTGTCAAGATATGCGCAGTAAAATGTCACAAGAACTTGACTCTTACCCCATTGACTTAAGTCTGGGTCAACATCTTTCCTTGGCATTGGTTGAACATTTAGTGCCCAGTCCATGCCAAGGAAAGTTGTTGACCTTGGTCACGTTATCCTGATAGGTCTTAGCTACAACTGTCAGTCAAATTGTTTTCTATTATTGTTGAAATTAGTGGAAAACACCAAAGCAGACGACATTTGGCCACCAGCTGGTTTTGTCCGATTTAAAGGGGAAAGGAAAATGAACGAGGTGGACTATATTCAAATGTACTCAAGTTTGCACACGATCGTATTCGATCTCAAAATGCTCAAATTGGCACGTGGTCTTACACTGTTTGTTGATGATAGTTGTTTATTCATGGTTCGGCTTGCGAATATTTTTCTGGAAAGGATTGGTAGATAGTGAGAGGCCCAATAGGTAATAGACACCATAAAACAGCATATAGTATGTCAATACTGATGCTCTGAAATATTTGCAAAATATATACTTTTGATTTCATGTGTTACACCCCACCCCCACCCCCCACCCCCCACCCCCAAAGATGGTCCCATTACTATCCTCATTTACAAACCATTTGGTGCAGAATCCACAATTTTTCAAAATGACAGCCTAGTCCGTGTGGGTTAGTCGTGAGTGAATGTTTTAAAAATGTAGTATCCAAAATGTATGTGTGATGTAGTGTTAAGGGAAGGTTGACTTATTTTAAAGATATTTCATAAAACACAATTGGCCAACAGGCTCACAAGCCTATTTGAAGGTTGATTTGTCGAATGAATGTACATGTAATGTACAGTATATAATGGGACTTTTCCATTGTGAGAACGCATTACCTAAAAACGTAAATACAACACCCTGAAGTTACCAGTTGTGGACAGCGGTGGGCCCCAGAATGGGAATATTGTATCAGACACTGAAGTTGCCCCCAGCCGATGAATTAAGTGGCAGCACTGGGCCGAGGGACCTAGATCACCTGCTGGGTTAAAGATGGAGCTCAGTGGAGAAGGTTACACAGATAGTGGATACAGGTCCAAAAGTACCAGCGGGTTTTTTATATAATTGGTTAAAAACTTGCAAGCTAGCTCATTAGCATCCAGCCCCCAGACTGGGAGGGCCACCCGATGCTCACAAGTTTTGAAACAGTGTTTGCACTGTGTGCATGTCTGTAGCATTTTATCATCGCATGTTCAATGGATGCACTCAGGCTCGATCCTTCCAGGTCTTTCAAAGTCATCAGGAACTGGGGAGGAAGCAACCAGAACCAACAGGGAACCAACAAAGGATGTTTTAGCAATGGCTCGGCTTTGAAGGACTTGCATGAATAGAAGTTGCTGACTTTTTGACTGCATGTAGCTCTACTGACAGTGAAATGATTCCCATGAAGTGGGCTAACATGTGTGCTATAGACAGAATCCTGAAAACAGTCTAGTGTTCAGTTGTGAACATACAACTCGTATGTATTCAAGAGAATGGTACATCTCTGTAAATGTGTAGTGGAGTTAATGACTCAGACTCTAATGAACCATTTCTTTATAGATCAGTTAAAGCTTAGCCGACTCGCTTAATTGTCATCTGGAATAACTTCTTTAGCTCTCATCTGTTCACCCTCAATTTACATTTTGGACTGAAACCATTTTCTCACTACACAGGGATGTCACTTAATACGGTATTGACTATACCTCTTAATACCCTTTGCATTCACACTACACCCCCATGTGGGACCTCTTTAGCTATAAGGTATCGAGGTGCAGAAATACTGCATCTCAATACCGAAGCTGTAATTTTTTATGGGGCAATAAAAATCTAATACTCCCAACACTCCTGTCCTTGCTAGTGAGGACACGATGTATGTGGAGCTTATACCATTGTTTTATCTGCATGTCCTGGTTCAGGTTAATAGGGGTCACAGAATACACATGCACAGGGACAACTTGCATGGGGAAGGGTCAACATTGGAGCTGGTCCTGCAGCCACATGGGGGTAATAATTGGTGTGAAAACGGAGAAGTATCGAATACCGGTGCAGCACCACAAAAGTTTACCGGTGAGAAACTTGGTAGGGAGCGCTGATACCGTATCTGCTACGGATTCACCCAATACCGGATTGACCAGACCCCTGAATAGTGAGAAGACGGTATTATTCTAAAATAAAAAAAACTTTCCCTAACTAGGTGAGAATGTATACCTGGAGTGAATCTCAACCAAGTTTCGCCTACAGGTCATATTTCAGTGATTAATTTTTGGTGTGATTTTTTTTTCATTTTTTGTACCAAAAATTCAAAAAATGCATCTCTACTGAAACTGCTTGCACAAGTGTTTAAAAATGATGGAGGGACATGAAGGCCGGGCGCTCTAGTTCTTAATTTTGTTTACCTGGCTGCCTTTGACTGGATTCACAAGGTCACGGCAATTTTAATCATTGAAATTTTGGGCTGGTAACTCAAAATCTCTTTGAACTAGTGCTTTGAGATGAACATTACGATGGTGTCTATTAGGGATAGGTTTGGATTGCAATGGATGATCTTGACCCGATTTGCAAGATCCCCACGGTTAACTTTTAGAGTTTCATTTCAGGATGACAGTTAACTCTAGAAAAGAAAGATTTGTGCACAGACTGTGATATTGCCCATGATAATGAGCCTGTGCAAGAGCCAGGTTAAAACTGCACATTGGGTGACCTTGACCTAGTTTCTGGTGTAAAAAGGTCACTCTAGTGAATTTGAATTTTTACTTGATTACTGAACAAATATTTTGGCCAAGACTTGAATACAACGTATTGCTCATGATAATTGCACTGTGAGGGTCATTTTGAGGCTGCTAATAGCATGCATAGGACGGGCCAGTCATCTTGTTCACGGAATATGTAGAGCGGAGTTTTTTCCACGTAGGTACATATAGACTCTCTCAACATTAAGTGCTGGGTGTTAAAATTAGAATAATATGTTAAATCAATTTTGAAAGCTGTACTGAGGCACTTAGAACTACAAATTTGTACACATGCATTTATCACGAGGAAACCCACATCAGATTGGGTTTTTTTTTTTGGTTTTTTTGTTTGTTTGTTTGGTTTTTTTTTTTTTTTTTTTTTTGGTTTTTTTTTTTTTGTTTTTTGTTTTTTTTTGTTTATGTCTTCTGTTTTTTGTTTTGTCTTCAAATCTTTACATGGCGTTTTGTAGAGCCAAAAGTATTAAATCCCTGTTGGTAAGAAAGAGTTGATCTGTCAACAGCTTTCATTGATACAGGTTGGGTGTAGCCAGCTGTAGTGCCAATGAAAGCAGTTGACAAGAGGCGCTAAGATAAATAACAGCCTCATACATCATGACAAATCTAAAGGAAAAAGTTTTTGGTGAACAAAACATTTCAAATAGAAACAGAGAAGCAGACAATGTTTGACATTGGGGCAATTTGAGCGGCGAATAGTCAAGGGAAAGTTAAGAGCTGAGGCGAGTTGAGGATGCCTGAGGGGCTCGGTTTACAGCTTTCTGCTGCACACACTGGGCACAGTACACTGAGTAAAGCTGTTGACCAATCATCTATGCCATCCATGACGTGTAAAATAAAAATTAAAAGAAGAAAAATATAAAATAGCATTACAATATAGGACCATTTCTAGTAATTTTTAATGTTACAAAGTTGCACGCAGCTTGACCCAGGCAATCGGGCAGGTGATTGGTCGAACCCTGCATGAGGCCAAGCCATCCGTGTTGGGTCCCTCGAGGTTCAACTCTCAGGAACAAGTTTGACTTCAGTCTCATACGTGTACATACAAATGAAGTGCATTCAAATCCAGTTAGACCTGCAGATGATTGAAGCTGAAGATGAGAACAAATGATATTTATAGTGCTGGAATTGTCATGCCTTTAGAAATAGGGTTACACATAAGGAAAAATTATTTAGGCAAAAAAAAGATATAATTGTGTTTCCCCCAGCGGACCAAAACTTTTGGGGTAGGCATGTAGGCATAACATTTTTTTTTTTTAGTCTGACAATTTGGGTGGGTAGGTATAACATCTTTGTTAAATATTCCACAATTTTGGATAGATAGGTCTTTTTTTTGGGGGGGGGGAGGGGGTAGAGATGGGTCGGTCCGGTTAGGGAAAATAAACAATTATTTTTTTTATGCCTTATGTGTCCCACATGAGGTGCCTACTTGTTCCGAGGGACACACTCATCATCCCATGAGATACACATAGCGCCTATCAGTCTCTGCACAGCTGCTGAATATTCTATTGCTTGTAGTCTTTATTATGCTTTTTGGCTGAAAAATGAGATTCTTGAAACTCACAAAAAAGCCACTTTTCACCTTTTTACAATGAGTGATGGTTATCAATGACCAGACTTGAATTTTAATTTTTATATATTATGGATATGCGGTAAAATTATGAAAGAAGCTTCATCTTTGTTGTGCGTGTTTGTGTGTTTTTTGTGTTACTGAAAGGCACTGTATCCCACATGAGGTGCCTACTTGTTCCGAGGGACACACTCATCATCCCCTGAGATACACATAGCGCCTATCAGTCTCTGCACAGCTGCTGAATATTCTATTGCTTGTAGTCTTTATTATGCTTTTTGGCTGAAAAATGAGATTCTTGAAACTCACAAAAAAGCCACTTTTCACCTTTTTACAATGAGTGATGGTTATCAATGACCAGACTTGAATTTTAATTTTTATATATTATGGATATGCGGTAAAATTATGAAAGAAGCTTCATCTTTGTTGTGCGTGTTTGTGTGTTTTTTGTGTTACTGAAAGGCACTGTACCCCTCCTCCACCTCCCACGCCCACCCCCAAACCATCGGTGTCTCATTCTCCTTTGTTTTTAACTCTTTCTTACCTCTGTAATTTTCAGACGTCCATTTAATCTGCTTCTGTGCATGGCGTCTGATAATTGTCCAGATATGTCAAGATTCTAAACCAAGATCTTGTCCCTGTGTGCAAATTTACTTTGTGAATTTTGATCTGGCCATCTATTTGACCCGTGGCTCAGGGCTGGGCTCAATGGTAACAGACCAGGAGACATAATTAGTCAGTTATTGGATAAGGAGATCTTCTTGCCTCTGTATCTATATACATATACATGTATAAAATATACAGAAACTGACATCATCATCTGCAGAGTCACTGCAGGCAAAGATATAATTTGTGGCATCCGTTGACAACATTTCAAGGAAAAACGTATTGCATAATTATATAGCGTGCTTTCTATCATGACTATTTGATTGCCAAAATGTGTTGGGCAATCCATTAATGGCTATAGTCGCTGTCTTTTTCAGTTTTCAATATCAAAGTCTCGTTTTCAATATTAAAGTCTCTTCAAGCCGCAGCACAGACCTCCTGGCTGCACATGCATCTGTCTTTTCCCCTTCAATTTTTTATATACTTATCAGTGTCCTTTGTGAAATGCCCACACTATTCTCACAAGCTGCATTGCGGCTGATCGTGAATTCAGGGCCTTCCGCTTGCTGCTAGAATAATGCGATAAAACGCATTGAACGAAGAGCACTTATAGACCTGCAGGGTAATGTATCAATGTGATCAAAGCTTGGTTAGGCTACAAAATGAAGATGGCAACTTCCAATCAATCAGAATTTGATTCACATTTCTGCTTCCATTGTCACGCCCCAGTCACCAAATGGTGCATGACAGCCTCCCCGTAGTTCTGCTATTGTGCTATAGTTAATTCTGCTACAAATTGGAGTAATCTCTGCAAGGTTAGCATATTTTTGTAAGCATGGACACATATATAGTTATGCAGAGTAGACAGCTGGTAAGGTGACCGTTGTAACATCTTGAACATGAATATACAATTATGTATGTACATGTACAATTAATAAAGTCAAAATAGTGAGCATGAAAACGTGTATAGTTATATGAGTAAGATCACGATTGGGAACATGGGCATGTGTATAGTTATGAAGAGTAAGGTCACCATTGTAAGCATGGACACATGTGGTTATGTAGAGTAAGGTCATCATTGTGAGCATACATGTAGATACAGGTAGTTATATGCAGTTAAGTCATCACTGCAGGTGTGAGTATTTGAAGCTATATGAAAAAGTGATTAAGGTCACCATTGTGATCAGTTGTCGAGTAATGAGAGACCAGAAGGCTCCAATGGTGGACAGTTATGCACTCACTAAATCTGTCAGGGCCCAGTATTTTTAAGGGTCTGCCGCATGGGGGGGGGGGGGGGTAGGCTTTCTGTTTTCGGGTTGTCCGGATGTGCATTCTCGTTACTGTGATATCTTCAGAATGCTTCCATTTATTTAACTCAAATTGGGTAGTATGTATGCTTACCTTACCTGGCAAGATGAACTGATTAGATTTTGTTGTCAATAAGACCTAATTTGAGCAAATGATAGTTTAATTACATGCTCGTTAGGGCTCGTTTCCACAATATCTCCAGAATGCTCCAATGTATTTTGCTCAAATTATCTAGTATGCTTATCTAGCATGCCAAGATGAACTGATTAGATTTTGGTGTCACCATTACCTAATTTGAACAAATGGCAGCTTAGAATATGTGTGTTAGGGCTCGTTACTGCGATATCTCCAGAATGCTTCCAAATATTTTTCTCAAATTTTATAGTATGATTATCTTGTATGCCAGGATGATCTGACTAGATTCTGGTGTCATCATGACCTAATGTCAGCAAATGGCAGCCTAATTACATGTTCGTTACAACTCGTTACCACGATATCTCCAGAGCGCTTCCATGTATTTTGTTCATGTTTTGCAGTATAATTATCTCACATGACAATATGAACTGATTGGATTTTGGTGTCACCAGGACCTACTTTGAGCAAATAGCAGCTTTTTAGATGTTCATTAAGGCTCGTTACCATGATTTCTGCAGAATGCCTCCATGTATTATGCTCTAATTAAAGTTTGATAGGAATAAATAAGGGTCCGCCCCTTATGTTTGCGGGTTGTCCGTCCGTTCAGATGTCTGTCTGAATGTCTGTCAGTCCAGATGTGCACGCTCTTGCTAGTGCGACAACTACAGAGTGCCTCCATGTATTTTGCTTAAATGTGGCAATATGCTTATCTTACTTGGCAAGATCAGATTTTGGTGTCACCATGACCTAACTTGAGCAAATGGACGACCCTTTAGTCAACGCTTTGCGTTGAAAGTGTGTCTAGTTGATTCCATTTTCAAAATCATGTATATATTTACTGAAAATAAAAATTCAATTCAAATCAAAAAGTGACAAGCCAACCATGCTTCTTTTTTATCTTTGGTGCAAGCAAAAACTTTTGGGTTTTAAGTGGTTAGGCCTAAATGTTTTTGGAAAAACTCAACTATTTAATGAATAATTGATTGGCGTTGTGCCGTCATGACAAATTTTATGTGCTCGAAACATTGACTGGACTCCAACCTGGGATTTGAGGGAAAATCCAGGGTTGGGCATAATCTTTTATGCTAATTTATCTCATAAGGAGAGTAATTATCCCCCAGGTGTGCTTTCTGGTTCTTTGATTCTTCTTGTAGAGAAAGAAGTGTCCTTTGTTGTCACTATGGGAGGGACTTTTTAAATCACTCAGCGTTTACAATTGCTATTTATATGAGATCAGAGGTTCACAAAAGGAACCCTCACTTGCTGGACATGGCTTCAAGGTAGCTTTTTTCAGCATGGTTATGTGTGTTCTCCGACTCATAACTATATTGGTGGTAAAGTGTTTTTATAATGTTCCAGACTCATAAATATCACAAATATAATGTACGCCTATATTCTTCTTTTGCTGTAAACTCAGCTGACTCCCGAGTCATGAGAACCAGAAAAGTGACAGGCCTACCATATCTCTTTTTCTGTGGCACACGTGATAACTTTTGGATTTAAGTGGTTAGGCCTACATGTTTTGGAGAAACTAAAGTCTGTAGTTAATGGAAGACCATTTCAAAGGTTGAGAAGACTGGTTTAAAACTTACAGTTGACTTTTATTGGTGACTGCCTGTCTCAAGTCAGGAGTGGAATTTATTTCTTGACATTGGTATTAGAAGATGAAGAATGGCGATTGATGTTTTGGTTACTCGTGAATCTCTTTGTCGTCAATGTTAGGTTAAAATTTGTGAATATGGATAATGTTTTCCTAAACTATTTGCTCAAAGCACACAAGAGTGGTCACATGGCAACTGTCATCTGGCTCCTTTGATGTTTTGACTGAAATGTGCTGTCAACTGAGGGCATTTTGGCGAACAGAGACAGGAACTCGTGTAATGACTCTAAAAGAGTGTCCCGGGGATTATTTCTGCTTTTCTCTCTTTATCTTCCAGGGCAGAACAGAGTTGCAAATTGTCCCAAAATATGATATCGAAAAAACAAAACAAACAAAAAAACGCAGTTTCATTAATTTTTTTTCCTTTTCAAGTTTTTTATATTGCTACTTTTTATTCGATATTTAGAATGAAGTGTCACATGTAATATTTGGTATACAAACATTCTATTTTGGGAATAAGATAATGTAAGAACAGTTGAAAAAAATCATAAAAATCATAGACAAAACAGTCTTTGGAAATTATTTTAAGCTTCGTTAAGTAATACGTTTTATCTGAAATATTTTTACATGTGTAAATACATACATCTGTATAGCTACAAGTAAGGCTGACAGCAATGGCAGAGCTGCAGAGTTGTAATAATTTGATGCTGCCCGCCAGTCTACATGATGTAGCCTAGATAGAGTCACCCTACAGTCTCCCGTACTCACAAATGACGGGAAATTACCGTGCATGCACCAGCAGACTGAAGATTAATCATGCCGACAATTTGTAAAACTGCATAATTTTGTGTGCAAAGTCGAGATTATTTGTGCAGAGGTTTCACATATGAATTAATGCACGGCTCCGCACTTATATATTGTATATGTAGCCATGTCAAGTTACAAATGAAGCTGCATGCATGCATTTCCACACTCAGAGAAAATGAATTCAGTGTGAATGAAAGTTTTTTTTTCAAATAAAAAAAGTATTATCGTGTGGTACTGAGGAGATCACAGCTTATGAGTGTAGGTCCACATCTTACTCTAAGACCATGGTCATTGGTCAGTGATGCACAGTGAAACCTATGATGAAAAAGACCATTTATCTGTACAAATCACCAAATAGCCATAATGTGTTAGGACAGGTGGTCTTTCATAACAGGTATGAAAGTCACCAAGAGTACTAAGTAAAGTTTCTGAAATATCTCGTATTTCAAGATGGATGGTCTTTAACCATTTCAGTGGTAGCTGCGACTCAAGTTGAATTAAGGAGAGCTGCTCTCAGCTATAATAAGGATGCTAGATTCATATTCCTTGTGAAATGGCCGCTCATTCAAATACCAGCTTGCCCATAGTTCCAGAGGATATAATGTCCCTGGTCAACAGCTTTCCTCGGCACTTCGGGTGCATTGCACCCAAACTTCCAAAGCATGCCGCAGAAAGCTGTTGGCTCAGTCCAAAACTTGGGAGCTGAAAGGGTTAAAGAGAGGCACCAGTGTACATACTTCCTCCGGTGCCGGTCGCCAGGCGGCCAAGTCATTCGAGGGCAGGCCACTTGACAAAGCATACTCCAACAGTGTCCAAGTGGGTGCTGCCGGCTGGGCAGCTGACCACCTGACAACTGGTGCCTGGATGGGCCACTCCTGTCAGACTTCATGCTGTAACCTTCTGCCCGCTAAATCTGCCAGTTCTCCTCATTTCCCCATGGAAACTTCAAAAGAAATCTCTCCAGCATCTGGTTCCAATGGTTGATAAAAGATTGCAGAGGATTGGATTAAGGTATGCTACTCAATAAGTCATAATACACACTGGGACTCACCATGCAATCATTTTGCAGTGAAACGAGAGTTACTGTCAATTGTGCACAGATTTGTTTTTGTTTGTTTTTTTTTGTTACGTGATCGAGATATCAATACAATGAATCGTGCTATTTGTATGAATTCCTGGGGTTTTTTTAGTTGCATTTGGAATCGTTATTGAGCAGCTAGGTTTGGTAGCTGGGCAGCACGTGTCGGAGAGAGTAATGGGTTCGAATGACGTACATGTATACATTTCTTAGAATAAACACTCATTCTTGTCCGTTCTTCGAAACATGTATTTCAATTATTGAATAGCATCACTTCATGATGCGGTACCGGTACCCTTGTTGCAGGCAGGTAGCTGCGCCCCTTGGACCTAACTCCACGCTTTCCGTCGATCTTGGTGCCTGCTACAATTAAAACAATTAACCTGCTTGTCCTAAATATGTGAAACTCTGAAATTAAAATTGTTGAGCATGCTGTTTTTGACAGAGCAGCGCGGCCAGCCACTGCAAGCTGTTTAGTTGTCCAGGCAGCTCAATGCCATGCAGAGAGCTCATTCCATCTCCTGTAGACTCCGATAATGACTCCTCCAGATTATATTGGTGTTTGTATTGTTGCAGTAGATTGAGATACGAAATTGTTGTAACTTGATCGGTTAACCCTTTGAGGACCAAGTCATCAGTTCTCCTCGGTACACTATATGGGTGCAATGCACCCAGAGTGCACCCAGGAAACATTTTCAACTATATAATCACCTCACGTGTCATTCATGATGCCCTAAAAGAAGCAGACATTGTTTATGAGAATATATCCCACTGAATGATTTCCAGTAATTTTTAACAGGGCCGTCAGGGGAAAAAAACTGTGTTGACATGTACATGTTATCAGGTCCCATCAGGGATAAGCGTTAGGTGTATTGTTGTGTTATGTGCCACTCAAATCCATACAGAATTCATTTTGTCTTCATCACTGCAGAATAACATAGATTAATACGGAACACTTTATTGCAGTAATCTACCATCTGGTTGGTATGGAAAACAATACAAAACCAGTCTGCGCAGATGTATCTGTGGGTTTCCACATAAGTATACTGGGTATACATTGTGATAGATTCACTAATGACCAGAGTAAATATTTCATATTGCAGTTGACAGACTCTGTACAACACAACCCACAGTACATTGGTGATGCACACCTTAAATTTTCCACTCAAATGGCCAAGAGGCAGCACGGTGTAAATTGTTATCTACTTTGATGATTTTATGTAAATTTCTTGTTAACAGAAAATATTTTTGCTGAGGTTTGTATGGAATACCAATCAAGATGACATTAAGCTATTAATTAATTAATTATTATAAACTGACCAGGAGAGTTTAGCTGTATATGTATCGTTTGTTTCAGGCCTATAAATTGGTGGGCTGCACGCGATAAATGGAGCCCAGGTCATTCCAAGTGCATCGTATCAGTTTGGTGGGACATGTTTTTGTTGCATAACTTCTGTTTGAAGGACTAATTAGGATCAGCATCAGTATATAGTGAACAATCATAACCCAGACTGCACCCTGGAAACCTGTGGACATTTGAATTATCCGTCAAATATAATTACATCCGTCCCTCAGGGTACTGGCATTGTACAGGAGTCTTGGCATCAAGGTCAGCTTGTTCGTCAGTGAAAACACCATTGTAGGGACTGAGGTACCTGTGACTCACTGGGGAATAGGAAGCCATACAGGGATCCATGTTTGATCATGTTGATTAATAGGTATATATTTCAGTAATGGGCGAAGTGCGCTTGGTGTTTACATCAACAAATTCCATGGGGATAATGATTCAATATTCAATTTATGTATTTGACCAGAGCATATTTTACCCCCTGCTATATAAGCAGCAGTCAACGGTGTTCCAACTGCCACTGATGAGAATCGTTGAAATTCGAAACAGGTCTGGCTGTTTCCTGCTATGGGGATTTTCTGTCACAGGTCTTGCCTGGTTCTCACAATATTTTGCATGATACAGTACAATGTCTTTCTGTTGATTTCTGAAGTACGATAATTTTGGTCTAAGAGACTGATATGTTAAAATTTGAAAAACAAAATGCTATCATATCAGCCACCTATTTCTATCTAACATCTTGCGGTTTGTACTAGGGATGGTCCGATACTTGTATTTCATCTGATACCTGATACTGGATCCTTTGTTTCCATCCAATACCAATACTCCATGAGTACCCGATACTCATATCCAAAATACTAGTAAGTAAAATAAATACACAAAACTGAATAAGTATTACCAGTGCCTGGAATACATGTACATAATTGTATTATTGGAGTATGTTCCAAATTCCTGAAACTATACATGTTCGAGAAAAGAAATAGTCATACATTCTTGATAAGTTAATTGTATTGTGCCGGAATGAGGAATGGTAGTATAAGAAAATCAATGTTGATATTGTAGGTCACATGTACACCATGACAGCCAATAGCAGTGGACTGTATATCATGACAGCCAATAGCATTGGACTGTGTATCATTACAGCCAGTAGTATTGAACCAAAACACAGAGACTGATATGTACATTGTTTGGAGATTGCAATAGCCGTATAAAGACATCACTAATTGTTTAAACACTTTATCGTAATTGGAAACAGAAACATACTTCTGCCAAACTTGAAGCTTTTTGTAGCCTAATCAGTTTAGATATCAATCATGGATCCATGTATGAAAGAATTAATTGCAAGCATGTGCATATTTATTCCACACAGTAATTACAAAAACGTATCAACTGCAAATTTGCTTTCAGTACGTGCTAATAAATGTACATATGAATTAGTATTAAGGGTAAATAATTTGAGTGGAAATTTATTCAGATTGAACTCATGAATTAATGTAAATTTGAGTGGAAATTTTTTCCCTTCATTATCAACTCGATTTGAAAGTTTTACACACTTTTGTTTGCCAATATTGGGTGTCAGGTGACTTTTCGATCCAATACTAGTCCTAGTAGATCACAATTATTTACACATTCCATTTGGGTATTATCTAATTCAAATAGAGGTATTGATACAGTTTTGAGGGTATTATGACAAATTCAATTATGGCCAATTGATTCAACAGTGCATATTAGGAACACTTGAGGGCATGACAGCAGGAGGTACACAGTACACCCCCTGTACATGGGTGACCTTGATGTCATTCTCAAGGTCATAGGCTCACTCAGGTGTATTTAACTATTCATCAGATTACTTGAGAACTATTTCAGCCTGGACTTTGATGTTTTACACAGTTATAAGTTTCTTTAAGGGCCACACTCAGACAGCACATGTTAATGTTTCTCTATGAAGGTGATGCTTAGACAGTACATGAATTACCTTGACCTCATTTCTGAGGTCACAGTGAAACATAATTGTACATCAGTTTTACTGTTCACGATAACTTGAGAACTATGACTGGTTAGTTTCTCTTCCTCCACTTAGTGATATGCTTAAATTCAGCGGGTAATCGCGTCTGAGCTCAGGTCGAATGGCGAGGAGACGAGAAAAAGTACTCACTCCGTCGTCCCAACTTTTGGCCCAGGCCAGTGACCTTGATCCAATGTGTGGTTCACAGAGTCACAAATCTGATGAATCTCTTAGTCAGCTGAGCATGGGCTGTTCACACAGCCCTCTTGGGGTTTTTGGTGATCCTCATCATTACATGTCAGCAGAGCATTCGGCCCATGGGCTTCTTGTTGTTTTCAGCAATGTGTAGATGTTGTTTACAAGGGAAACTCTAAGATTCAGAATACATGTACATGAATTTAAAGTAAAATTTTCCCAAAAAGAATATTATGTGAAAACATGGGGGAGCAATCTTGATCACACTCATTCAGGGAAGCTGTCTACATGCAAATATATTTGTTTGGTAAGAGTAGGGGTATCTTCTGCAATATTTTCTTGAAATTTTACAACATTTTTGGCTTGCTGTTTTACTTAGAAAATACAATACAATGTAGAGAATTTTTGAAGGATTATCCTGGACAACTTGCCGCGATTTGTCAGAATTTTTCAGGAAGAAATACGCAACTCAAAGTTGTTTCGCCTCTGTTGGTGCCAGTTAAGTTTGGACTGAGTCAACTGCTGTCCTTCGTATGCTTCAGGCAAAGTACACTAAATATGCACCAAGGAAAACTGTTGACCTGGACCAGGAAGTTCATGCTCTCTGGAATTATACAAGCGTGAGACTGGCCGGGAAAGAGTCAAAACATGAATTACATTAGGATCTTGCTTTCATGGTATACCTCTTAGGGGGCATAGATTATTGTCTGCCCAGCAGAGGTCGCCTGTATACTCTCCCTGTGTGATGTTGTCCTGGCAATGAAATTGTGGGCAGAAATGCCCTCCCTCTTGGGGCTGAGATGGAAACAGAATCTCAATGAACAGCATTCCATGGCATTTTATGCCTGAAGAGACGAGGTAAGCTGTAGATCTGAGCCGTTCTTATTATCTGTGTTAACATAGGCATACAGGCACTTGAATGAAAGGTCTTCTTGTGAGAAATTTGAATCTGAAATTATTGTAATAATTTAGATGGGACACACTATAGTTTTGATGTGATTACAGCTGAAAAAGTTGATACAACTGTTCCTACATGTATGGGTATACTCTCTTGACACAGAAAAAAATTTGTGCAAATACCCACCAGGCTCTGAAAATGCCAATTTTGGAATTTCAGGAGGAGATATGTACCATACTTTTATAGTTCCCTCATGTGAATGATCAAACACAGGATCACAAGCAAGTGCTGCATGTTCCTGTGTGATATTGATCCATCTGTTTATAGTCCTACCCATGTGTGTGTTCAGCCATTTAGCTTAATTTACAGTCAGTTAGTGGAGTGACAAATTAGAAAATCATACCCACATGTGCAGGTAAAATACATGACCATATATGCTCCCGTAATGTGGCAGGTTCCTGAACAAACTGAGGGTAGTTAGTATGTCCCTGAGGTTACTTGGTGTATGTCACTTGCTGTTTTTTGTCTGGAGACTGTCGGCACGAGTGAGCTGCAAACATGGCTGCTTTTATGTGGGTTTTCACTGGTGCATTGACTCGGGACCTGGGTACCTGGTATTTTTAATATCCGACTACTTGCGATATAGATAAACAAATTATACATCTTTGTGCATTTCTGCCTTTTTCACTGTAATGTTCTTTTTTTCTTCTTCTTTTTTCTTTTTTTCGCTCAGGAATTGGCAACTTGTCGAGTGGTGGAATTATTATAATGTACGTGAATAAAAGGAAGATAAAATATGTTTCTGTGTATCATTTCAGTAAGGGTTTTTGCCACGGGCACCCAGGTCCCGGGTACTCATAACAGGTACTGTCCTGGTACCCATAATGGGTCCCAGATATTTAACATAATTTATTTGCAGGTCCCGAGACCTGACTTTTTCTCCTAAGTCAATGCACTAGTTTTCGCATCTCCAAAAGCAATGAAATACGTGATTCATATATAATTTTCTTAGAGCTAAATAGATCAAGGAAAGTAGGACCTTGTGGTTCCTGTGCCACACACATGTCCCAAAGTCAAACTTAGGTATTGAAGAAAATGCCCCTCATTTTCTGCTGTCTATAACAGCTACATGTACATGTAAGTCAACCATTGGTAAAGATTGAGAGGCAGATTGGCCCTATAGGTCAACTCCAGGTCAAACAAATTAAAATAACAAGATTATATAAGAATAGGCACATATACTACAAGGTGACTTCCTTCAGGCTAGGAAATACTAATTAAGTCAACTTTAGTTCATAATGCAACCCAATGGAATGATCCAGGAGGGGTTTGAAAAATTCATGCATGGTCATTTAGCATTGGCCAGGGAGTAGTACCATATTCATTCCAATTGTAGCACACCCCCTACTTTTTAATCTTGGGGTTTTATAAAAAATTCAGTATTTTCAATATTTTTTAAAAATTAACTGCTTCTGATGGAAGATGATCACGGGTCAATTGTTGTTATTTTACGCTATATGGATTTTATAATAAGTGTAGTAATTGCTTGCAGTACTATAACTAATGCATATCATTATCACGAAACTCTGCAAAAACCATGTTTGCTCCAGGAATTCTTTCCCTTACCAAAACTACCTGGCTGCCAATAGGCTGCCAATAGGCTGCCAACAGGTAGGCAACAGCCTGGCTCTCCCTTTTGGAGCATATTTTGATGGCTGACGGCTGGCTGGCGACATATTTTAATGGCTGTCAACAGGCTGGCACACTTTATTATGCAATAGTATGGGCTGTCAATAGGCTGGCAACAGGCTGTCAACTGGCTGGTGACTGGCTGGCGACATCTGAACTTAGGAAAATTAAAGAAACAGGTGTCTGACAACTGGCTGGCAACAGGCTGGCAACTGGCTGGCAACAGGCTGGTGAAATCTGAACTCAGAAAATTAAAAGAAACAGGTGGCTGGTAACTGACTGGCAACACTTGGACTTTGAAAAATCAAAGGATACCATTTTAGATTAAAGGAAGTGTATAGTTGTACATGCCCCTATATGCACAAGAGGTTGTTGATGTCTATATTGCGTGTTGGATATAGCTTTACGTGTAGCCTCATTCTGGTTTGGCATGTAACAAAATAAACACTGAAAATGATCAATAAATCATATCTAATACGTGCTTAACAGATAAACATGGTACATGTGCCTGCTGGGAAATCCTTTGTGCCTATACTTGGAACTTTGATCTGGAATTCAGTTCCATCTGAGATACAAATTAAGGTGTCTGTACCATTCTGTTAGTTCAGATTGCATACTTGTTGCTTTACTGGAACCAGTAATTGATTATACCTGATATGTCAAAAGTTCAGGCATTATATAATTCCACCATGCACTTACCTTTGTGTTTTTATACATTTCTGTGACCTGAGCTGCTACTATGACAATGTTCAACATGTAGAAGATGGACTGATGTGACATTAACCTGCATGCATATCTCTTAAGGTGGCAGAGGGGATTCAGCGGGGCACCACGGTTCCGCAACTTTGACATTGCATAGATTAACTATGTTTCACATTTCACCCATAAAACCATACAATTTATTTATCATAAATCATATCTAAATTTGTTAGAAACAAGTTTTGTATTGATATGATAATTTTCAAGGATTTTTTTTATAAGCCAGTTTGCGAGAGGTATCAGATTTATCAGCACATTTTGTCAGTATTTCTTAAAAAATAATCAAAAAAAGAGTGCATTACATATGTAAAATTAAAGTGTGTACCAATATGCAGGAACCTTATTCTTTGTTTACAAATAAAATACATTACTACAGAATAATTAATTTCTTTGATCATCATTTTAAACATCAACAGTTAGTTCATTTTGTGAGCTACAATTAAAAGTTGGAGAAGGAGGAAGGAGGAAAATTAAAAGAGGCATCTGATGGAAAAGCAAACATACAGTTCCTAGATAATATATTCGTCTTTCAAAAGACAAATATTTGAAGCAGATCGATCAAGTAGTTTTTAATTGATGCTGCTTACAAAATTGATTGATAAGCAGAAATTTCATCCCAATAAATTAGCGTTGAAATTTTTGAGGTGCTCTTTTCCCCCAGTATTGGCCATAGTGACAATACTGCTCAGTCCAGCCTGTCAGGTCAGTTTTGGTTGCAATACTTCGAAGACATGTCAATCAACAATTTATTTATATATATACATATATATATATATATATATATATATATATATATATATATATATATATATATATATATATATATATATATATATATATATATATATACACATATATATATACATATATATATATACATATATATATATACATATATATACATATATACGTATATATATATATATATATATATACAGTAAAACCTCCCTTACCGAACACCTCTATATACCGAACACCTCCTTATACCGAACACTTTTTCTTGGTCCCAATTTTTTTCCCATATGTTTCCATTATAAGCAAACCTCCACATACTGAACACCTCTCTATAGTGAACATGAACACCTCAAATGAACACCATTTTCCCCCCAAAAAACCCTATACTGAACACACATTCAGCATATTTTTGTGCATTTGCAGGGAGTAATTACACAGTGAGATGAGGCGACATTAAAAGTTCGCTATATCGGTGTTTCACCATGAAAATTTTGTGTGGTTATGGAACAGATATAGAAAAATAACAGGGCAAAATGCACATCTGTCTTTAAAAGTCATTGTCCAACTTGGGCTGTATTTTGTCCTGATGACTCTGAGCCCGCACAGAAAAATTTTGTTGTCTTTTACTGTTCCAAAATTATTTGCCGCCACCATATCTTATAGCATATAAGACTGATTGACACTTGTCATCAAAATTTTTGACTTCTGTACAAGAAAACAAAAAAAGTAGAAGTTTGGTCCCCAGAGTAAAGGAGGATTTTATTTGTCCAATCAAATACAGTGGTACCTGCTATTTAAGACCACCCCTACAGCCAACAAAAAGTGGTCTCAAACTGCAGGTGGTCTTAAATTGAAGGTATATTTAACATGTAAATACAGCAGAGGGTCTTGAAAGAGTGGTCTTAAAAAGACATGCGGTCTTAAATTGGAGGTGGTCTTTAGAGCAGGTACCACTGTACATTGTAGAGTGCACCATATCGCTGTATAGGAGGATATATGCCTCTTTTTTTGAGGATGTAAATAACACGAAAAGTACAATGATTCCTAAATTGCATTACTTAGACATATACGTGCACTTTGAACTCAATTCGTACCCCCTTTATAAATCAAAATTAAATCCTTTCTCAAGCCACTAGAGATGAAAAAGAACACTCCTCTCAGGCTATTAATCCCAATATAGTAATCCCTATCAGTGAATCCATTTTTCAGTCCAAAAACAATCCTGTAGTTTTTGACAAGAGCAGGTTCTGTGTACATGTATCCATTACATGTAACTCCCTCATGAGGCTATTCCAAGTGCACCTGAAACATGGACTTTACAGAAACAATGGCATAAGCCAATTAGAGGCTGGGGGTAGAGGGCAGCACTGGGGGGAAAAAAGGTCACCTGACCTATTCTGACCAAAACTATATATGGTCAGAGTAGGTCACTTGATACCTCTGGACCAGTGGTATCATCTGCAACTTCCTGGGCATATATACCATTGCCCGTGTAGAAAGGGAAAAAATACTATAAAATGCTACATTTGCTTCTCGACGAAGGGTTAATGGGTGGCCTCACCTCCAGGAGAATAAGGGAGAGGGCAGACCTATGAGAGGTACATGGAACCCTGGAGGAATCATCATTGATGATTCCTCCAAGAGGGAACATAGTGCACCAGTGGTAGAGATATATGTATGCTTGTCAGACACTGTCATTGATTAAGACAATTTGTCATTGGCATCAGGACCAGCCCAAGAAATTAGTACAGCAGTGCAAACATATCACTAAATGGATTTGTAATTACATACATGCATATATGTTGAAACATATGAGGCATGTGAATATGTAATTTAACTTGATTATCTGTGCTGCCATGGGATAATTTATTCGAATACATGTAGTAGAAAGAAGGAGTCAGTGGCCTTGGTGATAATTTATCGGTGAAGGCAATTAAAGGTTAATCCACCAGTTCATTTTTTTTAGTTGCCTTCTGCAACACATCAGGAAGGATAGGAAAAAACTGCAAATGACCATGATGCAAATTTATTTCCCTTGGGGTAACCTGTTCCTTGTTCTGAGATTAGACATTGATTAGGATTATGTGGCAATGTACCATGGAGTGATTGTGATCTTGTTTTCTCAAAGTGATTCTATAGTATTTAAGTTACCAGAGTTTTGATTCACTAACTTGAAAACCTCTGTTTAAAAAAAATATTCTAAGTTCACATGGCAATAACAAGTGACTATCATGATTTAACTCAGTTTGACAGAGACTACATGTACTTAAAGTAGATTGTTCCATCTTGAACAGTTGACAACCCGGAGTGACTCCATGCAATCAGATTCAGATTCAGATTCAGATTCTTTTTTTTTTTTTTTTTTTTTGACAATAAATTCAATACATTTCAATTGTTGAATAATAATGACAGACATATATATATATATATATATATATATATATATATATATATATATATATATATATATATATATATATATATATATATATATATATATATATATATATATACAAATGCAAAGCAAAAAATTGGAGAAATGTACATTATTACCACAGAGAACAGATAGTCAGGATGACCCAACTGAGGATGAAAACATCCTCTCTCGCATGGGCCACCTAAATAAATTTACTTGGTAAGTTAACACATTGCTTCAGCACAGAGCACCACATGTGTGTCAGAACAATTGAACTGACTGACACATAGATAACATAATTACATACAAATATACTTTATAAATCATTATTACAAACAAAGCAATTAGGAATAGTACAGGTTTCAGAGTATTGGTCTATGTAGAATCTTTTGACATATTGAGAGAAACCATTGTAAGAGTGTGTATGAATTTTGTCCGTAATATTTCCAGGAGTATCAAGGAGCAATTTGGGAATAGAATAACGAATGCACTTTTCAGTAGATATATGTGTGTGTGTGTGTGGGTGGGGGTGGGGGGGTGGGGTAGCATCACGGGGAATATTATGATGCCTGGTAGGATAGTCATGAGTAACTGGTAAGATTGCGAAAGTATTATTGAAATAAACAGGCAATTTGTTTTTAGTGTATTGATAGAAAAATTTCAATGACTTATGTTTTAATAAATCAAGGGGGTTAAAGAGTTTTTCTTTAACTCATGGGTCTGTATGAGTGTTATAACGTATGGAGCATATCAAAGGAATGACCGATTTTTGTAATTTGAAGATACAGTCACCAGCATAACTCCATGCAAGTATTGCATAGTTGACATACGGCAAAACCAGGGAATTATGAATTAACAATGAAGTGTATTTGGGGAGATAGTGACGTAGTCTTATTAAGATCCCAGTCATGCGGGAAATTTTATTTGCAATTTTATTTACATGAGGACTCCAATTTAGTTTTTCATTTAACGTTATTCCCAGGAAATCGAAAGCAGTAGTCCTTTCCATTCGAATACCAATATTCCTATCACTGTATGGATGGTGTAAACTGGAAAACTGTTCCTCTATTTTCCAAAATTTGACCATTTGGTCACAGGAGGCAGTTACTGTGTCTGTCCCAATTGAATCCATGTTACAACTAGAGACAAAAGATTTGACTTTCAGCAAATCTGTGTGCTTTCTTAGGAAAGCTGGTGCTGTGTGCTGGAAGATTATCTCCTTTCTTTATATATGTGATAAATTTTTTAAAACTGCTTTTTTTTTTATTTGTGTGAAGTGTAATGGTATATTGCCTACTTAACAGTGGTCTTTTAATTTACTTCACCAACTGCAAAAGAGGTAAAGCCAGAGATGCCCCATAAACAGTCTGACCTTCAGGCAAGATAATTACATGTAGTTTACAGCACAATTGATACAGGTTAAAGTTGAAGTTGGCATCTTGATCTGTTGCTGTTTTGACATGGAGTTGGGACTTACAATTTTAATTGCCTTGTGTATTTAAAATTGAATCACATTTTGTACCCATAGATACCAAGGGCACAGGCAGGGCGATTGTATTTCTGTTGATGCACAGTGTACCAATGAGACCATGTATATGCACTGTATTGAGGGACCACTCTACTTCAAAGGCCACTACCTGAAAACTTTTTGTTCAGTACTTTTCATGTTATTTCAACCTCCCATGAGATACCACCTGTCTTGAGAGACTACAGTTTGGTAATCTTTAAGGGTTGTCATTGAAGACAGGTTTGACTGTATGCTGTTCACAAACATAATCTCAGCTTTTGCTTTGCATATATCTGGCATTCCACTTATTTGTGGTTTAAGTTAATTATATACTTTTAGACCTACATGTATATGTTGAGTACATTATAATAAGTTTTCTACCAGGGGAACACATTTAACTTATTTTCAGTCACAACTGTATATATTGCCTCCAATCTCTGTGTCTGATAATTTTGGTTACTTTTTGTGAAAAAGTTGAATTTTGGACTACCGTTTGCAGTAATGTCTTGTTCAAGGATGTGTTTTATACCAAAATAATCATTGGTACCATGTTCACCATTATTATGCTAGATTTCATTTTGTAATTATACTGGTTGTTAAATAATAGGAATAATCTAGTAAAACTATCTGGAAATACTCGCATAAATATATTTATACATGCAGGTGAAATCACAAGAACTCATTGCATCTCACTGTTTATGGAGAAATGTGGTTTATATATGGTTGCCATGGTAACCATGTGAGTCTGCATACATGTACATGTATATGCAGACCCTGACTTGAAAGTGTTGAGTATAAAATATTTATCGATATTTCCACTTTTTTTTTTTTTTTTTTTTTTTTTTTTTTAGATCCCAGCAAGGTAGAGTTTGCTTATTAAGGTATCAGTGCTCAGTGGAAGCAACACAGTATATTTGCATGTTCTCACATTTCTTTTGACCTGTCAAGATGCAATTAAGAGAAACAAGTGCACTGCACTGACCACTTTACTATGTTTATCTCAAGAAGTCAAATGCAGCAACATTTGCATACCATCAATACCCGAAATCAGTTAACCAAATTCTGTGTTCTCCCTACATGTACCTTAATGGTTGATACCCCCCTTCCTCCTCCATGCCCCCCCCCTCCACCCACCCAACAAAATAAATCCTTTTCCAAGTATGTTGGGGGATATGCTTTATCCAAACTAAGTACTGAGTGTAATTGCCTTGATAAAAAGAGTCTATTATAAAAACAGTCCAGGCAGTATCACTATTTTCATAATACTGCCGGCCCACTCTGAACATTGCCAGATTTATGCGCATAAATATGAAGTTATAGAAGGTTAACTTGATGTTAAACTGCATGCTTTCAGATTTTTTTCTTCAAACATAATTTGAATCTGACGTCAAACTTGCCAATCAATAATAATCTGCTTGAAACTTGAAAGGCTACAGAGTTGGCAAAGAATGAATTGCTACACATCAATGTTATACATGTAGTAAAAAAAAAACCTGTAACTATGGTAACTTGGCGATCTCCATTATTTTATTTGAAAAAGAAAAGTGTACAATTTTACTGAGCATACATGAAGATGTAAAAACATATAGCATGTATGAAAGATAAATATTGAGCTCTGCCAGTGGTTTGCGATTTTTATTAGAATATTTTCCTTCTACCCATTAATTTTGCAGTACATGTACATTGAAGGCAAGCCCATGCTTATCTTGAGGACACTAACCCCTCCCCCCCCAAAAAAAAAATCCTGCATGGTTGTCTGTTGAGGTATATTGTTAATAGCTGATTTATTGCACATTGCATATGGGGTATAAATCATGGTGCGATCCAAATATGAAAACACAGTTGTTTTTAATCATTGCGCAGTATCCATTTGTTTTTGGGTAGATGAGATTTCACCTCAGCCCAAACGATGCATCATAGTCACGGATTTACCAGTTGTTGCATAGTGGTTCTTGGTCTGGGACATGAGACAGCTGTAATAAGTGGCAGGTTTAATTGTTGTGTTACTCGTCTGAAAGGGGTCAATTCTCAAAATTTCTGCATATGCATGAGGAGGTTCATTCCGTGGCCTTTGCTTATTTAAGACAGTCTCTTCCTCCACCGAGTAATTAAACTGCGTCAATCATGCAGGCAGACGAACCACTCCACCTTTTAAGACGCTACTGCATGCACCCTATGGTAGAACCTGAAAAAAAACTGTCCTGTGATAGAAGCTTCAGCACTGATCCTGTTGGAAACAGCACCAGGAGATGCTCAGTGACCCAGCTTTACTGGTGACAGAATGCCATGATTCTTCCAAAACCAAGCATCAACTACATGTACTTAATATATAGCCATCCAGAAAAGACAAAGACCAATTATTACTATTGGAAGAGGCTGGAAAATTAACCCGTTTCTAATAGGTTTGGGAATTAATCCCCGTGCAGATATGCTACAAACATATAGTAACAGGGACAGTGCTGTTGATACATCACAGTGTCTCTTAACTCATTTCATACCAGTCCCTGATTTTTCCGTATATTTACCGAGATTAAAGACGACAATTGTGTATTTAAATTCTTCATGAAAAGAGCTTTCGTTCAAGTACCAACATGCCTATAGTCTTAAGTCAGTGGTTCTGGCACTGCCTGGCAAGTCATTGCCAGGCAGTGCCAAAACCACTTACCAAGACCTGTGACCATAGTATGGAATGAGTTAAAAGAGACCAGACACTTGATCTGTCTTTAATTGGTATCTAAATCATGCCCCGGCCTTGACCCACCCCAAGAAAAAATTATGATATCAGCTCTTATGAATGTATCATTAAGAGCAAGAGAAATGACGGCCCCCATCAGTTATAGTGTTTAGCCTTAAAGAAGGACTTGGGTCATTCTTTTTTAGCAAGCTGTGCAGAATGGACCATTGTGCCCAGTTGAATTTAGAATATCCTTGGCCATTGTCAGAAAGGGTCAATGTTATTGCTGCCTGCACTAAGAGTTAATTCACTAGTGTCTGTAACAGGAATAATCTATGTAGTCTGGTTCACTACGATGCTAGATAGCTCTTTTAAATAGGGTTTCTAATTCTGTTTTGTCTGTGTAAATGATCAGCGATATGTTGCTTCATCCCAGATTCAATTCTGATTAATTCTATAACAAGAACCAAATGCGTTTAGCGATTCTCTGGCCTTCAACTACACAATTAATTTTGCATCACCTAATAGGTTTCCTGTTGTCTGTATCAAAGGGATGATTCCATCTAATGTCCATAAGGCTATCCAAAATTAATTATCTGATTCTCAGACACTGCTGCATCCAGTAATATCTTACTACGTTTTGATTATTTTGGCCAGAAGTGAATAAAAAGTCTTGCTGTTAAATGTGTTTGGGCAATCTTTTGCATATACGTTATGATATGAATTACTGGAGTCCTTGAACCGTGAGTTTCTGTGAGGGGAGTTAGGCAGTGCTGTAGTCTTGAAGTGACAAGTGACACATGTGCAAAGGGTTAACTTGTTGGGATGAAACAGGCCACAAGCACTGGATTATTATCCTCCGTGGTCCATTTATTACACTTTGATAACTACAGGTAATCTTCTTCACTTCTGTTATGTGCTCAGCAAAATGTCAGATCTTGTAATCCCGCTGAGAGCATGAAGGCTATGTGCTCAGCAAAATGTCAGATCTTGTGATCACTGACAGCATGTAGGAATTCAGACACTGAGGAATTCATTGGAAATATACAGCTTAAGCTTCACTTTCAAATTTGTTTTGTGATGTTGCAGATTAGTCTTTCTTAAGGACAGGTAAGACACCAAAAATAAATCCCACTTTAGTCAATCCTAGCTCAAAATGTATTTGCGTTAGGATAACATATCATATATGTCTGTACTCGTCATACTCCAAAGAATTTATATGTCCCGTATTTGGGTGTCTGTGATGTTAATTGTTGAATAAACAATTGAAAGTTGACCGCAAAGCATCCACCCCATAAATGTCGATATAAGTCACTAATTATTTGTGATAAAATCATAATTACACTTGGATCTTAATCCTAACATATTGGCAACAAAAAACGATCCTGCGACTTTTTGTGTTTGGTTTCGTTTTTCTGTTATCCATCCTCAAAGTTTGACATTTCAATTTTACCTTTGAATTTTAGGATATTCATTTTCTTCATTTCATAGAAAAAGAACGAAGCAAAATTTAGAAAATCGCTGAATCATTTTTGCAGTTCGGACAATAAAGAATCAAAAGCAGTTAACTGGATTAAATTTCGCCCAACCGTATTCTTAGAATAACCATTCTTAGAAGGGGTTCTCATCCTATTATCCTTTCTGAGAAAACAAGCTTCAAAGGCCTTTGATGTTGATCATTTGCCTCTTCTGGCCCCGTGACCTCAAGCCTGGCAACGAAAGTTGTGTTGCCTTGCTTCGGTGGGGCGGCCTGCGGCCGCTCGTGGTCAGTGTACAGATGGTGGGTTTGGTCTTTTGCCCCCTACCTCTTCATCCCGTTTTTAGGGGTAGAGTTTTATTGTGTTTACTCGTCTCCTATCTGTATATACTTTATGTACTTAGCTTGTTAGACTTGTCTTTACACTTTACTTAGTTAGCTTGTCATTATTTTGCAGTTTTTTTCTCAATGAGTTTCATTTCTCTTTCCAACCTGAGCTTTGTGACGCTATTTTGTGTTTTCTCAGCTGTTCACGTTTATGCTTATTTCGATGTGATTATTTGTACTTTTACTCCCTCATTCCTGGGTTCCGATAAAATATTATTATGTACGTGGGTATTGTTGATTAGGGTGTCAGTTTTTTTCCCCGCCTGTCTTTGGTGTGAAGGACCACTGGGGTAATCCATCGCGGCACGGCCTTTGAAGTTTGAAGGGACATCATCTGACGATTCCCGCTCCTCTTGAACATTTAAAGGCTCCCTTCATTAGAACGCAAAACAAGCAAGATAACTATAAAGTCTATAAAGTAAACTACTAAGGCTATGATATGTTAGCATGTTTGCATCTTTTCCCTGCCCACAAACATACTTTCGGCATGCTGCCTTATTTCGCATTGCCAACCTGATACCACTCTCCTTTTGCCATGGGCCATTGCTACCTGCAGCCACGTGACAGGCTGTTAAGTATGATTGACGGGTGGCATTGTTCCGTTTGGCAGCTGAAAACCAAAAGAATGACACATGGACGCTCCGAAGTCCACATGCCTGTGTGGTTTTTGGCGTTTTTCTCATATTTCTACTTTAGTTAAAAGCTCGAAATTTTGACAACTAATAGAAAGGACATTCATCTTGTAAAAACCGTTTAAATTTCAAAATCGGCCATGCAAAGGTTTTTGGTGTCTTAACTGTCCTTAAGAAACTTTCTTAGTTAATTCGTATTAAAACAAAATAGCTAATGAATATTATAAAAATAAATGAGGGGGCGGTCACAGCGTTGAGCTAGAACAAGCCAGGCCACGAAGTGGATCTGAAGAAGAGTGAAGAAAGGGTCTTTTAATTTTCACAGGGTTCCGGTGGCAGCAGTTTGGCGGCGCTGCGGTGCTGGTCAAAAAAACACCGCAGCCAGGCAACAGCCACCCAAAACACGCAGGTACACTTTGATGACACTTGTTGCAGCAGCTGGTCTACGACCAGGCACAGTTTTGGAGGACCATGAACTGCACTGGCAGCTGTGGTACAGAAGTCTGGGCAACATCCAGTGTATTCTATGTTGATGCTTTAATTATACTGTTGAATATTTCAAAGAGGCTTTGCTTCATAGTAATAAGATTGATGGTGAACTTTTCTCCCAACAGTGGATGAAAACAAAACAAACTGGTTTCATTTACATAAAAAAAAAATGGATATTTGAGAATAATTAAAGAAAGGAATCGGGGTTTTGAACTAGCTTGTACGAGTCCAGTTTCTTGTCAATCTGATCGTGGCCAGACTGTTGAATGAATCCATGATCAGACTGACAAAAAATAGTGTACCAGGCACTGCCAGTTTCTCCATCATCATATGTGATACGTACCCCCATAACCTGTTGGCCTGCTGGGTACCCCCATAACCTGATGCTTGAGACACAGCCCTGGTGGACTGTAGAGTAATAACATCACAGCTTGACACTGTTGATGACTCAGCGGTTTTTCTTGAGAAGATAAACATGCAGGTTTTTCTGCATAGTTGAAGGATTGCTTGTTGAAGGATTCTGTTCAAAGCCCAAGAAGTAAATGTAGGCCTGGGCCTGAACAATAAGACACCTCGACATGCACCTGGAGAATCCGCTGCACCACCTGCCTTATGTGACCACATTAGGACCGGTCCAAGCGTAAGGGCAATGGGTGACCCTTCTAAGGAGGACCTTAACTGTCCCTTAAAAAAAATGAGCCACTTGCATCATTTTGGTGGAAACATACTTTATTTCAAAAAACGATTGGAAAACAGGCAACATGCCTATATATGAATTCCTTTCATGCTTGCATCACTTTTGTATTAACTCATTCCACCCTAATGACATTTTTCCCAGCTAATATTTAAATGTCGTCTGGTACTTGTATTTTACTAAGTTAGGGATTATTTTTCAAAATTTTGGATGAAACTTGCATGGAAGTCAGATCATGCCAAATTATATGCCCATGGTCAACAGCTTCCCTTGGTGCAGAGCGCGCTAAGGAAAGCTGTTGACTAGATCTTGTACCGGGGTGGAATGAATTATTAGTGGAGTTTAACTTATTTTGTCACACACACATGCATATGGTGTTTGTGTCAGCCTCAATGCAGTTTTGCTGAATTTGGTTGTCTTTTTTTATTAACCTACCAGCCTTGTCAAAACATTCCAGGATATATTGCAAAGGTACACTTTTGGTGTATAGGGTTAACTGAATGGTCGCATGCTTTCAGACTTTTTTCTCAGAAATGTGATTCAATCAATTATGACAGTTGCCAATCAATTACCTGGTGGAAATTTTAATGAGGGTCTCAGAGTTTGCAATGAATGAACTGCTGCACATCTGTATTATACATGCAGTCCAAAAAAAAATTCAGAACAGCTCTGTAACCATGGTAACTGGACAGTTTTATTTTGATATACAAAATAAGTGCAGCAGATTTATGGAGTATACATGAAGACATAATAGCACTAATATTGAATAGATCAAAGGTTAATATTCAGTTCTGAGAGTGGTTTCATATTTTTATGAGCAGAAAAGTATGTTTGGGTGCTAACACAGACATCCTGTTTTCTTTCTTTCTTTCTTTCTTTCTTTCTTTCTTTCTTTCTTTCTTTCTTTCTTTCTTTCTTTCTTTCTTTCTTTCTTTCTTTCTCTCTCTCTCTCTCTCTCTCTCTCTCTCTCTCTCTCTCTCTCTCTCTCTCTCTCTCTCACTCTCTCTCTCTCTTTCTTTCTTCAAAATTATTACAGATAGGTACATGTCATTCCAACTTAATTCATAGGTTTGTGTTAATTGTAGGTGCATCAAGTGAACCACAAACAAAAGTTGTAGAATTTGGATTTATACCTGTCACCAAGTGGCTTGAAAATTTAATGTTGAATATCTGTCTTCAAAACTACTATGCTTAGATGTGCCATTCTGACTTCACATCCCAGGTTTGTCTATCATCAATTTTGTCCGGAGCTATGCTCTCGGACAGCACTAAAGCAGGAATCTCTTAATGTATGGCCCTATCAGAGAAGTTGAAATAATGCAAATTCGGAGCAACAATAGCAGGAGCATTTTTGTCATTGGACCAGACATATGCAACAGGCCATGATCTGTCATCAGCATTAATTACAATTATATATACATCACTAGGATTTGTTGTTCACACTCAGGTCACCTTTATGCTCTACATATAGTGACCATTTTGTCACTAATTTATGTTGTAGTGTCAACAGTGATTCATAAATGAATCAAAGTTACAATAAAAAGTGTAACTAGAAATAGCTAGAGTTTTTTTTACTGCATGACCAAATCTTGTTTGTTTATTGACATTCTGTTTTGTCCATTCTTTCTGTCCACCAGGCATTTCCTTTTTACCTGCAGATCTTTCTGATTTTTTTTTTCCTTTTTTTTTTTGGTCATTCCTAACGCCTTTTTTTCTGCAGTTTCATAGCTTTTCCAATTTCAAATTAAATGTGCATGGCCCTTACTTTCTTTTGTCAGAAGGTAGACAGATTTGCTTAAAAACAAATCTTTTAGAGTTTCATTTTTTATCCCTCAATTTTAGGCATATAATGAAGCTGGCAGGTCTACGCTTATCCCCAGGACATGACAAAAAATAGTTTCCTTGTACTGTATATTCCCACTGGGGAATATTGTAACCCACTGCATGGCTTATTGTGCTTGGGATATTAATTAAAATATAACCCATGTGTAGAAACAGTATTTTCTTCAATTGGTTTGTCCCATATTAATTTGTTTTTGAGGAGAGGAGATTTTCATCTGATCATATGTTGCATTATATGGTTTTAGTACCTGCTGTTGGTTGATATTCATCATTGGTCTGGATTGAGAGGCATTAGTACATGTATTAGGTTGATATTGTAGCCGGTCTGAAGGTGGTTAACCTTCTCCCCATGAGCTGGCCTAAACCAGTCGGTGGTCAAATGTCGTCTGCTTCAACGTTTTGGACTGATTTCAACAGTAATGAAAAATAATTTGTATGAAAATTGTAGATGAAACCCGTCAGAATAACATGCCCAGGTCAACAGCTTTCCTTGGGGCCCAACCCATGCCAAGCTGTTGACTCAGTTTTAAATCAAGGAGGAAAATGTTAATTCCCATATCTCCACATAGGGACGCTGGTTCAGGCTCCACTTTTCAGTGGCAGGACACAGAATAAACCTTTGACAGAGACTGAAGAACGATATCCATTGATTCAGGCATGAGAACCAATCCACTTGGCAAACATGGGGGGGGGGCTCAACAAGACCATTTGATAGGAGGCTATGCAGAGACCATCCCATAATTGACAGACACGATAGAGATTTCATTGTTGTTGACCTTCCTGGCAGCTAGAGATGACGCCATAACCCATCTTGCAGCTGAGGGAATGCTATAGGTTCTTCAAAACCAGACATTCACTTTCATCTGTCTAGTAAGCCTTCCCCAAAAACTCCAGAGAATGCTAGTTGTTTGGAAGGATTAGGAAATTAATCTCCTCATGCCCCATAAAAATGTTACATGTACCTCAGGAACAGAGACAGCATGCTTGCATGATTATGTCCTTCAAAAGAGGCAAGACAGTTGATTGCTGATTGCAGAAGGTTGATATAATCACACCCCATGTCCTGCCCCAAGGGACTGGAATAGCAAGTTTCATGATATAGGCACCAAGAATATTAACAAATTCTCTGTTGGAAGCAGGTTATTCCTTAAGAAGATGCTTCAAATGGCCTGATATCAATCTTAGATTGTGGCAAATCATTCTTTTGAGGCCCAAAGCAATCTTTAAATACTAAATATCAATTGTTAGGCTGATGTTATAATTTTATATAGGCTTATTGCCTCACCATGAAAATTGGATGTATTTCTGTACGTTTTGAGGTACAAAGGCTCATAGATACAGTTTGGCTTGTGCACCCCCCATTGCTGTATTGATATAATGATAGTTTTCCTGTATATCTTTGAAAATATATTTTTGTCAATAGACTATATACATGTACAATGTACAATTTATATGTTGATGTCTGCTAGAAAACTAGAAAGTGAAAAAAATGCACTTTTCAGTAGTAGTAGTAGTGGTAATAGTAGTAGTAGTAGTAGTAGTAGTAGTAGTAGTAGTAGTAGTAGTGGTAGGTATTTGTTGGCACTGGATCCAAAAGAGTACATGGACTTGACAACAGCACTGCAACAAAAATATATACAATGCCTAGACAATGAAGGAACTGTCCATATGTGCATATTTGATTGTCTTGTACTTCAAGTAAGAATGAAGTAATCTGATTGGTTATCTGCAGCTGTGTGACATCGATGTGACATCACAAGTACCCTTGACGATGGGTAACATTTTATCGATCTATCGCATGCCAAAGTGCATGACCACAACCATGCGCCTGTCCTTGAACGATCATCGATTATCGGCGTGGATCCTAACTTTTACACTTGAAATAGCAGTTTATGTCCTGAATTAATGTTTTCCATTAAAACATTATATCCTTCCTCATACGCTTATCCATGCCGGCCGGTGCTTGAATTAATCAGGTATTGTGATATTGATGTGAGAATTGATCACTGAAGCCAAGCCCATGTCCATCATTTTGAGTGATTATGTCACTGTATGTCACAAGGTAATCCCCAGGAGGGCATCTTAACCAATCAGATTTATGCCTGTATAATTAGCCACATGTGAATAAACATTCAGCCAGGTGCTGTTGTTAACAAACACATACATGTGCATTGATACGTTCAGGTTTGCCCTAGCTGTCTTCCGCAAACTCTGTACACTGCGAATTCACCTGAGGGACCTGCAGGTTGATTCAGAAGTGTCTAGTGCAAGCCTTTGATCACAAAAAGTAAGACTTTCAATACATGAAAATAAATGTTGACCTGGGTGGTGGGCGACAGACCAAATGTTGCCCCTCGGAAACCATGGCATTGTCAATCTCAACCTTTGGTCTCCGTTGACAATGATTTCTTCGGGGTGACATTTGGTCTGTCGCCCACCACACAGGTCAACATTTATATATTGTCTATATAAGGCCAGCCTTAAAAATATTTCTGTTTCGTACAACGCGCCCGGTGTGTGCAAAACGTTGCGGTTGGAATATTTTTTTCAAAAGTGCAAACAAAATTTTTTCAGGCTTTTATTTAATGCTACTCGCACGCCCTGTGTGGCAGTTCTGTAAACGCATATCGTTTGCCTACCTACCATGACTGCTACCGGTACATTGTAGTAAATTTACGTATACAGTACTGGCAAGTTCCTTGCAATAAAAGGTGTTCCTAAATCAAATTCAAACGAAAATTGTAATATTTCAAATCAGAAATCGAGTGTGCGCACCGTCGACACCTTTCCTGCAACTGTACACAAACAGCTGCTTTGGCCATGTGGTCTGATGCACAACACATCACCCGATTGGTCAATTGAGTCACATGCAAAAATCAGCCAATCACGGCTTGTGTTACAGTGTTTTCATCATGGCTTCCGCCGCGTGAACATGTGTGAATCTGCCGTAATTTTTACGGAGGGAACACACAAACAGGAAGCTTTGTTTATATTGCTGCATGCGAAAATAAAGATTCCAGTGTTAATTGCAACAATTATTTGGATTCACAGGCAAATACGCAAAGGTAGGGGATAGCGGAAATAGCCGAATGTGTCCCAAAATCAGTCCGTGAGACTGGGTCAGTTCACCGCAGATCCACTCCACACAGTCACTTGCGTGTGACTGGAAGTCATGTCAAGGCACCCATTTTTTCCAACACTGTTGGAACCCACCGATAAATGGCATAGATGTTAATTTGCAGATGAATTTGCCATGCAAATTTTATTATATTTTGACGCTGCTTTGACATTGTTGGGGCAGATCACACTGACGGTGAGTTGTGTGACCCAGCTCAGCAAACCAACAATTACTGCCGGTACCTTTGGCAAAGGTTTTTGCTATCGTAACGTAATCGTATGTAGTGTACGACAGTGAAAATGTCTGCTTGTGTTGACAGAGATAAAGTTCTGATGAATACAACTGCGGACCAAGTAATTGTTTAAACTTGGAATGTTTATCAATTAGCGATTATTATCACCTATCGGCGCCCCACGCACGTGCTGCAAAAGCCCTGATTTTTTAAGTGATTAGACCCTCCCTCCCCCTCCCCCCCATAGCCAGCCTTGCAAACAACTGCAACTTGTAAGTGTGTCATGAAAATTTGAGGAATAGAGTTCCCAGCAAAAAAAAAGTTGGTTGGGCAAGTACCTATTAATTTTAACTTGCCCGAGATTAAATCTGACTTGACCATGAAGCAATAAAACTCTTAATCCACATCCCTGCACATACACACAAAAGAGGTGTGTTCATGACTTGTAATATTTAATTTGAAAACCCTCATCATACACCCCTCCCCTCCCCTGCTGTTGACAAGTGAAAATTAAAACTACACATTTGTATTGGATATCTTGCTCAGTCTCTTCTGTGATATTTTAAAAAAGGGCAACTTTATAATCACGCTAATCCTTTCTTTCTTGAAGCCCTGTACATGTTTAAAATAGCAAAAGACCCACCCCAATTCAAGCCAAGCCGAGGTGTATTTAGAGTAGGGCTACTCTGTCTCAGCGCCAGCAAACCAGCCTGAAGCACATATTGTCCCGCTACAACCTCATCTGTGGCAGAGTCTCTTACTTTAATACAGATTTAATAGAAAAATTTTCAACCTGGAATCTTGTCTATGTTGTATCAATACTAAGTCCATCAGTCCCCGTACTGGCATGATGCCCATATTGCAGTAATACGTAGTAGGTATGTGTAGTTTAAAAAAAAAATTAAAAAAAAAAAAATCCTCCCTGCCTCATCAATTTTTTCAAGGCTCTGTTATACGAAACAGAAATATTTTAAAGGCTGGCCTGATGTTAATTATGTATGTGTAAAACTAGACAAGGGCCGTGACGGTAAAAAAAAAAAAAATAATGTTAATACACCACATAACTGATGCAGGCACATCACAATTTACTGTAACTGGGTTTAGGCTATATGATCTACAGAGATTGAGTTAATATACTTTTGAATTTCACTATAGAAAATGATAATTAACCGCAAACATACAATAAATAATATTTTCATTTTCTTATGCAAAGAAAAGCACAGACAATGACAAGTTCAAGTTCAGTGCTTTAACACTTTCACAAACATTTCATAACACTGTGCAATGAAGGTGCAATCTCTGCATGGACAATACAGCGAACATTCGAAAAATCTGCATATTAGGTCTACAATAGCCCCTCCTTTTTAGACCACTCCATTGAAAGATCATTTGCATTTAAAGACCATGTCCACCAGACCCTAGTGCTATCTGTTCCATGTTATTTGACCTCCATTTGGAGACCATCTGTTTAATATGACCACTTATGGGCTTCAGTGGTAGAGGAGGTGTCTCTAAAAGGGGACGGCTGTATTCTGCTTCTCTGAGCAGCAGGTGCAGTATTGCCGTTTAAATTCATTTGAAATTCATTTGCCCCCCCTCGAAAGAGGCCACCCCTCTTATAAGGCCACATTTCTGGCCACTTGGGTGGCTGTCAAAGAGGAGGACACAGGGTCTGGGCCACATGGCCATTCATACATGTACATGTATATACATGTACATGCTATGAGGGGACTGAAGGGGACTTCTGAACTGGCATACTGGCCATTCTGTTTACTATACTTGTTTTCTGGAAGCCCCTTTATTTTTCAAACTGTATTTCAGTCATTATGTCCAAATTTTATTATCCTCCCCTGCACCCCAAACAAAGTTATTGTTTTTTTTTGGGGGGAGGGGGGAGGGGGGTACATGTATACTCTGATCAGCTTTTCTGACTCCATCCATAGCAGAATCCTTGCAAGCAAAAATCTCTTGATGTCAGGCCACATCAACCTCAAATTTAATTCAGTTGTACCTTTTTGACACCATTTGCTGTCCTGATTACATGTTGGTGACTTTGAGTTATTTTTTTTCCAGTCCGTCGAAAATGACATCATTTTCCATGTGTTGCAAAATTACAGTCAGATGGAAATGACTATTGTTGTTTTCCATATGTTGCAAAATTATTTCAGCAAATAAGTTTTCATCGGGGGGGGGGGGGGGGGGACTTTATGGGTGTCCCTGGCCTGCAGTCGGTGCCAAGGTCATGCTGGAAGCCAGCCAGAGAGGCTGCACCTCTCAGACCAGGTCATTAAGCCTCTCAGGCAAGTTTCCACATTTACCTTTGCACAGACTGCAGGCCAGGGACACCCATAAAGCCCCTGATGGAAACTTAATTACTTAGATGACCAATACAACGGGATCGCAAACAAACATTTTTCTTAAACAATGATTTTCATTCAAATTGCCGTTCAAACTGACCCTGGATTACAGGCCATGTTATACTATAACTGTTAATTCAAGGCAGATAAAATATGACTTTTTTTTTTTAATCTGTGGATACATCTATGGAATTATAACCCCAAGAACAGTATAATTCCAGGGAAGCAATAATGGAGCAAGTAAGGAATCATCATTTTTTTTCTTTTTTTTTTTTTTTTTTTTTTTTTTTTTGTGGCACTGTTTTCTCGTTATTTAGTTTTCAAGAAAGTTTTCCTATTACCTACATCATTAACATCATGATTAGCAGCCTGACACTTACAGTCATTAGGGCCCGAGCAAAGCAAGGGTGCTAATGACGGTGAAGGGCTGCTAATCATTGATGAAGGGCCAATGAAAAAGTGTTACACCCGACAAAATCATGTTATTTCAGTAACTGTTACTACAACTTCCAACAAAAGTAGCAGGTCGCTAATGCATTAGCACATGGGTTGGATGGGTAGTGCACATAGTGTTTTTACCGTGTGATCAAAATCAAACTGATCTACTTGAGAATGTCCTACTAAATAGTGGTAATGGCTCATAACTTTTTTTGCACTTAACATCTACTACTTCAGCAGAAGACACCCGAAAATCCCACAAATTGCACAATTGCATATTCTCTGTTGCTGTGTTGGGAAGTAGGCAGCTATCACCATTTGAGTATTTTCATTCTGTAAATTTTCACAAAATATTGCAAACCAGTTGAATACTAATTACACATATTAAATAACAAAAACACAGTCTAATTTTATTGAATTTTTTAAAATTTATATAAGGTAGGAGGCAAAATACATTCTTGGAAGGGCAGGTCATTACGATTTGTACGGACCTACAAATAATGCATGGCTGGCAACAATACAAACATGCTATGATACCTCTACCAGTGTGCTGGCCTCGGATACCCTTAACCCCCCATCAGTAAAAGTTGGATTATGGAGTACACAGTACCAGTATCCCACGACTGTGAAGGGCACTAACTGCCCCATTGATAATTATCAGGCTACAACTTCTCCACTGCTGTCTGGTCTGGGAGTGTAGCATGCCGCATTCATTGAATGACTGATGGCAGTGTGTGTGTGTTTTATGTGCTGTCCTCTTGCGCCATTAAGCAGGCCCACCAGGCTATGAGCCACTTCAGTGAGCTCACCTGGGACACTCTTGTGGTCTTATCATCAGTGTTTGCCGTGGACTCACTCCCCAGGGAATGCTGTTTGTTCATTCAGAAGTGGCTGTTTGGAAGATAACACACCAAAGCAACTTCATACATTTCAATGGCCGAAATGCATATTTAATACGTCAGCATACATCTAATAGCATAATTCAAGTAGATAAAGATTTTTTTAACAATACACAGCAATACAGTGGCAATAAATTGGTTGAGTGGTTAGTGAAGCTGGTGAAATAGAGCCGTAGAAATTTGATTTACCGCCCACTGTAAATTGCTTTAATTTTGCTCTGTTCATATTTTTGCTTGTTTCTCTGATGGCACAAAACTGTGAAAAAAAAAACTGTAAAAACACAGTGAAATAGTACTTCAACATTGTTTGAATAGAATCAAAAATACAGAAACTGTGAAAATTTAAGCATGCAAAAATAAAAAGATAATTTGCATTATTAATGTCTCCTATTAGAACAGGGGAGATGGAAGGGGAGGGGTTAATGTCATTGTCTGTGTACTTTGAATGTGTGTGTGTAATTGGGAATAATCTATGTAGTCGTGTTGAAGAGTAATGCCAGACAGCTAGCCTCTTCAAAGGGGTTGATTTTGTTTTATCTGTGTAAATGATAAATAATTAATCATATGTTGCCTCTCCAACGGCAGCCGTTAACTGCTTGCCAATCTCATGTCGTGCAGGACTCACTTGTAAAGTCACATCTGTATATTGAGACCACTACTTCTGGCTGCACATTCTATTAAAGGGGATACAATTAGAGTAACTTAATTATGTTTGCCTGAGGATAACATGGATAAGGGTGCTGCGGGGGGGGGGGGGGGGCAGGGAGGGAGGTGTCAGAGGCTGTGCTCAGCCAGAGCCACTGGCACCCCCACCTTGGCAGCACCCTTATCCTTAGCTTGTCAGGCAAAACGTTCTGCTGACCTGACACAGAAATGCGAAGAGGCCTCTGCGTTATGTGACCTTTTTGGAGGTACATGTACCCTAGCTGTGGAGGGTCTCTCAAAGGAGGGACTAGTGTATTTATATATAATGTACACACCACAATTACAGATGACCAATCTGATTCAACTTAGCTTGATGGAGATATCCAGATTGTTCAGTTTTGAACAGTACAGCAGAACTCCATATTATGACTGCATGTGCATGGGCCCACAAGAGCGCGGTCACTACAGACAGGGGTTCACGATGTCAAGGGTCAAATTGCCAAGACAAGGAAAGAAATCAGCCAGGAATACATGGCTGCAATAGACAGACAGATAAAATCATTATGCTGGTGATCACAAGAACAGTTTCCACTGTACATATATTCCCCGAAGTCTGCATGCACTTGCTACATTGTCTTTGTGTGTGGTAAACAAGGAACTTGTTTCTCATTTTTCAAAAATTGACCGGTTTTGTTGTTTTGTTTTGCTTGTTTGTTTTTTGTTCCCTCCGGTGCATATTAAAGTGCCGGAGGGTACTGTCATCCACTGCGTCATTCATCTGTAAGTCTGTCTACCTTGTCACATTACCGCTATATCTCAAAGAATATTCACCCTACTTTTTTTGTCTGAAATGCACCTTATAATAGACCAGGTTCCTATTGAAAGCCAGCTTCCTCTTATGACTTTTTAGCTATTTATGAAATTTTTTTAAGTATTTCTTTCGAGGCGTTCTGAGTAGTACACAAGGGGATTACGCTACCGTAATATCTAAAAAAATATTCACCATAGCTTTACCAAATTTTTGTCACAGAAGAACCTTGTGATGGACCAGGTTCCAATTGAAAACCAGCTTCCTTTGATTATTTTAAACTTTTTATCAAACTTTAATGTATTTATTTGAGGGTTGTCTGAGTGGCATCAACCCTGACAACCTTACCACGATATCTAAAAAAATAATGACTGCAGCTTTGCCAAATTTTTGTCAGAGGTGCATCTTATGATGGACCAGGTTTCTATTTAAGACCATGGCAGCTTCCTCTTTCTATTTATAAACTTTTTATGAAACTTTAAAGTGTTTATTTCTAGACCATCTGAGTGATGCACATGGGAAGGAATTTACCATAAGATCTTAACAAGGATCCATGGCAGCTTCAGCAAATTTTTGTCAGAGATACATGTACACATAATAATGGACCATGTTCCTATTGAAACCACTGCTAGCTAGCTTCCCTTTATTACTTTTAAACTTGTTATGAAACTTTTTAAGTATTTATTTAAGGGCAGTCTCAGTGGCATACAAGTGGACAATGTTACCATAATATCTCAAGAAGGATTCATCACAGCTTCATCATCAAATTTTTTATGCAGTTACACCATATTATGGCACCTATCCTAAATAGGGATTACCTATAAATACTTCTATATATTATAGTAGATGGTAATGTTTTGTTGTTTTTTTTTTTTTTTTTTTTTGTTTGTTTGTTGTTTTTTTTTTGGGGGGGGGGGGTCTGTCCAGAGGCAATTACAGCTTATAACAAGGAAGATTTGCTTTACAGCAAATTTGTCTTCCTGCAAAGAAAGTTGCAGGTTCATGTTGAGAGATTGTGTCTTGTATAGTCTTTAACAATTTCAAAAATGAAATTCCTGTAGTTGCCATCAAATAAGCTGCAACTTTTTGTGCTGAAAATTGTTTTATATTAGAGGCTGGAATGGTATCTTTGATTTTTATGGTTTGGAGGAAGCCAAGATGTAAAATTGGAAGTGCCCTTGATTGTTTAAGAGTAGTTGTATGTTTTTCTCACCTTCAATTGATGGTCATGGACCAGGGGAACATATATGTTTCTATTGGTAGTCATCGTAATGTACACATTGTTACTTTTCATTTCAGTTCTCTTGTCTCCCAGTTGTTTTGTAGTCTCACAAGGTGGTTCTCCATACTAGTGCACTGAGTATTTTTAGTTAACATACACGATATCCATGTCCTTTTACTATACTATACTATACTATACTATACTATACTATACTATACTATACTATACTATTCTATACTATACTATACTATACTATACTATACTATACTATACTATACTATACTATACTATACTATACTATACTATACTATACTATACTATACTATACCATAGAACTTGTCTCAAGGGACCATCCAAGGGAACACTGCAAAATGGTCCATTATGACAGATGGGTCCTTAAGGCAGGTTCAATCCTGGTACAGTCTGCTGTAAAACATGTACCATGTTAAGGGGTGATGTATATGTACAGTCAACAGGTAGGCACATATGCACTTAATTCATTGTGCTTAAAGTGCAAGAGGGTGATGATGATGATCAATTCAATAATGGACCAGTAATGTTTATATGGGGGGAGAAGCATTGGCTGAAATACTGCTGCAGCAGATCATTTATTTTCTCATTTACACTCGTTTGAAGTGTTAATGGTTTCCTGGCCATCCGTGAATTCCCCTCGTGGTAGGCTCCCTGAGTACCTCTGCCTTTCTGTTCATAAGTCTCTTAATTTGCGTTGATGGACAGTTTAATTCAGTTGCAATTACATTGCAGCTCTTCCCCAGGTCATGCAGCTTTACAGCTTTGTATTTGTCTTCGAGAGACAGGCAATTTCTTGGGGTTTTTGGCAATGGATTTGCCATGATACCGCATCGGCAATGGACACTTCTTGTAACAGTTGCGAAAATAAAGAAAGCGTTCTGCAGAAAAACTTGATTTGGAATATTGGGGGAAGTCTGGTAAATTGAATTATTTACCGACAGAGGGCAATCTCAGGTGCTAAGCACAGGTTAATTGCATGTTTGGGACACATTTAGGGTGGGCGCATCAGGGAGGTCGGCACTCAACACAAGTAAAAATAGCTAAAATACACTGGGAGGAACTGAGAGTGGTCCCTTATGATGGGTGGGTGCCTGGCACAGGTGGGTGCATTGGCAGGTTCCACTGTACTATACTGTATACCAGCCAACATTTTTTCAATTTTGTTGTTTTATGTACTGCATACCAGGGAAAAATTATTACCTTTACCAGTGTACTGGGGCCCGCCTTACCCCACTTCACCTTAGATGTTTGCATTTTTTATCCTTTTTTCCATTAACACCTGCCAAAACCGGCTGGTGGTCAAATTCTGTCTGCTTCATGGTTTTCAACTAATTTCAACAGTAATGAAAAACAATTTGACTGAGAATTGCAGATCACATGTTCCAGGTCAACAGCTTTCCTTGGCATGGGTTGGGCACTTAGTGTCTGACCCATGCCAAGGAAAGGTGTGTTGATTGATAACACCAGCTCAAACCTTAACACGTTTTTAATGAGTTCGTTCCTTCACACATCATTACAAGCACATGTGTTCACTGGGTCCCGCCATTACACTGTCCTCACCGGAAACACTACACCGGAAGTGGCCTGCATATATGTCCGTCTTGGTGTACACACTCTGCGACCCGTTATAACTGTCTCAGTATATATTAACAAATTCCTCTCTATTTTTTTTTTTTCTGCCTAAAACTTGACTAGAATTTTAAAGCCTTACCTTAAATCTAACTAAAAGATATATATGGCATGACACAGAATGTCTTTATGTCATTGTTGAAGTTTTAAATGTCACGTTACTCACTGGTCATACTGCCTGACCTAAAACACTCTAGCAATGCATCTCCTGAGACACCTCTCTTAGTTAGCACATCTGCTTTTTGAGTATTTGTTGGTATCCATTTTATCATTTGCACATTGTCTTTCTCTAACATCTCTTGTATAGCGGCAATGGTAATTCTCAGTCTTTTCTCTTTAACCTGTTTCGTAGAATACACATTGTCATGTAAAGATTTACTGTCTGTGTAAGCCTTGATTGGCACTGAGTTCAGTTTATACTCACTTTTGAACAGTTCTGTAAGCAAGCTTCCCAGGTAAATTGCCTCGTCGAGACCATCATGCATTGCTAACGTTTCTGCACTAAGAGTACTTTGCACCTTTCTTTGCGTTTTGTTTGATGCCCATGATAGTGGACAACATCTCCCATTTTCACCTGAAAGTAGTATCACGTGCCCCTGGGCACTGGAACCATCATCAAGGTTGCCCCAAGAGGCATCGCAGAACACACACAGTTTAAACTTCTCAAATGAACCAAGATGTGGAAATAGTATGCAGCTACTTTCAGATTTGACTTTTCTGACTGCTTTGTTAGCTTTCAAAGCATCATTCACTGTTGGATGTTTACAGGCCATACTCAAGTCAAGCACATCAAATGCTATATCCGGTCTTGCTTGAGAAGACGCCCAATTTAATTGCCCCACTACCGATCGGTAATCACGAGTTTCCTCTACATTAAGAGGGGAATGCTTTTCAGTCTTGCGTTTTGCTGACAGATGCATGAAGTCTATACTTTCTACATAATTATCTTGTTGAATCTTAGATCCCTCTGCAGTAGGGTAAATGTTCAGTCCAATGTAACGAAAGGTACCGGCTTTGCGTTTACCCACTTTGTACTTTTCCAATATTCGGGCGATAACATTCTCATGAAAACTTTCGGAACCTGCAATCAAGAAATCATCCACATGCATGATAAACATGCCTTGCAGTTGATTATTTTCATAATATCGAAACATAGCTTTGTCGAGTTTCGATTGTTTACATCCTAGGTTTATCAGTTCTTTTTTGACAGAAAAATACCAGTTCCGAGCACCATCGTCTAGACCATACACAACCTTTTCTAATTTCCAAATTGTACCTTCTTCCTTTGCTTCCTTTGGTGGCTGAATATACAAATCTCTCTCTATTCTTTTTCCTTGCAAAAACGCCGCTGTCACGTCTAATGTTTCACACTGCCAAGCTTTGCTTGCTGCAACTGTCATAAAAACCCTCAATGTAGATTTTGCAGCTGTAGGCGAGTCACTTTGCATCTCATTTTCTTCTTCAAAGCCTCTGATTACCAGTCTGGCTTTTACTCCTTTTGTGTTGTCAGGCAAAGTCTTTTCAGTTACAACCCACCTTGTAGAGATGGCTTTTTGACCATGGTCGTCTACTTCTGTGTATACGTTAAAGTCTTTCCATTTTTGCAGTTCTTGTTGTTTTGCTTCTAGAACATTTGATTCATTTTGCATTTCTGTTGGTATAAATACCACATGCACTTCTTCATTCTGATCATTGTCATTTCCAATAATCTCGAATTCAACACGATCGAGATATACACCATATTTCAGAGTCTCTCCACTTTCTTCTCTCTGTACATTGAAGTAATTCTTGTTTTTTCCAACAACTTTACCTCCTCTGCCAATTACTGTAGCTTCTATCCAATCCTGATCAGGTGTATCTCTGTGACGAATTTTGTCATTTGCTACAGGCATACGTAGCTGTCTTTGATCTTGTATTTGTTCATTATCATTTGCTTCAGGCATATGTATCTGTCTATGATCTTGTATTTGTTCATTATGAACATGGTGTTCATGAGTTTGAACAGTATTTTCTGTTTGATCATCGTTATTCTCGTGTTCTACTTCTGTATCAACTTGCTCATTTTCATGTTGGCTGCAACTTTCAACACTCATTTCTGCTTGTGTGTTATTTTGATTATTTTCGCGTACCTTGTCATTGTCAGCAATTTCCTTCCTGTGGCCGGTATCCACCAATTCAGGCTCTCCACACTTATTGTTAATTTTTACCAGCCTGCATGTCGACACTCGGACAATTTGATCTCCGTGTCGGACAAATACAATTTTTCCATCTTGTCCTATTACTTTACCTGGGCCTCTCCAGCGAATATTGTCGTCACGTTTGTAATAGACTCTGTCGCCCAGTAGAAAACGATCCTCTACCACACGGACATTATGACGTAATGCGCGTCTTATACGCTCAGAATTTTCTGCCTTAATATATGCCCTCCTTGCAGCGTGAAGGGCATTTAAGTGCATAGCTATACCATCATTCTCCACTTTCTCTAATGCTGGAAGTTTGTCTGTCATGACGCAAGGCAGGTTAGGGTTCTGCCCTAAAACTAATTGATATGGAGAAAAGCCATTGTGGTTGGACAAAGAATTTTTGGCATTTACTGCCCATGCTAACGCCACTTCTAAGCTTAGCGTTGGATCATCCTCTAGCATTTTCTCAACAATAATGTCAGTCACCTTGTGATTTCGTTCACATATACCGTTCTGCCATGGACTTTCCCCCGCGGTGCTACATATTTCCACATTGAAGTGTTCTGACATTTCTTTATATGTCTGATTCGCAAATTCTCCGCCATTATCTACTACGTACTTCACTGGCGAGCCTAGTCCCGAGGCTATCCACAAGGTAATAACAGCATTGACAATTGTCTTTGGTGTTTTATTCCTGATAACTTTAGCCAGGGAGTATCGAGTAAACAAGTCGATCATATGTAAAAAATATACACCAGGTCTGAACTGTTTCAGATCCATTGCCACTGCATCGTTGAATGCTTTAGCGAGGGGCATAGACACAACTGGACGAGCAGGGGTTTTCTTAAAACGCTTGCATGTATCACACCTCACTGATATCTCTTCAATCAATTGTTCAAGCTCCTGGTCTAACATTTCAGCATTTTTCAGTAGTTCTTTCAGTTTCGTTGCTGATGGATGGCCAAACTGTCTGTGCAACTTGTAAACAATACTTTCTTTTTCTTTTCTGGTCTTTTCACCTTGAGTAATGGTAATGTTTACTGACGCAGTATTTTCCATCAAGGGAATATAGTAATGTCCAGATGAAGTCGTATCAAGATTGAGAAATGTCCCCAAGATTTTTGCCGTGTCATTTGTGGTATTAATTATGACTCCAAGATTTTTCATTTCTTGTTTGCTGAGTAGAAGTGGTATGTTACTGTCTACAATTTCTGTCTCTATATTCACCTTCTTTCCAGCAATAGTACAGGGCAGAATCAATCGTTCAAATGATTTCATTTTCGTTTCGCCGCCAAATTTGAATGTTCGACCTCCAGACATTCTCTGCACTCTTGATCTTTCTTCCTCTGTGAGAGACTCCAAAAAAGTGTCCCTCCATAGACTACCTGCCACAGTCTTAGTACAGGCTGAGTCTAAAACTGCACAGTTTGCTGCTTCACATAGCAGTTCTTCATTTAAATCACTCACTCTCATGGCTTCTTCATCTTTCACTTTCATGGCTTCTTCATCTTTCACTTTATTCATATTTTCCCATGAATCTGGACAATCTCGGGCAAAATGTCGATAAGAGTCGCAAATAATACACCTCAGCACATTTCCGTCTGTTCCGACTGGATTCATTCTCCTGGAACTCTGGTTACCTGTTGTATTCTGGTTACCTGCCGTTGCACCTCGACTCCTGCCTCTATAACGGGGATATGCCCGACCTCTGTAACCACGAGATCTAGTGTCTGCTCTACCACGCCAATTTTGACTTGTAGTAAAATCAACAGATTCTTCTTTCACCTTTGTTTCACTATTATCTTCACTGGAGTATTTTTTCTTTGATTGTTCACCATGAAACTTTACAAGGGCACTTTTCATCTGTTTATACATCTCATCATCCTTAGAATAGTCTACTGCTGTCAAGACAAGTTGTCTATCTCTGTGCTCTAATCCCGAACTGTCCAAAAGTTGCATGGCTAACACTTTTGAAGGCAAGTCAATTTTATCTCTTTTCAGCTCACCCACCTTTTTGTCATAATTTGCAATATGCTGTAACATGGCATCGGATTCACTTTTTTTCAGTCTAATAAAGGATGTCCATGTTTCACAAACCATAGAAAGATCATCCTTCTTGTATACTCCGTCTAGTACTTTCAATATTTGTGATACTGCTTCTTCACTATCAAGTGAAATTTCTCCATTTTTACACGCAATGAGAAGTCTATCGTGAGCTCCAGAAGAGTCTCTTTTAGGGAATGAGTTGAACAAAATCAGCCCCCTTTCCTTTTCTTTTGTTGTGGTACACTTCTCCCACAATTCTACCTCAAATCTCCAGTCCTCGTAGGATAAATCCTCAAGATTCCACGCTGGGGGAGCTCTCAATCTCAGATTACCCCTGTCCTCGCTCATTATTACTGCTCAGCTGTCCACTGACAAGGTCTCTGTTACATGTATTTACTGTCCTTGACAACCACGCTCTGCTACCAATGTTGATTGATAACACCAGCTCAAACCTTAACACGTTTTTAATGAGTTCGTTCCTTCACACATCATTACAAGCACATGTGTTCACTGGGTCCCGCCATTACACTGTCCTCACCGGAAACACTACACCGGAAGTGGCCTGCATATATGTCCGTCTTGGTGTACACACTCTGCGACCCGTTATAACTGTCTCAGTATATATTAACAAGGTGTTGACTCAGTCTTAATTCAAGGATGGAAAGGGTTAAATCTACCTTTTCCCAGGTATCCTATTGAAGACCAAAAGAGAAACAGGCAAGTTGCCCTGGTGACAGCACCACATATACTTACATGCATATGGCTGCAAGACCCTCCACCCTATACCCCTATACCCCTACCCCCAGCCTCCACCCACCCCAACCCCCACACACCCCATCTCCCACACCACAGGGGCAGCCTTTCGTGTACTTCGCACTAATCAGAAGTGTTTGAAGAGAAGTGAACTAAGAAGAAAACCGACAGCCTTTGCCTCATGCTATTATTTTCATTATCCTGCCAGCCTGTTCCAAAAGTTGAAAATTGTATTGTGAATTCAAAGATGCCATGGTGAACATGGTTAACATGATCACCATTGCATGCCTTCAGAATTTGTTCTCAGAAATACAATTTGAATGTAGAATGAAGTCTGCCAATCAATAATCCAGATAAATTTAAATGAGGCTTGAAGAGTGTGCAATTAATGAAATGCGACACATCAACATTATAGCAAAAGATAAAAGAGAGAGAGAGAGAGAGAAAACAATTACACAGGTAAGGTGGCCATGTTACTATGGTAACTTGATGATGATGATATATGTTTTGTTTTTTAAAAAATGTACATTGACGAAGTATGCATGAAGACATGCAAGCTTTGCATGTATGAAATATTAATGTTCAGCTTTGATAGTAATTTGGGATTTTTATAAGCAGAAAATTCCATTTCATGTCATTATTGTTACATGTATAATGAAGTTAGGCAAGCTATCTCCGGCACACAAGGGAAAAAACTCCTTTGAAGGTATCCACTAGGGACTATTACAACCAACTGTGTGGCTTCGTGTACATAGGATATTAATTAAAATATTGTGATCTGTGTGTAAAAATAGCATTTTCATCAATCTTTTTGTGTCATATACCTTTGTTTTTGAGGAGAGGAGATTTTACTTCTGCGTGCGCACATGATGCCCAGTACAAAGTACAGAAAATAAAAAATTGAAAATATAATGGTTGTTATGAAGTACAGAAACTTAGTATGCCGGTCCCTTGACCCCTCCCCCATGTTAAACTTAGAAAACAAAAACTTTTAGGGTTATAAGAGTAAAGTCTTTGTTGACAACGAATCAAACTTCATGACCCAGGCAAGAGAGTGATCCACTTGTTTGGACTACAACACCATCTCCAGTGTTTTCCATGTGTTTTTATCTACCTTTTTCATGTTTATGTTTAACCCTTTCTGGCTCAAATTGCCCAAAAGCACCGGGTAAAAATTGTCACCTGCCTTAACATTTTTGCTTCAATTTTTCGTCAGTAGAAATCATGCTTGCTGAGATTAGTATGTAAGACCATTAATAATGCTACACCCAGGTCAATAGCTTTCCTTTGTGTGGGTTGGGTGCAATATGTCCAACTCACATTAAGGGATGCTGTTGACTCAGTTATACTCTGACCAGGAATGGGTTAAGTCTTAACCCTAACTGGTCAAATTAAGACTGAGTCAACAGATTTTCCTGGCTCATTCTAAGCACACCAAAGAAAACTGATGACTTGGGTCATATGATTTCTGACAAACATCGCAAAAATTCTGATAGAACAAGTCAGATTAAGATAAACGGGTAAGAGGGTGACATATGTGCATGCATCCGGGCTCATTGGGGCGTTTTAGCGTGAAAGGGTTAACCAGAAAGAGGGAGCAGCAGACTGGGTGGATGACACCACCACATGTGTCTGTATGGCTGTAACACGACTCCTCAGCCATCACAAGGTCCATAGAATAGCCCATTCATTTGTTGACTAGTGGTTGTAAGTGTTTCGAGACAACTGGGCTAATAACAGACCAGACAGTGTTTGCCTCATGCCATTATTTTTATCCACAGTCTTTGCCTTATACCATTATTTCTATCTGTAGTCTGCCCCATACCATTGTTTTCCAGTCTGCCTTGTGAATTATTTTTATCCAGTCTTTGCCTCATGCCATTATTTTTGTCCACATTCTTTGCCTCATGCCATTACTTTTATCCAGTCTTTACCTCATGCCATTATTTCTTTCCACAGTCTTTGCCTCATGCCATTAATTTTGTCCTACCAGCCTTGCCCAACCACCAAAAAAAAAAAAACTGTGAATGTAAAATGCTATATAGAAAGTCAACTTGGTGACTGCATGCTTTCAGAATTTTTCTGGGAATTTTCATTTGAATGTCAATAATTCACAATGCAGTTGAACTCTTAATGAGAGTCACAGAGCAAAAGGGGTGGTCTTATTATATATGTAGCAGTTACTATAATATAGTAGACACTTTTTCTATTTAAAATTTCATTATTTCCCACTCACTCCATGACAGAAGGGAATCACTACAGGATCTCATAATTAAATCAATTATAAAATTATAGCAATTACCATATTATATCAATTACATAATTGACTTTGACCAATTTACTGTAAAACGAAAACAAAAATATGTTCATGCTTCCTGTATGAATTCCTAGGTGTGTATAAATTTAGGTTATATGCACTATAATAGTTGCTTGATGATTGCTGTACATTTTATTTCAGAAAAAAAATAGCAGATTTATCATTGTTTATTGAGTATATTAAAAGACATACTAATATTCCATATATCTTCAAGATCCAGCTCTGATAGTCGTGTAACTTTAATCATAAGCAGAAATTCTTTTTATGTAAATACCCTAATACAGTGGCACCTGCAGTATGTGGCCACCCCTTCTGCCAAGAAAAAGTGGCCACATACAACAGGTGACCTGTCACCACAGATAAATTTTACAAAGAAATTGACTCCTTTGTCTGAGCCAATAGTGACCACAAAAAGCAATGTGACTGCTCATGGCATTGGTTGCATACAGCAGGTACCACTGTATATATAGTTTTTCATGTATGATGCAGCAAGGCACACTTTGACATATATCTCTAAGACATGAGACAAACAATTTGCTCATGAGGTGCACATTCCAGCCAAGTTTTCCTGCCCCTGTCTATACAGGCCGGCTCGTATGGTAATGTGGACTGCAACCAGTATGCCAATGCCCTACCCAGCATGCATTGCAGCCAGCATGTCAAATGTCCTGCCCAGCATGCATTGCAGCCAGCATGCCAATCCCCCATTCACACCCCACACTCCCCATGCATGCTGGGGAGATGTCCTGTCTTCCTTTCACTCAGACTGATAATTACTTGGACTGACCACAGCAGTTGCCCTCCTTGCACTCCTTGCACTCCTTCTCTGGCATTTTGCAGGTTTCACAAGCGAGTTTACTTTGCAGTCATCAATTTTTTCTGTTACTGCAAATTCACTTTGTTTTTCTGTCCTTTCAGTTTCACTTATTTTGCCAATGGCACAAAATCGTAAAATAAAAACTCAATGCAATATTTATTAATGCAGGTTCAACAGGTTCATATCACACATGTTTAATGTAACAACAAACGTAGCTATAGCCCTAGGGTTTATATAAGATGGGCCAGCAGTGGGTTTTAACAGCTGTTCCTGACAAGAAGCAGTTAGCTTCAAATCTATAGTCAAACTGCCTCCCTGTTACAACCCTGGCTCAGTCGTATTTGCTTCATTTCATATTGACTAAGTGGACAAATGGCAAATCAGGCAGTGACTCCGACTGACTGTGTGTGAACTTATCTCAGTGATTCCGTCACCTCAATTAGCACGAAATCCCAGAGGATTCAGTGACATGTCACCAGTGTTTCCCATACTGGGATTGAGAAATGGGGGTAAAGGGCTCTGTGTCAAGAGGGCTGTGGGTATTGGTAAGTGACAGGTACAGCACATGGCCTGCTTGGTCATAGTGTGGGCTACTAGCTTATTGGCACATGAGTGAGATTTATGTGCAATAATGGCATTTTCTTTGGTTTTTTAAAACTTTTTGTCACCAGGTTTTTTTTTTTGCTTTTGGAGGATGATATATATTTCACTTAAATTCTACACAAATGATACATTATGGTCAAAGACTTACCACCATGCAGTGGTTATAGATACTCAAACCTGTCACGTCATGTTGATGGCAATATCTCCTGTTTTTGTATGTACTTTTCAGACTTTTGTTCCGAAAAATTGACGTTTTGGACTATCTTTCACATGAAAACCTATTCATTTCTTCATTACCCTTTGCTAAATATAAAATCTCCCCCATTAAGATAAGCAACACCATATTTCTTGTCTGAGGATGTTGTCAGATGTGGACACTGGGTGTTGGTCTGGGTGAAAAGATATCTACCATTCAGCATGAAGCTAATTCTGTTACTTAGTCTGAAAGGGGTTAATTCCCCAGTCTGCACACATAGAGGTTCAGTCGGTTCAGGGCTGTCCAACTGGAGCATTGTAGCAGAATTTTGCTACAAAGCTCTTCAAAATTGCTACAAATATTCTCCAAAATTAGTGTTTCTCATGAAGAGCAGTAGCAAAAATGCTACAAGGAAAGAAAAGTCTGCTACACAGATTTTCAGCTGGACAGTGCTGCTGTTGCCTCAGCTAATTTAAGTGAGTCTTCATGAGGGGCAGGGTGCAGAATAAAGTCTGGAAAAAAACAAACAAACTAGAATGAAGTCCATGACAGAGACTGGAAAGTCAATCCCTTGACTCAGGGAATAGATCTGATCCACTTTTTAGTCCAAACACCCCTAACTTGCTACAGGAAAAATTCTGTGATAGAAGCTTCACAATTAGCCCTCATGACATCAATTACAGATGACACTATATTCCAACTTGAGAGGTGTAAGAGAATATCATTAGTTTTGTCAAAGTGGCCATTCACTTTGTAAATTTGTGTCTAATCAGCTTTCCAGAAAAAGACCAGACAGTGATCGGTGTTGGAAGATTGGAAAATTAACACTTTTCATTTAGGTTTGAGAATGAATGCCGCATGAAGATGCCACGAACATTCTCTGAGAACAGCAGCAGTGCAGCAGCTAGATTATCCCGTCCAAAAGTGGCAAAGCAGCTAATGCCTGTCTGCAGGGCATATGCAAAATCCCGCCCCCTACTCAACCCCGGGATACAAGAATATTAGCTCGTATAAATGAATCACTGCCGACAAACCCTTCAGGTTTGATGCTCAAGCACATGAGAAAAAGCTTAAAGTCAATAACCAATCTTTGTATAAGGCACGATGCCAAAAAGTTTATAGTCAATTACCAACCTTTGTTGAAGGCACCATGTGAAAAAAGGTTATAATTAATAACCAATCTTTGTAAAAGGCACCATGCAAAAAAGGTTATAGTCAATAACCAATCTTTGTACAAGGCACCATGTGGAAAAGCTTATGATCAATAACCAATCTTTGTAAAGGGCACCATCCATGCCAAGTATTTCTTAAACTGCTTTTCATTATGGCCAAAGGGTTAATTTTATTGTCTTGAGAAAAAGGGTTAATTCTCGTGTCTGTGACAGGGAATAAGGATCTCAAGTTGATAGCTTCTTCAAAGGGATTAATTCTGTTTGTTATTTGTTGATGATGAATGATACTTTGCCTTTCCCACAGATTTATTTCTGATTACCTCTGTTAAGTGAACCAAAGGATTTATTTCTCTAGCTGATGCATACGCATTTAATTATGTCGCATCTGATATCATGTTACTGTTGTTTATATCAAAGGGTTGCTTCCTCCTCGCCATTCTAAAGGATACTTATACCCAGCTCTAGTTATTATCAAGCTCAGAATCAATGCCAGTCTAGCTTCAACAGAGGCACAAAAAGGCAACTATCAACTGCAGGAACAGACTTCACAGCAGGTAACGACACGGCTCAGTTACTGTGTGATTTGCTGGACTCAGTGATGAAGTCAGACCTTTATATTGAGACCAGTGGTTCCTGTTGCATACCCAATGTGTTTGCAAGACGCTGAACTCATGTTCACTTGATACAAATAGATCAGTTGATGTTTTCAAAACTAGTTTATACAGATCTCGAGTGTGTGGCCTATTTCCCCGGATGTATATGTCTTCAGAGTAAAATTCATATATGGCTGGAAGAAAATTTTAATTCCAAGACAGGAAAAGAAATCCGTAATACATTATTACCTTCCTTCTCTCTCTAAATAAAAAAATGTGGAAATGCATGTTTGTCATTTATATCTTCATGTTTGCGCTCTCAATACATGTACTTGGGAGATTTCTTGCGAAATGATGAGGATGATGTCATCATCATTGTCATCATCCTCATTTCTGAGGGTGAAATTCTGACATGTTTCTCTGAGATACTTGTCCAAGAGGTGACATGTGATGTGGAAATTAATGCCAGAGCCAAACTGATTCTCATTTTAGTGATATGGGAACAGCTAGCTAGTGTGTGATACTAGTGGTCTTTGATACCAGGTTGCTGTACCATGCTAGTTGGCCTTGCAGTACAAGGTTTTCTGCGCATTATCAGTCTCCCTTTCAGGGTAGCTAAGGCTCACTGCACATTGTCAAGCAACCTGTCCGTATACTATACATATACTATACAGGGTTTGCTGTATGTTGCCAGTCACTCTGTGTGCAAAGATTCAGCCATAAATTGTCAGATCCTCAGTCCAAACATTTCTGTGTGTATTGCTAGCCATCTTGTCGGGGCAGGTTTTACTGTAAATTACAAATTATTGTATGCGTACAGGTTTTACTGTAAACTACAGGTTATCCTATAGGTACATGTTTTACTGTAAATTATAAATATTCCTATGGGTACACATTTTACCGTAAATTAAATAATCCTATCAATGCAGGTTTTGCTGTAAATTACAGATTATCCTGTGGGTATAGGTTTTACTGTAAAATACAAGTAATCCTATGGGCACAGGTTTTTACTGTAAATTACATTTTATCCTATGGGTACAGGTATTACTGTAAATTACATATAATCCTATGGGTACAGGTTTTACTGTAAATTACATATTATCCTATGGGTACAGGTTTTACTGTAAATTACATATAATCCTATGAGTACAGGTTTTACTGTAAATTACATATAATCCTATGAGTACAGGTTTTACTGTAAATTACATTTTATCCTATGGGTACAGGTATTCCTGTAAATTACATATAATCCTATGGGTACAGGTTTTACTGTAAATTACATATAATCCTATGGGTACAGGTCTTACTGTAAATTACATATAATCCCATGGGTACAGGTTTTACTGTAAATTAGTTTATTCTATGCATACAGGTTTTCTGTAAATTATGATCTCTCTGTACATATTTCCTGTACCATGTCCATTACCCTACCAGTGCAGGTTTTACTCTATATTGCCAGTCGCTCTATCACTGTAGGTTGCACCACATGTTATCACTCACCCCATGGGGTTTAGCTACTACATTTTACCCGTACCGTATTTCAATATTTCATACATGTAGCAGTTTTCTATTTCATGGAACTGCAATAACTGCAGGCTCTCACTCATCACATTGCACTTCGGGTGCCCAAACTTCACTAATGAAATCTATTAACACAGTCCAGTCCTTTGGCATTTGAAGGGTTAAACTTTGCCCAATAAAACGGGAGGGAGGTTTGTATAAAAGAGAAAGTTATGTTGGTTTCTGCCTGTGAAAATGGCAACAATTTCGATTGGCTTTTCAGTGGAAATTGATTGGTCTGTCTTTACAGTGAAGCCCGTGAACTGAAAGGCCAGACAGGGGCCATGTTGACCCTTTGCACCTTAAATTAAGACCGAGTCTTAACACTTAGCGAACAGTTTTCCTTGGCACGGGTTGGGGCTATAAGCACCTACATGTAACCCATGCCAAGGAAAGCTGTTGACCTTGGGCATGTTATCTTGATAATGTATATTTCCCTTTCAAAATGTTTTTCATTACTGTTGAAATTATTAAAAAAAGCAGACAACATTTGACCACCTGCCTGTTTTGGCTGGTTCACAGGGGACATGGTTAAAAGGGTGGATGTATTATTTTTTATAATGGGTCCATCGGGGATGGGGCTGAGGTTCCATTATGTTTTCAGGTTGTCCTGCTGGATGGATGGCTGGCCATTCATCTATCCATGGTTCCATCCATCCACTATTTGTTTGTGAACTTGATGTCTCAAGACTCACTGGCCACATGCCCCATTTATACCTTGACAGCATGCATGTCTTTACTTGATTACCTTGTGGTGACCTTGACCTCATTTGCAAGGTCATAGGAACCGGGCATGCACAGAGGTAGACACATCAGTCAATACTGTGCATTGAAGTACCTCGATATGGCTGTGTTTGTAATATAAAGCAGACATGTAATTTTTATTTACAGACTAAATGAAAAATACACCTATCATTTGTTTCCAAAAATAACCAAGAATCAAACTTAATGAAATATTTGACACCTCATTATTTGTTCCAAAAGTCTAGACAGTGCACTCCACATATGCTTTGAGAGGCAAATGACTGAGCCATATAGTCAATTAAAAACCCCTCAATGTATAAAATTAACTTCTGCACACATGTCTGAAAAGGATTTGAAATATTCTGTTGCCCCTCTTTTGCAATCAGAGGACAGTTAAATCTAGAGAGAAACCCAATGCCAATGTACATGTAGCTGCATGCAACTTTTATTACCTGTTAAAAAATATACTGTAAGCAGTCTCGTGTCGTAAAGGTCCGCTCTGGCTGCTGGCTTTTCCTTCATGAAGAATTCTGTAGGGGATTATGGGGCCAACAACTTTCCTCTGTGCACTCTGGCCACACTGCACCTACACTGTGCTGAGCAAAGCTGTTGACTGAGACTCCAGGGTCCGCATTCACAAAGAATTTGATCTGATCCTGACTTTGATTTTAAAATTAAAGTTTATTTGTCGTAGGCACTGTGCAACTGAATCATTTTGGCTTCATATTTGATCAAAACTGTCAGGATTAACCAATCCATGTTCTTGACTCGGAGATGAACTTTGAGATTAAAGTCTCCATTTTATGAAATTAGTCTGATACAGATTTAATTAATTTGGTACAGATTTTGATCTTGGATCAATAGATGAAGAACTGGATCAGACAAAAATTAATTTCCTAAAATGGAAATGTTAATCCTAAATTTCATATCATTGTCAAGAAAACAGATTGGTTAATCCTGACATTTTTGATCTAACATTAAGCCAATGATTCAGTAGTTCGGTGCCCAAGGCACATCGATTTTAATTTTAGGGTCAACTTCAGTCTCAGATCAAATTCTTTGTGGATACAGGCACAGAGGGTTATATATACATATGGCCAAATTGTTTTTTTTGATTATTTGTAATGTGAATTTCAGGATTGTCAAATACATTGCAGGAAAGCAATTGTTTTGTAGCTCATAGGGCTGATCCAGCATACCCCTTTTTTGAGCTTATAGAGCTGGTCCAGCATTCCCCTTGTTTGAGCACACAGATCTGGTCCAGCATACCCCTTGTTTGAGCTGACTGAACCATATGTGTCTGTTGCAAAATGACTAATGTCGAGAGGGTAACAAGTTCATGTAGCTGGCAACGTATAATGTAGACATTCTGGATGGCACTACAGGAAATTAAAATGTGCTCTTTTAAACCATTGCTGCAAGCCACAAAAGCCATCTTCACCATTGACTCTTTGCCAAGACCAGCTTAACATCAAATCATTTCCTTCAGTGTGTTCGAGTGATTTCCATATCAACTCTTTCAGTGCCAGGTTTGTACTCAACCAACAGCTTTCCTCAGTGTGCTTTGGGTTCAATGCATCCAGTGTCTCAAAGAAAGTTGACCTGGACCATTCATGTTGTCTTTGCAACAGTAGGCATGCTGCTGGCGCTTGACTATAAGGTTGAGCTAGAGTCGTTGACGGCTGGAGGCAAGTGTGACTGAGTCTGAGACTCATAAATGTTTTATTTGTGACTAGTTTTGATGCTTTTTTTTTGTTGTTGTTTCAGAGCTCATTTCCCTATGTTTTTCTGCTAGGTAGACATATTTAATGGATTTACCTATGGGAAGATGCACAACTATCCGTTTACTGTGTAGTCACACAGCCAGAAGCTCCTTCAGCAGGGCTTCAGTGGAACTTTGTTTTTCCACGAACTACTCCTGTTTATGCACTCAACGACCCCTGAAGTGCACCAACAGTAACCTCAATCTTTTGAGTCCACTGTAATTCAAATTTTCATTTGGATTCAACTTTGAGTTGACAACCACTGTCACACGAAGTCCGGAGCTCCGTGTTACGTAATCACAAGCCCGTGTTTTGCGTAGCAACGGAAAAGTTGTACTCTGGTACATAAACAGACGTCACGTCATTTTCCCCTCAGTCCCTGATGAGTTTCAGTCGAAACGAAACCGGTCGGACCCATCTCCACTAGCCGTTGCGACCTTCGCCCGGTATTTTTAGCTCATAGTTTTGATGCTTGGTGCATCTGATCAGAAACTGTTGGAAAAACACATTAGCCTGTTTACATGTACATGTATATTTTACGTTCAGCTGCTGTGATCACTGTGTAGGACACATGCGTGTGTTGACATACAACAGTAGTCTGAGATGCGTATCTTGATTGATGTGACATTAATTATTCCAAAGAGGTTTCTTTTTGAAAAGACCTATATAACTTTTCAAGTAAGGCAGGACTAGCAGTGGCTACCTGCCGGGGTCAGAGAATATGTTAGGCATTCTACATGACTGTATATTAATTAGAACAACTATTGTGTTTTCCCTGGATAGGAACTTGAAAACCAAAAATTCATTTTGATTCAAAATATCTTTAGCATTTTTTTTTTCTTGGTTTAAAACTTTATGTGAAAAAGGGAGTGGATATAGCGACTTTAAAATTTCTGCATTAGACTGAGACAGAACAATCTCCCCCATTGGACTGATACTGAAAGACTCAATCGAGCATAGCTGATGCATCCAATGTTTATCTCGAGTTAGTCACAGCTCTCTAGTACATGTTAGCCTCTGTGGAGTTGGAATGTGTTATAACGTATGAACTTTAATATATATCCAGTCCATCTGGTCCCTCTTGGGCAAAGTGTCTACCTAATGGTTGACTGATCACTGTGTTACCTATGTAACAATAGTGTTCCCTTGGCCTGTCTTTCAATGGACGTTGTGTTTGTCTTGCATACTGTCTGAGACAAACTTTGTGAGGAGGTAAATTAGCTAGGTTGGAAGTTTTGCAGCAGCCTCCTTTGGGGACAGCTTTATTTCTGTACTTGTTACTTGACATAATATATTCAGGCGGGAAAAATGTGTGCAATTTTGGCGATTGCGTGTGTTCCTGTGGTTTCCTGCCTGAGATGGCACGATTGGTGGCTTCAGTCATCGGACGATTGATTCTAGAGTGAAGCAGCATGTCATGCAGGTATCTGGAGCACTTGAAACCTGTTATTACCTTTTTGTTAGAAAGAACATCAACACATCATGAGACCTGTAACATCTTCCAATTTTGTTGTGTTATTTCCCATGTTGGAGAAAGAGCCGGATTATAGGAAGTGATTAGAAAGACACTTTCATCAGCACTGTTTTCCTCAGTTTGGCATGATGCCAAAAGAGTATAGCCTGAGCTAAAGAGTTTACTTTCTCTGTGGACTCTGTTGGGTGGTGAGGTGGGTATAGTCCCTGCTCTCATAATATTACATAATTTTCTTTAAGTTCTCCTCAGAGTCTTCCAATTTATTGCAAATTCTTTTAATCCTCAGTAATAGGAGACGTCACCATTACCAATTATGTGTGTATTCAGCTGAATACACAATTCAATACGCAAAATTCTTCAGGGCTAGACATGTGTATTCCTATTGGATTGTATGTTAAATCAACCTCAAATTAAAAGACTACTTATATAGCTGCAAGAATAAAATTTATGTGAACATTTCAGCTATGTACATAATTTTGCCACCCAGTTTTTGCTTTTTCTGCAATGAGTGGTTTTACAGATATTAAGCTGTAATTTACAATGAAAACTAATGGGAAAACACAACTCTAGCCCTGAATTACTGAAATGCCCTCTGCAGGAGAGCAGTGGAAGCTTCTATTCTTGCACTCCCCTACATGGTCTCACAGTTTTTGAATGCTTGGGGTGGGCTGACCTGTGATGTAAGTGCATGTGAGTGTCAGTAGGTTTTACGTAGAGTGTATAGTGTATGCTCTGTGCTCGAGAATCGATTTTTCACAGTGGCCGGTGTCTTCAAAATGGATCTCGGATTTAGAATTAGAAAAGCTACAAACAAACTTGATGGATAGGTTGCAAGAATTTGAATGAGTGACAAACTGGATTAACTAAGTCAACTCTTCTGAGTATGTCCATATGCAGAAAATATCATTAATGTATTGCCACCAAATATGGGGGGGGGGGATATATGATATTTTAGCAAATGACTTTTCTGTAGCTCCGAGTCTGCTATATAGATAGATTGGCAAATGATGGAGCTATTTTGGTGATGGTAGTGGTGATGCTGTTTTGCAGGTAATATTTGTCATCAGATTCAAAATTGTTACAATTAAGTTAGCACAAGTCTGAGTAGATTTATCAGTTAATTCTGCTGTGCTATAGGCTTGTCAGCATGGTCTCAATTGTGTAATAAAGCTCTGGCCACACTGTGCAGGCCTTCATTTGTAGCAACATTTGTGTACAGTGATTGCATATCAAGTATGATCGGAAATGTGTTTTCTGATATAGAGCCAGCAGCACCTCAATTTCGTTAGTGACATCCGTAGTATCTTTAATGTAACTAGGAATTTTCTACACCAATGGCTTCCAGAAAGAATCTGTAAATAAATGTTGAGATTTTTTTTTTTTGAAGAGACACATCTCATTTACACTAAGTATTGGGATTACCATGCAGTGGTGAAGTGAGATTGGACTCTACATGTACTTTTCTATAGCAATTTGTGTGAGATGATTGTTGGCTACATCTGGGTAATCTCTTGTGTTTTATATCACAATGGCTCAACCTTTGTTTGCCTTTTTTTAATCACGCTTTGATTGGTTGTAAGTTCTTTAGGACATTTTCTTTCTTTAGTTAGATTGTCTGACTTGGTAAATCTTAGTATTGTGCCAAATCGTGTTTTATATGATCCAACATCTGCAGTCTGCTGAATCAAGGACCAGATGATTCCAGCAAGATCCCAACATACATGTATACACAATCTGCAGGGCCAGAGCCCAGTAGATACCAGCGTGGATCACGATATGTCAAGATTTGGCTTAATCCTAACATTAATTGGTTCCCAACGAATCCAACAAAAACCTGACAGAATCCCACAAAACCCAGCATTGTTTATCCAGTGAGATCCCAACACAAAGATTTACAGACGTAACAGAATTAAGTTATCCTGAAAAGTTTTGAAGCATCAAACAAGTCTGAACGCTGACCTTTGAACTTTTGAAAGTGACCTAGGTAATTCCAACTGTATAAACTGTGGTGTTGAACATTAACATATTTGGTTTCTCAGACGTAAAAATCTACTTTCTCCAGTTGCCCTTGCTTCAAGGTTCTTCAGTGAAGGAGTTGAACATATTAGTATGATCTATATGGGGCATACTGTAGGGCAACAACATTCTGGTGTGGCTTGGATGCTCAAGCAGCTGACTCATACCAAGGAAAGCTGTTGACTCAGTCTTTTTCTGATGGGGGGTGGCGGGAGGTTAAACAAATAAAATGGATACTCATTATAGGAATAACCAGAGTGCGCGATTTCTTGAGATGAGGGAGTTGATCTGGTAATTTAAACTAAAGACAGCAATTTGAGATTTGTGTTAGAAACTCATGTTGATGTGAAAAAAAACAAAAAAACATGATGTAAACTTACGGAAACACTTGATAAATGAACTTACAGAAGTACAGAATGATTTAAATTTGTAGAAAGACAGAATGTTGTAAACTTATTGAAACACATGATAATTTAAGTCAATAGAAACGCAGGATAATGTAAACATAGGAATACATCATGATAAACCTGTAAGCCTATCAACATAATAAGAGAATTTAGAAATAATGGCTTGCATGAAGTATGGTAAATGAAGGGTTCTCCAGTACACAAGTATGGTTATGGACAAAATTACCCAAGTTGTTAATCTGTCAAACCAAATCCCCTGAGTTGTTGGCCTGCCTGCGCGGGTGATCACCAAAACACGTAGTGCACGAATGATCAGGTGTGCATATGAAACTTAAACAACAAAGAAATGCGGTCGACCATAAATCATAATGGCAGATTTTTTTGAACGGCCATTGCTTCAGCTAAAAATCTTAACAAAAAGTCACTTTTTCATATTTCTACATGGAATTAATATGCTGAGAGGAGAATTGGTAGGTCACATTGCCTTGGAATGTTGTACCAGCAAACATTCCAACATACATGTATGCACCTGTGGAGCTCAACTGACTGAGGGGCATGAGATTGGTCCCATCACTGAGGGCGGCAGTGCAAGCATTGCCCAAAGGAATGGAGCGCTGGCTACATGTACCTGCTATGCCAGCTGGGATCAACGATGTAGACACAGAGGGCGCTGTATGGAAAAAAGTATTCCCACCCATGAGATATGGTAAACAATATTACATGGGCAACATCCCATGGATTTTCAGTGTAATGTGGTACAAAGTAGGGGATAAAATAAAAATGCCCAGTATGCCTGCACAGAAAACCCCTTTACCCCCTCAGTCAAGAGGAGACAATTCTGGGCTGGAAAACTACTGCACTTTGAAGAAGCAATGGGAACCAATTGGTGCTTGAATTGGTAGCATTTTGGTTGACAGACTTGGTAATAAGGTGCTTATAACCAGCTGATGGCTATCTGGGTTGGAAAACTGCTGCAGTTTGAAGAAGCAATAGGAACAAATCGATGCTTGAATTGGTAGCATTTTAGTTGACAGGCTTGGTAATAAGGTGCTTATAACCAGCTGTAACCATCAACTGAGCTGTGGGTTCAGCCCGCAGGGAGGTGCATACATTGCAAAAAGTCAAACGAGTCCCTCCACAGAAATGTTGCTCGTTTTGACAGGTGCCCATGCATGAGAGCAGGTTTCGCTGTGCACGTACGTACAGGTATACACATTCATGCATGTATTCCATGGAAGTGATGAATTTTTTATCGGATAAGCACAACTTGACATAAGGCACATTCTGACACATTTCCACTCTGACAGGAAGAGACAAGAGTGTCAACATTCTGACATATTTCCAATGCTGCCAGGCAGAGGTAAGGTCTCCTTCAGTGCTACATTGTAAGCTGAGTCAACAGCTTTCCTCTGTGTACTTTGGGTTGCACCTAGACCATGGCCATGAAAGGTATTGACCTAGATAGTTCATCTTTTTTCTGTTGGTTGAAACATATTTTATTAAGGCAATTGGAAAACAGGCATAGCCTATACAAATTCCTCTTTTTTTCTGTTAACCCTCCACATGACAGATTTCAGAGTGATATCCTGATCGAGTCCGCATCTTTTCTCAGTGTGCTCTGCACATGAATGGCACCGGGGCCACACCAGGGAAAGCTGTTAACAGACAGATCATCGTAAATACGACATCTTGGTATTTGCTGCAAATGTCTCTTCATGAGCAATTCAGGTATGCACATGTTATATTAATCCAGTCGAGCCCGAATGTGTCACGACTGTCAGTGAATGGGTTAATGGATGCAGACAGGTAGCCGAGGGGAAGCTCGGTCTTCTGATGGGGAGTTTGAGTCTTCAGTCATTGTAGACTTTCTGTTGAGTTGTGAAGTTTGCAGCCAAATGTTTAATCTTATACCTACTGCTGTCAAATCAATTACTGTGGGTCTTAGTTACAGTAATGTAAAGAAAAAATATCAAGTGCTGGTCTTCACCTGATTCTAAAGTTTGGATGCAAAAAGGTTAATTTTTGTCACCACATGTAATCACAAGTTTAGATGATAGTCATATGGATATGAAGGCAAGCCGAGGTACATTATATATGATATTGCATATCAAATAAGCATGTTTTCCAGAAAAGTAATTAGCAGAGCACTTGCGGAATTAAGGGGAAACTAAAGTGTAACTGGAATCCAACATGTTGCCTGAGAATTAAGTACGTGGGCTTCTGTCACATGCAGTGATAACAACTTCAGAGACAAAAAACAAATGCAGTGGGCTTGTAGTTAATTACACACATTACTCATGAGAGCCATGTGCAGTGTGTGAAGTGATTTGAGATCCTGCAAAAAGCTAAGGTTCTCAACTGCGGTAAGTACATGTACCTTGCTTTATCTCGGGTGTGTCTCCAAGTGAACATGAAAAAATGCACACATATTGCACCTAGAATGGTCCCTGTCTTGAGAGACCACTCCCATAAGAGACCACCTTCTTGAAAGACCACGTAGCATTTAAGAATCCTTTATGTAGTTTTGTTTTGTTTTTGTTATATATTTTTCATGTTATATTATTCCGTCCATGAAAGACTACCCTGCAGTCTGACCACAGTTTGTTAATCCCTTAAATTGGTCTGGTCTTTCAAGACAGGTTTCGCTTTACATTGGTTTCTGTGTTAACCTGTTACCCCTTGAAATGACACGAGTCAACAACTTTCTAAGTGCCCAACTCATGCCTAGGAAAGTTGTTGACCTTGGGCATGTGATCTTGATAGGAGTCATCTACAATTCTCAATCAAAATTTTTTCCATCACTGTTGAAGTAAGTTGAAAATACTGAAGCAGAGGACATTTGACCAGCGGCTGGTTTTGTCTGGTTTAAGGGGGAAAGGGTTAAAGGACCACAGTGTGTTACCAGGCCATAGACTGAGTGGTCCATCTGACATCTGTGGGTGTCCATTTGTTGGAATACACTGGGCCAGGCAGAGAGTATTATTTGCATCCATTATGGTCGATCCATCCATTGTCATCCGTTATTGTTTCTCAACAGTTTCACATTTTATACTCCTCAGAAACCACTGGCTGGATCCTTTTCAAACTTGATGGGGATATACTTACAGCTGTTCAAATGGATACACTGCAGTTTTGGATCATTTGGTGGTGGGGTTTTTTTGTTTTGTTTTGTTTTTTTTTTTTTTTTTTTTTTTTTTTTTTGTTTTTTTTTTGTTTTTGTTTTTGTTTTTTGTGGTGTGTGTGTCTGTGTGTGTGTGTGTGTGTGTGTGCGTGTGCGTGTGTGTGTGTGTGTGTGTGTTCTGGAGAAATTTTTAAAATCTACTGAGAAAATACTTAGCCAAGCACTTTGAAATTCATTAGAAACTCATTGACATCCCATGATTTTAATTTCTAAAACAGTTGGCACTGCACTTTTTTTTTTTTTACCTCAGCTGACTTGTCAGTCAGCTGAGGTTTCAAGATAGTCCGTTGCCTGTGCATCCACAATTCACATTTTTTACTTCTACAGAATGGTCAGCCAGATCCTCGTCAAACTTGGTATGGATATGTAACATGGCGTGGATATGTAACTTGGTGTGGATATATAACTTGGTGGGGATATGTAACTTGGTGGGGATATGTAACTTAGTGGGGATGTGTAACTTGGTATGGATATGTAACTCAGTGGGGATATGTAACTTGGTATGGATATGTAACTTGGTGTGGATATGTAACTTGGTGGGAATATGTAATGTAACTTGGTGGGGATATGTAACTTGGTGAGGATATGTGACTTGGTGGGGATATGTAACTTGGTGAGGATATGTGACTTGGTGGGGATATGTAACTTGGTGTGGATATGTAACTTGGTATGGATATGTAACTTAGTGGGGATATGTAACTTGGTATGGATATGTAACTTGGTGTGGATATGTAACTTGGTGGGGATATGTAACTTAGTGGGGATATGTAACTTGGTATGGATATGTAACTTGGTGTGGATATGTAACTTGGTGGGAATATGTAATGTAACTTGGTGGGGATATGTAACTTGGTGAGGATATGTGACTTGGTGGGGATATGTAACTTGGTGAGGATATGTGACTTGGTGTGGATATGTAACTTGGTATGGATATGTAACTTAGTGGGGATATGTAACTTGGTATGGATATGTAACTTGGTGTGGATATGTAACTTGGTGGGAATATGTAATGTAACTTGGTGGGGATATGTAACTTGGTGAGGATATGTGACTTGGTGGGGATATGTAACTTGGTGTGGATATGTAACTTGGTGTGGATATGTAACTTGGTGGGAATATGTAATGTAACTTGGTGGGGATATGTAACTTGGTAAGGATATGCGACTTGGTGGGGATATGTAACTTGGTGTGGATATGTAACTTGGGTGGCTCTCTACCAAGTTTCTTCAAATTATTATGCTCCACATATATTTTGGATTTTTATAATTTTTTGGGTTCCAATTTTTTTTTTTTCTTTTTTTTTTTTTTAGAAAATCGTAAAAATTATCCAAAATTACCAGGTCCATTGCTTCAAAATTGCATATAGACAACTTCTGGAGATGACCCCAGACCTTAAGTTGTTCAACGTGTGGTGCTGCATTTTTTTTTCTAATGTTTCATGAACGTGTCTTTTGTCAATTTGTGAATTATTCTCCAGAAAGCGCGAGCAGGATTGTCCCCCTCCCCATTGAGGGATGACCTTGCATGTCCTCTGTCAGGTCCGTGCTAATGCATTGAGTATGAACAGCCTTAGACAAAATGTCTGCGAGGTGCAAAGACTACTGCGCTGATTGCAGAAGCTGTGAGAATAAGGGGTTAAGACAGCCGTTAGACTTATCACCATATGACATATGTGGTCTTCAATAGCGGACTTGTGGGTCAGATGTCATTTATTTATGGAGGTCTTCGCCATTTCGGCAATATTCACCGAGATTGTGTGTGGCATGAGTATGATGAGACAGCTGATCAGATTTCAGCACATTTACTACAATAACACAGTCAAAGTGCTCACTGTACCATCAAACAATAGCTGGAGACGCCATCTGCGATGTTTTGATTCGAGTCCTCTGCTGTATTAGTTCACAACATGTGCATGGTGGTGGCTGTGGAAACTGTCTTGTTCCTCCCCGAAACCTAATGGAATGTGTAATCCCAGACAGACTGGGACTGTGTGTCCACAGAGGGCAGCCCACAGTCAAGCTTGTTCACAAACTGTTGCGTTGCATTGATATACATGTATGGTATCAGTTCTATAATCAGCTAATGTGCCACTGTGTTTTCTATGCCCGTACCAAAATTTACTGCAGTCTGTACGTGTTTTTATATGAGACAGCTTTCAAAGTCACAAGTCAGAGAAGTCTTTATTAATTGAGTCACCATCTTGGAAATTACCAACACAAATATGCCGATGTTGGAAACTTCTTTCTTGTTTTGAAGACTCACCCCTTGCAATGCAAGCAATCTGTGACAGAGCACTCGTCAGCCGCGAATGTAGTCACTGTGCAAGCAGCAGCACACGGGTGGCATTGAGTCCAGAGAGATGCTAGCCATGATTTTTACCCTGAAATAGAGCCAATCAAAGTAGTTTAGTCTGAACGGAGGTACACAAACATTATGAGGATGTTTTTCAAAGTTTTGGCAAGTACGAGTACACTATGTTGCTTAATATATTCATGTTTTGGGGTCTGTTTCCCTTCTATTGTTGGTGATGCGCGCTGCAGATCTTGGGTTTGTAATTAATTTTGCAATTCAGGTACTCGTTGGCTGATTCATTCATTCACTGATTGAATGTAGGTCCACGGGGACAGCAACGTGATTGACATTTTGAAGTCTTCTCTAAAACTGGCAGCCAGATTCACTTCAAATGCAGCAAGTACAAGACTAATATATATCTTGAATGGGGATATACTGAGTACGTACAAATAGGCACCATTCAGTGATTTTATAATTTTTTACTTTTTTTATTTCTATTTTTCACTACTTTGTTTATATATTCATATATTTATTTTTTCATTCGTTTACCTTTATTTTTTTTAAAAAGTTTTTGGGGGGTAGTGGTGGAGGGTTGGGGATGGCCCGGGGTGGGAAGCGTAAAATCTGGACCCATTGCTTTCAAATTGCACAGGAACACTGCTGGGTACCCCTAAACTAGAGTAAAACTTTAAATATATGGGTTGAATGGCAAGGTCAGCTGAGGGTAGGGTGTTCACACAGCTTTCTTGTATGAGTTTTATGTGTTTTGTTAATTTCGATTTCTTTGTCCAAACTACATGTACATTCTTTTCCAGCTGAATGGGAATGTAACTTAATTGACTTGATCTGCAATAAAAAATATGCATTTGGTGATGCTGCGGTAATTTCTTGACTTTTAACAATTCTTTTTTTTAAATATGTGATGATTGATAAGAATTCATGTCAACATGGTTAGTAAGAACAATAGTGCACATGTTTGTTTGTTTGTTTATGTACATGTATTTTCTTGCCAAAACTGTACACTAGATCTGCTTCAGACTTGGTGAGGAAATACCTCAGTGGAATTCAGTAAAGGTAGCTTGTTCATATCCATATACTATTAGCTCAAGAGTGTTTAATTTGGGGGGGGGGGGGGAGGCAGAAGGGAGCTCTGCTTATCTTAGCAGAGTTCAAGCTGTAACTGAAGGTCAATAGGCCGAGCTTAGGCTGGGACTCATTTGGGGGTGAATGTATCTAGGTTAGCTGAGTGTAGGCTATCCACAAAGCCTTCTTGTTTTATAAATAGCTTAGAATTAAGAATTTGGGTGATATTGTATTTTATTGTCTGTGTTGCATGCAGCAGGAAATTAGTCGCTGCAACTCACTGCAAACAAATGGCTGATCCCCGCATGGGGCCCTCCCCTGTATGAGAGCGCAGATTGTAGGGAGTGTGCTGTCATGAGGCAGACAAATGTTGATATGGAGAGAACTGCTGTGGAAAACACTGGCATGTAGCAAGAGGAAATGGGATATATAATACATGTATGTATTCTTGTCAGGAAGCCAAGGAACTCAACATGACTGGAGGACACATGAACAGCGTTGTCAACAGGCTTTAATTACCGTATACTGACACTTAGAGACCATGTTACACACACACACACACAAACAAACAAAAAAAATGTCCAATGAAAACCTGGATTGGGAATAACCCCCTCCTGCTCCTGAATCTAATATCTGTGTTTTAACTCTTATCTCCCGGTCTTGATCATCTTCCTCCTATGTCTCTTATAAAAAGGAACAAACAAAAGCAACTCCAAGGTCATTTTTTTACACTTAGCTTGTTCAGTCAAATGCCCCCCCCCCCCCCCAAAAAAAATGGTGAAAATATGATTTTGTGTTTGACCATTGTGGGAAGGTCTCCACTCCAAAAAGGGGTGTATTTCAATGGTGGTATGGCATGGTATGGTATGTTAATGTGGTCTTTTCCATGATAAGGGATCATGAATATATACCCCCCAAAAAAATCCTCAAATTCCCTGAAGCTTGACAAGGAGGGTGGATGCCCTTCTTACAACCATCTCCTCCCAGTTTCCATTATTCTAGACCATTAGACCAACATATTGACACCCCTTACTCTAGTCTAAACCTTAATTATACTCATACACTCGCCTTCAAATCTTTGCTTCACAGAGACAGATTTGCTGTGAAGCAAGTCTTTTCATTTTTGTGTGGGTCATGTTTTTCCATCCATACTTTAAGTACTACCGGTAGCTAGTTGCCCTTCATGCAACAGACATGCAAATTTAACTCTTTGAAAGCCAGTCCCTGCATATGCCAAGTTGACTTTTTGGATTCCCAAATACCAGTTGCGGCATATATGTCAGGCTCGATACATCTCTAAAATGGCACATCTTTATTATGCCGTAGCAGTTTGTTTGAAATAATCAACTGTTTCCGCATGTGATTGATTTCCACAGCATCATATCTCACTATCTTGCTTATTTTACAAGTTATTTACAATTAGCAGTTACATTTATTTTAGGCAAAACTGATATGCTCGACAAAAGCAATAATTCATGATGTGCAAATGGAGTCTGGGCACCAGACTTTGCCTTCATTTGGGGCCAAACATATACTGAATATCCTTCCGAACATCTTGCAATGATAACAAAAAAGCTTCGAAAGCACTTTCCGAGTCCTAATCCTATGAAAATATCAAAGGTTTTACACTTTAACAGCTTCAAAAGTGCCAGATTTGCTGCTTTTATCATGCCCAGTGCCCGTGCCTTCACCAATGGCATATTAATTGAGACCTGGGAGGAAATGATGACCTGGGTAATTTCCACACTCCTACTGGTCCACATGACTCATCTTCAAATTTCATCATTCAGATACGTCATGTGATCTGACTCCGTCACTATCAGCCAATAGAAAAGATCATCTGAATAACATCTAGCTGTGCTACCTTTGACAGTGATGTTTGACATGAATTAACCACACTGCAATCAAATTTAACCAATGGGAAGGCATTCAACTGATGTAGATGAAGTTCAGAACTTTCCGATGAGACCAAACCTGCAGTGTTTATCGGAAGTGATCCAAGTCCCATGAAGGGCACGGGCAAGTGCCATGTTTTTACATTGTTTTCCCAATTCTCAACTGCAAAAGTGCCAAAAATACATCTCACAAGATACATTTACCCTCACTTCAATTAAAATTGCTGTATTTATGTGACAGTAAAACACTGACTAAAATTGTGTGTCATTCTGTCAGTGATACAATGTACATGCCCCAGTTGTACCCCCTTTCTTTTGGCATAATATTTTCCTGTGAGTGCCAAACATTACAAAAATTGCATTGATAGAAAAGTAATTTGGCAGAAAGAATGCAGGTCCACAAAAATTGATGTGGCTTTGAAAGAGTTTATATTATTTCCAATGGATTCTTTTTTTTCAGCTCTGATATATAAGACTGGCATCTTGTGACCTGCGTGTGTGACAGTCTCAGAGTAGAGTGTTCAGAGACCCCCCTGGGAGCAGATACCAGTCTTTTCACAGGAAGAAGCACACATGGCTGTCATTATGCTCCATTGTACTGTTAAGTGCTCTGTGCTTGAAAGCTTTTAATGTCTGGGTGACAGAAAGTAAAATTGTGGAACTTATAATCACGAATATTTTTAACCAGGCACCATCTGCCTAATTAATACGCATGAAAGGGGTATAATTATTTGGAATAATGGGCTCAGTTCAAATGGAATGGTCTTGATGGGCACTTTGGTAAAAACTTATGGTCAGTTACGGGAGAAGGCCGAGGAGGTGTTGACCAGCGGCCCTGGACGATGAAAAGGCTGGGCAGCAGGAAGCCTGGCTCACCTGGAAGACTACGCGTTGTCGGCCGCCTTTGCCGACCCCGTCAGGATATATACAGAATGAGGCCCTGTGTGGTCAGCTCTTGCGTGTACACACAGACCCCTCTTCAGATAGATTGTTGCTAAACAAAGTGAGTGTTTTTACCAAGTGGGAACAAGATATGATCCAGGAGCCTGCAATATAACATACTAAATGTCGTGCTGACAGCACACTGCTGCAAATGGTCAGGTCCAGCGTGTCATCAGATCTGACGACACTCTGCAGCTCCTTTGCCTGTGGCGCACAAGGATCGCCCTGTGTTCCAGATGCTTTTAGAGTGCATACCATCTGCCAGTAAATCTGGACAAATTTCAGGCCATTAACTGTTCTGCAGTGTGTACCATAACCAATAAGATATACCTGCAATATAAATTCTGATGTTTCTAGGCACTTGTGTCAGTTCTCTGGAGTATGTTGTGTCACTGGGCATGAAAGTAGACAAAAGGAGCATACGTCAGATACATTATTCTGCACGGTAACGCCACCTGCTTCTTGTCTCACATGACGTTTTCAACCAACAAATCAAGCAGATTTCGTGTATTCTTTTGGGTGTCTCCACAGTGAACAAGTGGATACCATGGGGCAAGTTCCCTGCAGTGCCATTCACAGGCACCATGCTCTATTAACCCTTTCCCCCTTAAACCGGCCAAAACCAGCTGGTGGTCAAATGTCATTTGCTTCGATGTTTTCAACTAGTCTTAACTGTAATTAAAAACAAAAACAAAAATTAGATTAAACCAACCCAGATCACCCCTATTAGTGGTGATCAGAGTTGGTTAAATTTCTTGACACACAGTCTTTCATTCCCATGGTGCATATGTATTTGTGACACCTAGCAACCCATGCCATTTAAGGTCAGGTGTAAAAGTGGGTCAGCAAAGCCCATTACATTACAGTGAACCTAAAAGTCCTGAAAGTTTCACCCGGCATACGAGGAAGAATTTTGTATTCATCATCTAATCTACCTGAGTGACATAAATAGTCATGCTATATTCTAAAAGGTGAGGATCATGGAAAATGACCACAAAATGTGGGCAGTCAACCATGAACAGGATGGGCAGCACCATCTTTTGGGTGAATTTAGAACTACATGTAACACAGATCTCTCCAAGATGAGTACCTATCAGTTCACACTAAGTGCCCAACCCATACCATGGAGAACTGTTGACTTAGTCTTTGGGTACCATAGTTAAGCTGTGCCCCCCCCCCCCCAAAAAAAAATACATGTACGTCTACTGTCTCATTTTTAGCCACATGAAGTGAAAAACATTCATATGAACATGAGCAAAGTATACGTTTTTATACAGATCATGCCTATAGGTTGCAAACAAATGGAAATTGTAATCCTTTGATTCAAATTATTGTATAAACAACCATTTCTCTGATTAGAATGCATAATATGACATAGATAAACAAAAGTGGAAATAACTTCAAGCACTTTCCGAGTCCTAATCCTATGAAAATATCAAAGGTTTTACACTTTAACAGCTTCAAAAGTGCCAGATTTGCTGCTTTTATCATGCCCAGTGCCCGTGCCTTCACCAATGGCATATTAATTGAGACCTGGGAGGAAATGATGACCTGGGTAATTTCCACACTCCTACTGGTCCACATGACTCATCTTCAAATTTCATCATTCAGATACGTCATGTGATCTGACTCCGTCACTATCAGCCAATAGAAAAGATCATCTGAATAACATCTAGCTGTGCTACCTTTGACAGTGATGTTTGACATGAATTAACCACACTGCAATCAAATTTAACCAATGGGAAGGCATTCAACTGATGTAGATGAAGTTCAGAACTTTCCGATGAGACCAAACCTGCAGTGTTTATCGGAAGTGATCCAAGTCCCATGAAGGGCACGGGCAAGTGCCATGTTTTTACATTGTTTTCCCAATTCTCAACTGCAAAAGTGCCAAAAATACATCTCACAAGATACATTTACCCTCACTTCAATTAAAATTGCTGTATTTATGTGACAGTAAAACACTGACTAAAATTGTGTGTCATTCTGTCAGTGATACAATGTACATGCCCCAGTTGTACCCCCTTTCTTTTGGCATAATATTTTCCTGTGAGTGCCAAACATTACAAAAATTGCATTGATAGAAAAGTAATTTGGCAGAAAGAATGCAGGTCCACAAAAATTGATGTGGCTTTGAAAGAGTTTATATTATTTCCAATGGATTCTTTTTTTTCAGCTCTGATATATAAGACTGGCATCTTGTGACCTGCGTGTGTGACAGTCTCAGAGTAGAGTGTTCAGAGACCCCCCTGGGAGCAGATACCAGTCTTTTCACAGGAAGAAGCACACATGGCTGTCATTATGCTCCATTGTACTGTTAAGTGCTCTGTGCTTGAAAGCTTTTAATGTCTGGGTGACAGAAAGTAAAATTGTGGAACTTATAATCACGAATATTTTTAACCAGGCACCATCTGCCTAATTAATACGCATGAAAGGGGTATAATTATTTGGAATAATGGGCTCAGTTCAAATGGAATGGTCTTGATGGGCACTTTGGTAAAAACTTATGGTCAGTTACGGGAGAAGGCCGAGGAGGTGTTGACCAGCGGCCCTGGACGATGAAAAGGCTGGGCAGCAGGAAGCCTGGCTCACCTGGAAGACTACGCGTTGTCGGCCGCCTTTGCCGACCCCGTCAGGATATATACAGAATGAGGCCCTGTGTGGTCAGCTCTTGCGTGTACACACAGACCCCTCTTCAGATAGATTGTTGCTAAACAAAGTGAGTGTTTTTACCAAGTGGGAACAAGATATGATCCAGGAGCCTGCAATATAACATACTAAATGTCGTGCTGACAGCACACTGCTGCAAATGGTCAGGTCCAGCGTGTCATCAGATCTGACGACACTCTGCAGCTCCTTTGCCTGTGGCGCACAAGGATCGCCCTGTGTTCCAGATGCTTTTAGAGTGCATACCATCTGCCAGTAAATCTGGACAAATTTCAGGCCATTAACTGTTCTGCAGTGTGTACCATAACCAATAAGATATACCTGCAATATAAATTCTGATGTTTCTAGGCACTTGTGTCAGTTCTCTGGAGTATGTTGTGTCACTGGGCATGAAAGTAGACAAAAGGAGCATACGTCAGATACATTATTCTGCACGGTAACGCCACCTGCTTCTTGTCTCACATGACGTTTTCAACCAACAAATCAAGCAGATTTCGTGTATTCTTTTGGGTGTCTCCACAGTGAACAAGTGGATACCATGGGGCAAGTTCCCTGCAGTGCCATTCACAGGCACCATGCTCTATTAACCCTTTCCCCCTTAAACCGGCCAAAACCAGCTGGTGGTCAAATGTCATTTGCTTCGATGTTTTCAACTAGTCTTAACTGTAATTAAAAACAAAAACAAAAATTAGATTAAACCAACCCAGATCACCCCTATTAGTGGTGATCAGAGTTGGTTAAATTTCTTGACACACAGTCTTTCATTCCCATGGTGCATATGTATTTGTGACACCTAGCAACCCATGCCATTTAAGGTCAGGTGTAAAAGTGGGTCAGCAAAGCCCATTACATTACAGTGAACCTAAAAGTCCTGAAAGTTTCACCCGGCATACGAGGAAGAATTTTGTATTCATCATCTAATCTACCTGAGTGACATAAATAGTCATGCTATATTCTAAAAGGTGAGGATCATGGAAAATGACCACAAAATGTGGGCAGTCAACCATGAACAGGATGGGCAGCACCATCTTTTGGGTGAATTTAGAACTACATGTAACACAGATCTCTCCAAGATGAGTACCTATCAGTTCACACTAAGTGCCCAACCCATACCATGGAGAACTGTTGACTTAGTCTTTGGGTACCATAGTTAAGCTGTGCCCCCCCCCCCCCAAAAAAAAAAATACATGTACGTCTACTGTCTCATTTTTAGCCACATGAAGTGAAAAACATTCATATGAACATGAGCAAAGTATACGTTTTTATACAGATCATGCCTATAGGTTGCAAACAAATGGAAATTGTAATCCTTTGATTCAAATTATTGTATAAACAACCATTTCTCTGATTAGAATGCATAATATGACATAGATAAACAAAAGTGGAAATAACTTCAATATGGTTTCATTAAACTGTTTTCAGATAATTACTGGCCACATTTGTGGCTAAAAAGCATCCCACAGAATTGCTTTATCTGTGTTTGCTTCGCAGTTATAGTGACTGAAAGTTGCTGCTTTTGTACATTTTTGGGCTTGTGAGATTTCACCCTTCCTAATTCCAAAATAAACATTAATAAAGAAAATCTATGGGATGCATTTTTAGCCCCTTATGATGGGAGTAATTTAACAAAAACAGATTACAATTTGGTTGAGTCAGTAACAAGTTATTTCCACATTTGTGTACCCATGTCACATCACAATTTCAGATCAAAGAAGAGGATACACAACAAATATAAACAAAGGATAGTAATTTTATTTTATTTACGATCCGCTGATCATGGCCTTTCCAGAAATGCAAGCTATGCCTGCAGGGCATAGCGATCTTTATGCATGCACACAGCCAGGAAATTTTTCCACCAATTAGAATGCAGCATGCTCTGAGCCCAGCGCTGTACCAGCATGGGCTTATGAAAACAACAAATATAAACAAAGGATCATAATTTTATTTTATTCAGGATCTGTTGATCATGGCCTTTCCATAAATTTATACTTTGCTAGGTTTGTATGAATATGTTTCACTTTATTTAGCCCACAAGGGGGATAGTAGCCTTAATTTACCAGGGCATATCATGACTAGCCTAATTCAAGAGGAAAAGGGTTGACTGAGATTTGTTATGCATGCATACAGTGTTCCCTATGTTATAAAGCTCCCAACACACACACACACACCCTCGAGGAAAAGAAGTCTCTTCCGCTACTGAGGTCACTTATTTGTGTTTTTTCTTTTCCTCTCAAGAGAGGCCTCTCCGATCTTGTGAGGCCACATTTCTGCATGGTGCGCTTGGCATATGGCCTTATATGAGGGGAACACACATGCAGAAAGGCAGCTAGCTGGTCACCCAAATAAATGTTCGGAAGTGATTGAAGAGGATTCTGGACATTCCATCTAAAGTTATCTTTTATTCTCTTTTATGTTAACCACATGCACTTATCTTGAGGTTTGGCATTTATGTCATAGCGTCCATTCTGAAAAGCTGTGAAAGATTCAGGCAGGTCTGTGGGCCCAGATTTGTATAGAATGACAATCCTGATTCTTACATCTCTTTACTTGGTTGAGCTGACCTTCCATCTACTTTAAATTCGAACTAGACCTTAAAACAGACCACTGAGGTTTAACCTTCAATTCAAGAGATCAGGGACCACTCTACGTGCAAAACCCATTTCTCAAATTCAGGGAAATGTCTCAAAAAGACAACTCCACTTAAGATTCCCTGAAACGGCTACTGCACCACCTTGTATGACTTTGAAATAGTATTTTAGCATGCAGGAATCATGTCCAAAATAGTGAAATTAAAACTACATCGAAATGTCAAAAGTGTAAAAACTGTCAAAATTTAAACATGTGAAAATAAAGCAACTTCCAATTTTACCATTATTGGAATCGGTAAAACACATGTACCTTGCTTATGTTATGGGTATATTTTTCTGACTATAAATAAAGATTTAAATGAAATATATCATTTCTGTGTGTGGCACATGAAAGCCCAACAATCTTTGCTGCAAAGCCAGCACTGTTTAATATTTAGGAGCTGACTACGGCCTCATCCCGTATACTCTGGTGCTGTTTAATTGGACTGAAAATCCTTGATTTCTCACCTGGGTAACCTCATAGCATCACCATCAACGTTTTGCAGTCTCAGAGCAACACGATTGAAAATATACGTGAGGTTATCATGCAGTGATCTTAATGATGACTGATACTTTATATCGTATTGTTTTATATAAACATATCCTAAATTCATTTTAAAATTGCAATAAAGTGTACATTTTAGAATAGAATAGAAAGCACACGGACTCCATATTTATGCTATGGCATTATGGCAATGTTTCTTGGAAGTGATGTTTTCACAGCAATTATTGAAGTGTGAAAGGTTATCACCATTCTATGATATAAATTTATCAGTGCAGTGTCTCCATTTACACATATTTCAGCATCAGATTTATGGCAAACTGTAGATCACACTGCAAATTAAAAACTTGTGTCTTAAATTTTAAATATTTGCTGTTTCTGAGGTGTTTGTAAAGTTGGAATGATGTCACATCAAAGGGAAGTAAATTTTAAATGACTCCGGTGACAAAACTTCACCATTTTTTTTAAAATCTGACTTTTTTCATGAAACTTAAACTTAAATTTGGTACCGATTTGATGTTCCTCTCTTCAAACTCAAATGAACTGAATCAATATTTGTGTTGGACTATCAAGATCTTTTGTGTAGTTGTTTCGAAACATTGCCACCATCTAACATTGTAAAATTGTTATAAACACAATTTCAGATTTTCGTAGCTGTCAGAAAATGTGTACTTTACCTCACTAGAAATCTGAATCTACCATTATATGTAATAGTTTACGAAAGTCATGGCTAACCTAATGTGTATTCTTACCATCTCACTGCAGCACCATTAACTCTTTGTAGTCACCCTGAAGTCCTAACTGAGTGTCTTACATCACCATTGACCTTTTTGTCTCACAGCTGCGTCATTAACTCTTTACAGTCCCATAGGAGCACCATGCAGTGACACTCTGCAGGCTCATAACAATGCCATTAGCTTTATCTTTGTAGTCTCAGGGGGACATTGGTGACTCTGCAGCCTCATGGGAACAACATGACTCTTCAGGGTCCCACAGCAACTCCATTAACCTTTTTAGTCCCATAGGAACAAAACTATTTCTATACTCATGGGAACATGATTAGATCTTTGCATCATTATCACTGTACTGTAAATCTGTGTAATCTAATGGGCACTGCATTGACTCCTTGTGGTCTCATAGGGACGCCATTTCAGGGTCGTCCACAGGGACAAATTAAAAGCTTTTCCTTTTTACCTGTGTGTGGAGGTTGAGCTATGTCCAGCTGCTTCATCTGGTAATCTGGGCCTAAAAACCACATTTTTGCCTTCTTTCTGACAAAATGTAGCTAGCTTTACAGGGGGGGGGGGCACTTGTCATGATTGGTGATCATGTTGAAAGCGTTATGGGATTTTTGGAAGCTTTATGGTGCTGATAGGCTAAGGACAGCCCTGCACTGACTGTTCACAACTTTAGCAACACCATTAATTCTGTGCAGTGTCATAACAACTGCAATTCCTGTAAATTGCTTTATTTTCACGTGTAAATTTTCACAATTTTTGTACTTTCAAGACTTCAATGTAGTTTTAATTTCACTGTTATGGACATAATTTCTATTCAAACAATGTTAAAATACTGTTTCACTGTGTTTTTATGTTCACAGTTCAGTGCCATCAACGAAAAATAAGAGCACAGCGAAGTGAAAGCAATTTAGAGTAACTGTTTGTTACCATGTATACATAGGAAAACCATAAACTCCATGCTTTCAGTGGTAGTTTCTGTCAATATGTGTGTTCATCTGGAATGAAACAAAGAGTCTTATGTGTTGCAATTCCTCAGCAAAAGAGTTCTGTGTACTTTTTGTTTTTTTGTTGACCAAAGCAAGTGTGTGTGTGTGTGTTTTCTACATTGCCTTGCAAATCGAAAGTGTCAGATAAACATGTTAGAAGCTTGTATTAACCTAGTGTGGTACATGTAGGTGTTCAAATAGAGGCTGGAATACAGTGGTCCTGTCTTGTAAAGCCCCTCGAGTGTACAATAAACTTGTACGATAAATACTACATGACAGTTAAAACTCATCACAATTCCGCTTTTTATTAATTTTATTGGAGAAATCCCACTTCGGATTCCATGATTTAATTTATTTTCAATTTCATACCCCATTCAATAACTGTGGAATAACTGTATTCACTATTATCATGTGGGTACATATGACTACTGAAATTATCTGGTAGACCATCCTAGCTTTGGCCTATGACATCACAGACTCATCATCATGGAAGCACGTACCAACAGAGATATGGCTTCTCTCACCACGTCACTCGATGGGTGGACCATTTTTTCTTCCACACAGAGAAACTCTCTCCCTGCGTGTGATGTTGCTCACGTTTTGTTAGCAATGTCAAAAGTTATACCCGAGTATAAATACATACGTCTCAACCATCATGATCAGTACCTGATGAGCCCCACTGGAGGCAAAACCGGTCATACTACTGCTTTCAATAGTATTCCATTTTTCTGAAGCTGTCAGGCCCTTGCCTGTGTTTCCTTATATTACAGTAAATTTGGCCTTACAAGAATGACAGCCTGATTTCAAAGGGAAAATAATAAGAAGATATCAAATTAGCTGCAGCAGGAAGTGGTCTCCATAGAGAGGTGGCCTCTTGTCCACGGGCTGTTAAGAGAAGGACTGATATAGATAGAATAAAAAATAAATATGTTACACTTGCCTGTTCTGTTGTGTCACAACAAGAATCACTTTTGGGTGATAATGTGTGACGCATTCTTTCAAGCTTCTGTGGCCTCCATAAAGTAATTGCAGATCAGCTGTATAAATGCAGCCAAAATTTGTAGAGTTTGATGTACTCTTGATCTATCGCTTTAGGACGTACAAAATTTTAATCAGGGTGATGGCGGGAGCAACATGTTAACCGTGTCACGTCATTAGTTGTTAATTGCTTTAGTGTGTGACACAGTGTTTCACCTGCAGGAGGATGCATCGCCATGTATAAAAGTTGATTAAATCAAGGGTGACACAGTCCTCTAAAGGTGAGACACGTTGTATTCCACGCTAAAACAGCTAATGAAGATTCTATTTCCTGTCTGCTATATTTTCCATCACCTTCAACGTGATTGACCCACCATGGGCCTAGCTGTGCATTGTCCTGTAAATATTAGACCTACCCATCCACATTAATATTTGTAAAATGCACATTGTGTTTAAACTGACCTGTAATTGGGGTGGCAGGTGGTAAGAGGGTCCCCTGGTACCCTGGTACAAAAACCAATTTTGCAACAGTACAAAGTATGGAAAATAAGAAAATGTACAACTGATTGTTGGTACTAAGTATGGAAATTAAAAGGGATTCCAATACATAAGTACAGCAAGTAAAAAATGCCCAGTGTGCCATTAAAAACCCTCCCCCCCCCCTGTATTTTAGCGAGTATTGTACAGTGGTCCCCCTCTGGTAAGGCCTCCCTGAATGCAGCCCAAAAGAGGCTTTATGAGAGGGATGGTCTCAGTAGTGGGGGACAAAACGATAGGAATATCACAGTTTGTACACAGTTGGACGGTTGTCTATCAAGAGGAGCGACCTCTGGTGAGAGGGCCTCACAAGAGCGCACCACTGTAATTTTAACTTGCATTTTATTTCTCAATCCTTAATTGGTCTGGCAGTGTCAGCACCCTTCCTTGGCATGGGTTGGGTGCTTTACATTTGCCTCTGACCCAGCCCCGTGAAAGCTGCCCAGTTGGGACCTGCCATCACGGTGGTCCTTATCTACAATTCCCACCTTGAGACATTTTCTATTAACATGAATTCAAGTAAAGAGATTTTTTTTAAAAAGCACACAATTTTTGTGCAGGTGCATTTGGAGTAATTTAAGCAGGAAGGAGGTGACCAAGTGATAAGATTATACGGTGACAGCTCTCCTTATAAATTACTTCGTCATCATTGTTAATCATGGTTTAGTCATCATGATCATTGCCATTTCTCAGTCAATGGTCAGGAGGTCAAGGATCATGAGGTCAAGGTCAGGAAGTCAATCAAGGATCAGGTCAAGAGGCAGGTCAAGGTCAGGAGGTTAAGAGTCAGGAGGTCAAGGTCAAGAGGTTAATGCTCAGGAGATAAACCGTCAGGGCTGCGAGAACTCTAAGGACAGAATTTGAACTTGAGACAACCCACCATCTGACATGAGAAGGGCAAACAGGAAGCCTGCCATCTTTGAAATTGTACAAAAACCAAGACCATCAAAGAAACAAAAAAATCGTTAAAGGTCCATGATATGCCTAGATTATAAATCATGCTTTTTTGTACCTGGTTGAAGTGTAAACTACAAGACAAGTGATGTAACATTCATTAAAATATACATATGTATGTTAGTTTCTGTGATGTTTTCATGTGACTAGAATGGTCCGGTAGCAACGTTTTGGAATGTGGAGTGAAGGGTCATGGGCTTGAGTCCAACTTCCACCATTCAACTTCTCTACATCATATGGATCAGACCGATATGCCTTCTATATACTGGGGCAGCAGGCAGACGAATCCGAAGCTGAGACTGAGACCAGCCATGAGGCAAAGGTGCATTAAAATGTTCCATCTCAGTTAAAGAATTATAGAGCCTAAAGGTCTTGCCTGCACAGACAGACCATTCTTACCTAAATTGGTCTGAAAGTAAAAAAAAAAAAAAAGCAAAAAAAAAAAAAACAAAAGAAAACTTGTCACCCTGTTCCCCCATCAGTTATAGCACAGCTGTATTGTAGTGGCGGTCTGTTTCTGAAGGCCAAGCCATATGCAGATATTACATGTTACAATAAAATACCATAAAACTCAAACTATGTGAAGCTCAATTCTACATTTTGAGCAGCAAATAATGCATGGTTAAAAACAACACTCTGCCAGGAGAGACTCTGCCTGCTATGCTGCAAGAAACCACCTGCTATTGAGACAGTATGCCACTTGCTGCTATCTGAGCCACCTACCTGCTAATGTACTTGGGATCGAGGTCTGTGACGAGCCAATCGAGCATTTTAACCCTGTCAATGCTGGAGACTGAGTCAACAGCTCTCCCTGATCTGCAATTTGAGTGTATTGTGCTCAGAGCAAGCCAACCAAGGTTATTAATCTCTGTCATTTTTGTTGCTTTCCTAAATACAAGCCTGGTTTGTTTTTTGTCTTTTATTTTTTTAACGAAAAGTCTCTCTACAAAAATCATCGTAGCTCCCTAGCTGAGCATGACATTGTGATTAGCACCAAAAGAGATATTAACCCTTCCCCACCCAAGCCAGCCCAAACTGTCTGGTATTCAAATGTCGTCTGCTTTTCTAAAATTAATTTTAGTGTCAATGAAAATAAATTTAATAAGAATAGCGGGGGAGTCCCACCAGAACAGTATTTTCTGGGGAAAGGTTAGAAAGCCACAACCATTTTCAGTGTCCTTAAAGTGAATTTTTGGTGAATGCTGTATGTAATGTGATATTTCATGCATTGCCATATTTACAGTGCATATATCCATAATGTACCAGTTACCAATGGGCTCAGACGAGCAGGGTCATTAATTCATCAGACGTCTCATTAAGCCAAGACAAATTGGTTGTTTTTTCCATTTACCTTATGTACTTAGATAAAACTTTGGCACCAAACTGTGTATTTTATGGCTCATACTTGATGAAAATGCCAGCTATCCAGGTTTCACATCTTAATCTCCTCCATGTAAAATGAGTGTTCCTATTCTCGATATAGATGACTGAAAGCATCAAACAGAGAAAAGCATATACATGTACGTGACTGGTTGCCAAAATATTATGTTGAACAGTTCGCAAGAAATGCTTTTTTTCCCCAACTACTGCTCCACCCGTGGGATTTCACAATAATAAAGTAAACATAATGAGCGTTCTTTGTATTATCTGCATATTTCTTCGGAAAAAAACTGGGGGATTTGGATTTAGCTGCACAAGTCAGACACTTTAATAGGAACACAATCATCAATAATAGCTACATCAACAGTACAGAGGGCAAAAGGATAATCTCAAACAGATGGTTTTGCTTCTGTGCAAAAAAGGTCTTAAATCACCTTTGTTATTTGAGGTATCAATGAACCATACGACTATCGACTTCAATCCCTGTATGTCAAATTGTAATTAAGCATTGTTCAAAATGTTGAACTATAAATAAATGAGATCTATAGTTAAAACATAGAAGTTGCCATTTGACAAGTGAGAATTTAACTCTGCCTTAAACCAGTTCCCCTGTTGACTGAGTCAACAGCTTTCCTTGTCATAAATTGGGTGCGTATCAGCCAGTCATACCAAGGATAACTGTTCAGCTCGGGTAAATTACCTTAAAACGCTTCATCTTGAATTCTCATTCAAACATTTTTCCATGAGGGTCAAACTAGTCAAAACACACTGAAACGGATGCTGTTTGATCACCAGCTGGTATTGACCCTTTTAAGGGGAAAATCCATCATTATCTAATTTGATAAATATTAGGTATGTGTTCTAATATAATAATGATGGTGATATATGTACCCAGAAAACACAAAATGTAAAAACCAGACAAGGACCACGACGGCTAATACGAAAACACTGAAGCCGAATAATACATAAATAAAATAGATAAATAAGTAAATAGATTTAAATAAAATAAAATATGTATGTATTCATGTATGTGTGTTTGTGTGTATATATGTACATGTGTATGTATGTATGTATGTATGTATGTATGTATGTATGTATGTATGTATGTATGTATTATAAGTGCACATGAAACACATTTTCAATGTTGTTAAAGAAGTCTACATCACACACAATAACCTTGTCTGATACTGACAGAGAGTGTCTGTCACCTACGTTTGGTAGTGACAAAAACAAAAAACAAAAAACATTTTATGCAATTTTGTATCTTCCCTACCCACACGTTCATCAAAGCTATGTGTCACAATTGACCACACACAAATGGAATCGCGATGTTTCTAATGCTGATGTTTCATGGGAATAACAATAAGAAGCCACAATGCAACATTCCTCAGAAAAAAATATTGAAAAAGACAGACGTCAAATTGTGTTTGAAGAAATGTGTCAAAGTGATTTGAGAGCTAGGCAACAGAGTTAATGATCACAGATTGTTTGCAAGCACATTCTTCCAATTTCCTTCATCAAATGTACCTGACACCATGTTCAACCAAACAATTATTTCCATCAATATTTCTGAGCTAGCCTAATTACACACATAAACTTAGCTTTTCCCACTCAGCCTCTTGCTCTTGCTCTGAGTGCCACTTTGTGCACTAATTACAGACATTATGTCCATTAACGACAGTCTGCCTCAACAGGGAACCTTGAACAGCGAACACACAGGTGATAAACACATACACTCTGCTCTGAGGATCTACAGGTATGCAGTGGCCAGTACATTGTCTGTTCACAATTTTTCGTGTCAATCTGCAAAAAAATCGGACACATTAAGGCGACAGTTGTTATGATGCTATAAATTCGTCCCCAAGCCGTGTGTAAGTTTCTTCTTTTTTTTTTTTGCTACTATATCAGGCCAGAGGTGTTGAGGCAGGGCAAGGTACCAGAATACACATCTTTGCTCACACCTCTCTGGCTAACATAATCCACAGGACGTGTCATACCTTATTGGTGCCCCTCTCCTTTGTATTATGATCATGACACCCCCCCCCCCCCCCGCCCCTCTCCCCCCAGAATGATGAAAATATTCTGTATTTTTACTATTAATCCCTCTCCCCCCCCCAATCAAGACTGAGTCAACAGCTTTCCTTGGCATGATTTGGGTGCTTAATGCCCAACCAATGTCAAGGAGAGCTGTTGACTTGGGAAACATTATCTAGATAGGTCTCAGCTACAATTTTTATCCAGATCATTTTTCATTAAGAAGTGAGTCCAAAACATTGACACAGATGATGTTTGACTTCCAGCCCGTTTGCCCACTTTAGGATGGGAAAGGGTCAATTAGACTAATGTAGTTATGATATCCAAATAACAGGTCTGAACTCCAATCTGAAACTGTGAAAATTTTGTAAGTGCCCTAAGCACTTAATAGCAATAAGTATTCTTGCTGCCGCAGTATTTAATTTGTTGGATACATTTTACCAAAAAGGTGTTATCCTGTTGTTTTCATGAGACATACAGCCACACTTATGTACATGTAATTATCTGACTGGTTTGCTGTTTGAAGACAACCTTCCCCTTCTCGTCTCTTCATCTGATCCTCCATTGAACTCTTTCAGTGCCAATTAGAAGTTTTGTGTGTCTGTCCGAAACAAATTTTGTCTGGGCTATATCTTCTAAACTATAAATGCTAGTCCTTTAAAATTTATAAAGTTGGTATATCATAGGTAGTAAGTGTGCATAGGCACTGTTTTGTGTAACTAAGTGCTTAATTTGTAAAAATTTCATTAGGCAAACTCCAGATCAGAAATGATTTTGTCTGGGCCGTATCTTTAGAACTATAAGTGCTATCCCTTTGAAATTTCTAGGGTCTATGGATCTTAGGTAGGAAGTATGCATAGGATTAAATTTATTCAACTGATGGCTTTCTTTTACTACTTAATTAGTTAACAAAGAATTTTAAGCACCTCAAAATCACCTGCATCCGAAACTAATTTTGTCCGGGCCATATCTTCTAAAGTATAAATGCTTGCCCTTTGAAATGTCTAGAGTTGATAGATCATAGGTAGTAGGTGTGCATATGCATTGTTTTTTGTGCCTAATTGCATCATTAATTAATCAGTCAATTAACAAAATTACATTGGGCATCCTTCAGATCAGAAGCAGATTTATTCAGGCATTATCTTTAGAACTATAAATGCTAGCCCTTAGAAATCTTCAGGGTTGGTAGATCTTAGGCATGGGGTATAGGATGAAATTTATCAGGTTGGTTACTTTCTTTTATTAATTGATTAATTAACAAAGATTGTCAAGTACCTTAAAATCTCTGCATAATTTTGTATGGGCAGTATCCTCTAACCTATAAATGCTAGCTCTTTGAAATTTATAGGGATGGTACATCTAAGGTAGTTGGTGTGCATAGGCATTGTTTTGTGTGCTGAATTAGTTTCATTAATTCATCAACAAAGCTCATTAAGCAACCTGCAGATCTATAATGATTTTGTCCAGGCCATATCTTTGGAACTATAAATGCTAGCCCTTTGAAATTTTCATGGTTCGTAGATTTTGGGGCAGGAGGTGTGCATCAGCATGAATTTTTTTTTTTTTTTTTTTTGCCGATTACTTTCTTTTACTAATTGGTTAATTAACACAGATGGTTAAGCAGCTCAAAATCACCTGCATAGTTTGTTCCTGCATTTTCTTGGAAAGTATAATAAATGACCCGTCAAAATTTGCAATGTGGGTACTTATTTCGAAGAAGTGCATAAGTATAGTCTTGCGTGGCTATTAAATCTTCCATGATTAATAAATTAATTAATTAACAAAGATCAGTAACCTTTAAGATCACAGGGCCTTTCAAATAGAATTCTGTTCTATGCAATATGTACACTGAAGGAATTAATGGAAGTTCATTAAACATGGTCACAACATGTTTCAAGGTACATGTAGATCATGTGTATTTAGCACCATCATTGTCAATGGGGGATATGGCTATAGCAACAGCAGCTACTTGTATTTAACTTTAATCTGACATAATATTATGACTTCTTCCCTTAATGTGTAATAATTGTCTGACCTTCTGGAAGAATGTTAGTACAGAGTAGATCCAGGACTCTATAAAAAAGGGGAAAAACGATGTCTCTGAGCTGTGATGCTCAACATGAAAATTAAAAATTGTAGTGATCGATGTGAACAAAAATGTGACATAACACATATGCATTTTGGTACATGGACCTCTGGACATGCTCTTTCCTGATCTTGGGTGTGATTAAAAGCTAAATACATGTATTTACATTTTGGTGCCTTCTTTAGAATAAGAAGAACAGGAAAAGTTAATATCACGTTAATTTTTCCGTAAGTGCACTCAATTACGTGTGCACATGCAATCATAGAAACCTTCTGGTACAGTGCAAGAAGTACCTGCATCAGGATTACTTTGGCTTGTGCTTGTAGCTAGACCTAAAATTTGTGCCCAACTAGCGTTTTAGCATTCTGCTTCCCATCCCTCAGGTAACCACTGCCGTGGCATGTTCAAATTATTTGTGTCACAAGAACAATGATATAAACCATTAAGACATAAATATTAAGGCTGCCTCCTGTGTTTCTTGAATGTAAATATAAGAATTGAAAATCCTTTCTATAGTATGCATCGGTATTTGATTTCAACTTGATGACAGGGATTTTGACATGATGTCCCTAACGTGACGTCGTTTAAAATGCCTGTCATCAAGGTGCAATCACCCACTGATGAATGCAGTTGAAAGGACGTTCAGTTCCTAAGGAAAGCTGTTGACCTGGGGCATGTTATCTTGATAGCTCTTATCTACAATTCTCAGTCATATTGTTTTTCATTACCATTGACACTAGTTGAAAACACTGAAGCAGATGACATTTGACCAGTTCCACCCGGTTCTGGCCAGTTCAAGGGAAAAATGGTGAAATACCACCTGTCTTGACAGACCACGATTTGGTTATGTCCTGGGTTGGTCTTTTCATGGAAGGTTTCACTGTTTTGGGCATCTAGACATGTTCTGATAATTTGCTGGCTAACCTATCACATCCAGACAAATTCAGCAAAGGTTATGCCCATGCATGAGCGTGCACTCAAAGCAAAAAGCAAGACGTCTTCCACTGTGAGACATTAACGGAAAAAAGGTAAAAACACTATGTTAGAAAAGGTCATCATCAAGTTTTTGCCTGATGGACGTCTCAGCTGGTGAGAACTGGGTGCCTACCAGGTGTCAAAAAGGCTAACCAAGTTTGCCTGTTCTGCAAAGTATTAAACCCTTTTTGCCTTTGTATATATGTAAAATTTATTGTTGTGCATACCTCTTGCTATTAAATTATTATTGTCTTGCCAGCGTTAGCTGTTTGCGAGACTAAGCAGTCACTTTCCAGATGTCCGTCCGTCCGTCAGTCCATCCGTCAACCAAAAACTTCGGAGTGGCATTATTTCACTAACTAGATCAGATAGAGCTATCATACTTGGGTGGATGATTGATTGTAATCATCACTAGAGATGTGGGCCATCAATGTTACACTTCATTGATTACTTCATGCTTCATTGAGCATTGGAGAAAAACTTCGGAGTGGCATTATTTCAGTAACTAGACTACATAGGCCTTTCATATTTGGGTACATGATATAATGTAATCATCCCTAGAGACGAGGGTCATCACTGTCACACTTCATTGATTACTTCATGCATGATTGAGCATTGGAGAAAAACTTCGGAGTGGCATTATTTCAGTAAGTAGACTACATAGGCCTTTCATATTTGAGTGGATGATTTATTGTAATCATCCCTAGAGACGAGGGTCATCACTGTCACACTTCATTGATTACTTCATGCTTGATTGAGCATTGGAGAAAAACTTCGGAGTGGCATTATTTCAGTAAGTAGACTACATAGGCCTTTCATATTTGAGTGGATGATTTATTGTAATCATCCCTAGAGACGAGGGTCATCACTGTCACACTTCATTGATTACTTCATGCTTGATTGAGCATTGGAGAAAAACTTCGGAGTGGCATTATTTCAGTAAGTAGACTACATAGGCCTTTCATATTTGAGTGGATGATTTATTGTAATCATCCCTAGAGACGAGGGTCATCACTGTCACACTTCATTGATTACTTAATGCTTGATTGAGCATTGGAGAAAAACTTCGGAGTGGCATTATTTCAGTAAGTAGACTACATAGGCCTTTCATATTTGGGTACATGATTTAATGTAATCATCCCTAGAGATGAGGGTCATCACTGTCACACTTCACTGATTACTTCATGCTTGATTGAGCATTGGAGAAAAACTTCTGAGTGGCATTATTTCACTAACTAGACTAGGAAAGGCTTTCATGCTTGGGTGGATGATTCATTGTAATCATCCCTAGAGATGAGGGTCATCACTGTCACACTTAGAAGCTTCAGAAGCCTGTTGAAATTGGATGACCTCAACTGATTTCAACGACCTAAATGTATTTTCATGGGTGAAATGCAAAACGTGGCGTTACCACTGCAACTTTTGACGAATTCAAGCCAAGTTTACCAAACTTACACCACCTTTGCTTCTTAGGAAAGCTTTAGAAGTCTATTGAAAGTGGGTGGCCTTGATGTATTTTTGACCTACTTTGGAGGTCAGATGCATTGCATCCTCGAATGTACAATGCTATTCATGGCCAAGAGTCAAACCAAGTTCACCAAATTTATACTAGCTTTGCATCTTACAAAACGTCAGAAATCTCTTGAAAGTGGATGACTTTGACCTACTTTTGACTCGACAAATCTTATTTTCCTTGTGTGTCTTGGGTATAGTTGATTGTAGGTCCCTAGTTACTATTTAACATGAATAACAAAGTACCTATGCTTTATTTTTGGTGTTCTTAAATTTATCTTGAAGTGTCCTTTGAAGGTCAAACTTAGGTAACTGAACATATGAAGTCATGTTGGCCAAGGGGTATTAAGTGCTTTACATGACATCTATCACTACGAAGCTTGAAACTGGCATGTCAAGCTCTGATTTGTATTAAGATGTTATATACTTTATTGGCCATTTTGTTTAAAAAAAAAAAAAAAAAAAAGTGGTATATTCTGAGTAAATATATTGAGATTTACTTGATACATTCAACATCTACCAAATACCATTATAATGTTTGGTCTTACAATTACATTGCTACTGAATGCTGGCGAGACATTCATGCCCCCTGGGCATGGCTCTGGTTGTACTTTAGGGGTAAGTAATGTTGAAGGACAGCTATCAATGTTTTCTAGGATTCAGACATTATGTAAAAGGGCTCCACTTGTAGTCTTAAATGCTTGAGGTCAGCAGCTGAGCTGTAATCTCTAAAGGTTTTGGTGTGAGTAAAGAAGAGGGGGCAGATCTTCCATTTCCTGTGAATGATTTTGTGGCCTTGTTTCAGGATAATGCTCTGAATAGCAGTCTGGCCATATGTATTTGGTAGGCCCTCAGACTGGAGTGGCTATGAGTTACCTTGTCAAGAAAATTTCTGAAGCACTGGACTATCATAAACATGATGTTTAATATTTTTATTGATCTGTCTGAGGCATTTGATTCAATTACTCATGCAATTCTTTTTTCTATATTCTCCCAATATGGAGTAAGAGGGATGGTCTTTAAATTCTTTAAAAGGTACATGAATAACTAGATAAAATACAGTGGTACCTGCTCTTAAGACCACCTCCAATTTAAGGCCGCATGTCTTTTTAAGACCACTCTTTCAAGCCCCTCTGCTGTATTTACATGTTAAATATACCTTCAATTTAAGACCACTTGCAGTATGAGACCACTTTTTGTTGGCTGTAGGGGTGGTCTTAAATAGCAGGTACCACTGTAGTAGGTATTTTTAAGAAAAAAGGTGGAAATTAGGTACATCTATCTTAATTCAGCTTTATCATAGCCTAGGTCACCTTTATTTGATTCATTGTAATGTAATCTAGGCTTCCAAATAATTCTGCTACAAATTTGAAAGGAATTGTACTTCTTCAAAAGAAAATGTTAAGGATTATTAATTATTCCATGTTTATATAATGCTCATGCTGACCATATATCTTCAAAAATCTCTAAATTTTAAAATTTGGGCACAGAATGTCTATACAGTAGTCCCTCCTTTGAAAGACCACTCCTTTGGGAGACCACCTCCTTTGAGAGACCTCAGCTGTCAGGTCTTTCTGTAGTACTTTTCATGTTATTTATACCTCCTTTGAGGGACCACCTGCTTTATGTGACCGCCTTTTTGGTGGCACTAGGGGTGGTCTCTCAAAGGAGGGTCTACTGTATATATTTAACAGGTACATGTATTTATGTTTAAAATGGTCAATGATATTTTGTTAAGTATCTTCAGTATTTTTTGTCCACATGTATTTTATTCACAATGTTCACTTTTTATTCTACCAGACAAGAATATAATCTATTAATACTTAAGTACAGAAGAAATACCTGTGAAATTGCTATTAAATACCATGGTCCTACTGTTTGGAACAAAATTCCCGTCAGTGCAAAGTTTGCCCTTCATGTATGTAGCTCATTATACTCATTCAAAAGGAAGCTGAGGGATCATTTATTATATAAAAATAGCTTGTTTCTTATTCATTTCTGCTCTCGCCCCTTTCTTTTTTTCCTAGTTCCTTTCAAATTCATATTTTTCTCCATATTAAACAACAATTTTGATCCAGCACATGATTTACTGTGTACTCCAGTACTGTATGATGTAAGTGCCTGCCACCTGTGGTATGTTTCAACTGTGTAGAGTATTTCAAGGGGATTCTTGTAAGCTGTCAAGTGTTTCTTTCCCCATATGTGCCAATTATTTATAAACTTATTTGATGTACATGTGGAAACATTAACGATTCAATTCAAAGTTCAATTCAATTGACACACGTCAAGTTAAACACCTGGCTGAGTGGTGACAATTGAGCCACCTCTGGCTATTATCCGGGGCCTGTTTGTCATTTCTGTTTCCCGTGCTGTTCGTCCTTTGCGTGAACTTTTGGAAATGTGTTGATCGTTTCGCTGTGTAAAGTGGCTCCTGAAAGCATCAACAGAGACACATGCTTTCATATGCCTTGCAGCTTTAAATTCAAAGGAGCGCAGTTTTGCTGTTTCGTTCAACTGTTCAATCTAATGACTGGGTCTTTGCCGAGTGTAAGTGGAGAGAGTGTTTTTCTTTTTTTTTTTTTTTCTCAAAGTGGTTCAGTTTCTTCCACCACATCATAAAGGGAGGAAGTATATGCCAGCATAGGCCTGCGTCAGTGCCATTGAATGCGTCATGATTAAGTCAACACTTGACTTCATTTATTTATAATCCAAGGAGAACAAATGGGTTTGTTCTTTCATACTAAGTGGTAATAAGTGTTTCTTGGTAATGCCTCACAGGCTGCTTGTTACCATGTAAATTTTTGCAAAGAAACAAGTCCGATGCTTTGCATAACCCCAGATCAATAGTCGATCAATTACAGGAAAGTTTTATTTGGCCTGTAGCAAGTCTTCAAAGAGCAAGTGGTGCCAAGAATAGTTAAGATTTTTACGATGTTAGCTTTTTTTTTTTTTTTTTTCAGAACACAAAGGTGAAGAAATTTATGCAGATTTCGTGACACGTTATTTCATTTCATAAGCGAAACAAAAAATTAGACACAGCGAGCAGTTCAGTGCCTGTGCATCATCACAAACGCTTCTTCATGGAAGTAGCATATAACCTCAACCAGGAAAATGTAAAGCTGTTCACATTGTGTGGGGTTCAATGGCTTAATGCCAGAACGTGTGGGAAAAAATGACGAAGTTATCATTGTTGAAGACATATGAGGAAAATACAAGATCAAAATAAAAACAAAATGTAATGTCAAAAATGAGGACAACTCGAACCAGCAGCCTTGATCTGTGCATGTAATGTCACGTGCACGGTGGCATTTTTAACCACTTGTCAGAGGAGACTTGCTGTGAGCTGTGAACAAAAAATAAAAAAGCACTGACAGTGCTGACACTGTCACCAGTTATGCAAAAAATGAGGAGAACTCGAACCAGCAGCCTTGATCTGTGCGTGTAATGTCACGTGCACGGTGGCATTTTTAACCACTTGTCAGAGGAGACTTGCTGTGAGCTATGAACAAAAAATAAAAAAGCACTGACAGTGCTGACACTGTCACCAGTTATTCCACATAAACCTTTCAAGATTGTGAATCTTACACTGTAAATTTCTTTAATTTCGCTGTACTCTTAGTTTCGCTTATTTTGCTGAGGGCACAAAACCGTGAAAATAAAAGCACAAGGAAAGAGTATTTTAACATTGTTTGAATAGGAATTATGTCCAAAACAGTGAAATTAAAAATACAGTGAAATGTCAAAAATACAAAAAACCTGAAAATTTATACATGGGAAATAAAGCAATTTACATTTAGTCATAATTTTGACACCAAAGTTAAGTAAACGGAGCATTATTTCTGGGTACAATTTGTCTTTTTCTGTCACCTTCAAAGCACACTAAGCTCTGTATTGTCTCGGCTACACCTGTGGAGTGAAGACAGAATGGAGGTCAATCTGTTTAGCAGGCAACTCATACCACCACTTTTGCTGTACATACGTACATGTACAGTATGTCTTATCACCAATCCTCTTTCATTGTTACACATATGCATGCTCAGAAGCAGTATGTCAGCATACCCAGGTGTTGAGCTCTTGTCATCGCCATGGCTGCAATCCCCAAGATACTGTCCTCATTGCCTCCAGTATAGGGACTCTTTGGAACAAAAGTTATACAACAAATTAACAAGATTAATGCCTTTTGATGTCCAAGCTGCATTTTTTATGACATATCCATGAGTACTGAAGATGACTTGAAAGAAAACTCCCTGTGAGCAATAATGGAATACAGCACAGTGGCCATAATGTGTCTGAATTTAATGCTTAAAGCTTGGAAGCAAGAGATGGAAATGTGGTTTTCCTGCTATTTAATGAAGCTAGAAGTTTTCCAGTACTCTGTAGTCTGTCTCAGAAATATCAAAAATAGATTTTAACCCTTTTCCCCTTGAGTTATGACTGGCTCCACAGCTTCCTACTGAGCAAGTTGGGCACTCACCCACCTCAATGAAAGCTGTTGACCTGGAGCATATGCTATTGTAATAGGACCCATCTACAATTCTCAATTGAACTGCTTTTCATTTGAAAAAAAAAAAAATAACAGATGAAACCAATGTTTTACCTCCAGCCAGTTTTAGCCAGTTAAAAGGGGGTAGGGTTAAAACAATAAACTTTTGGAGGAAAAATATTTAGCTGGTTTAATGGGAATAGGGTTGAAAGAATACAAATGTGGAGGAAAACGATAAGTTTGCGAGTGACCATGAGTTTTTGGGAGGTAGCTATAAAGTAAAACCAAATATGTTGGAACCACAGCTTCAGTGATGCATGTCACCTGTGGGAGAGACTACAAGTTACTCCCTCCTGTTATCCACATGTCTCAGGTGGAGACACCTGGGCAAACAAAATTGCTACGTTCATTGGACGAAAATATCATGTGACACCACAAGCAGGTGCTGCCACCACGCAGAATTATGCACATGTATGTGACATGACCTGTCATACAGTTACCAATGTTAATTGTTGACAGCTTGGCTCCATGCATTTGTTTGGGGTTTTTTGTTTTGTTTTGTTTTTGTTGTTATTATCGTTTGTTTTTGTTTTTTTTTGTTTTTTTTTGTTTTTGTTTTTTTTATTTGTTTTTGGTATATATAGAAGATTAAGTAGAGTGACTTGAGTGAATACCCAGAGGTTTTGTAATGCGGCACATAGTAAAGCATAGTGGTTACTACAAGGAAGGTACAACAGCATTTTTTATTGCAGGTCAAAGATGAGCATTAAAGGACAATATTTCCAGAAACATAAAAGTTTGCTGAGGAGTAAATGGGTTGACAAAAGGAGGCAAGTGTGACAATGAAGAGTCAGGTGCCACCTGGTGGAGGTCATTTCAGTCAGCTAATCAAGGAATATGTAGAGTGATTGCATTCTTATAAGCCCCCTCCCCCCCACAACAACAACAACAAAAGGGTAACTCCTGTTCAAAGACTAATATATTCTCCATGCACAAAGTATGGGAGTATAGTATTTTCATTTTACCCCCTGTGAAGCCACCCTTCTATTGGTGGCCTTAGAATGAACCCATGGGAAAGACCTTATCCGTAATTCCATTGTGTTCTAATCTGCGAGAGAATAGCATGTCGCCTCATAAAAACACCAAACTTTTCCTTTTAAACCTGGCTGAAGTAAATGTTTCAATAAATCGACCTCTTTTCCTTACGTGCAACATGAACCAGTTTATTCAATATTGCGTGTGCACAATGAAATACGGAAAAGGCCGTCTTGAGTGCTGCTGGATTTTGTGTAAATGTACATGTGTTTGGTTCTGTATTGGGTGCAATACACATGTACATGTATAATTGCTACAGATGGCCGTCCCCATTACATTGTACGTGTGCAACTTACATGTAACGAACCACTTTAGTGACTGCATTACATGGGTAAACAAAGACTGGAAAGGGGCTGACGATTGCCATGGTTGCTGGTCGACTGTCAAGTTGCAGGTACGACACACGAGAGGAAAAAAAAAAAAGATGTGGAAGAGCAGAAGAGGTGTCACCTTGGAGACGACACATGGTTACAGTGACAGGAACCTGCCTGCTGCTGCCTTGGTACACTGTATCCAGTGTGTGCAGTTAGTGCAGACTGCCACACGCAGCCTAACCCTTTACCCACCAGAAAAGACGAAACCAGCAGGTTGTCTGATATGTTGTCTGTTTCATTGTTTGATTCAATGCATTGCTGAAAAAACATTTTTGAGTGAGAATTGTAGGTGCATTGGTTGGAAATTTTGTCATTCGATTGCAATCCTGTTGTCATATCGTATACGTGTATCCATGACAGTGTGTCGTAGTATCGTATATCCATGAAAGTGTGTTGTTTTATCATAAAATTATATTGGTGACAGTTTATTGTCACATCGATCATATCTCCATGACAGTTTGCTGTCATATCATGACATGCGTCCATGGCATTGTGTTGTCATATTATATATGTTTGACAGTATATTGTCATACAGTTAAGCCTGTGTTAAACTTAACAGTCTCCAAATGCATCAACCTTTTACAACCTCTTTCCAACCTTTCGAGTGCAAGGCAAACCTTTTTCAAACTCATTTCTAACACTTTCCAAACCATTTCCTCTTGTTGCATTAAAACCCTTTAAAATACTTTTTAATCTTTCTCTAATGGTTAACAACCAGTTCACACACTTTTCAACCTTAGTGATTGAAATGTTGAAAGTGTTTGCAACTGTTTCAACCATTTAAAACCCTTTGTCAGCCTTTTTTCCAACCTTTTACAAAGCCTCTGTCAACCTTTTGCAAACCTTTTACAACCTTTACAAACCCCAGTACAACACTTTGCAACACAAAAAATGCATTTGACCATCAAGTTTTACATGGGCTTAACTGTATATATCCATGGCAGTGTGTTGTCATATTAAATATGCTTGACAGCATGTTGTCATATATGTCCATGACAGTGTGTTGTTCTGTCATATATCCTTGACATCTAGTGTGTTGTCATATAATAGCCATGGTATTCTGTTGTACGTCATATCAGGTAGTGGTGCTGTGTTAGGGTGGTTAAGTACAGGGATATGAGTGAAAACGCATGCAGATATAGATTCCCACCCAACTCCAAAAAAAAAAAAAAAAAATAAATGAATGAATGAATGAATAAATTAATTAATTAATTAATTAATTAGCTGACATCTTCACAGTTGTTGGGTATATACCTTGAGTAGGCTAGGTCTTTGACAGTTTGTTCATTCGGTTATGATTTTCTTTATTTACATGCCCTCCCCCCCCCCCTCCCTGTGAAAAATCTTTTGCAAATGAACATGCCTGCAATGTAGATGTTAAATTGTCAGCATGTAGATGGTGCTGTGATTTTTGGCTCAGCTGATTTGCCAGACAGCTGAGCTTATAGAATTCTATTAAGGCTGATCAATCAATCATGCATCAACAATTTAACATTAGGACCCTCTTGTTATGCTCTCTGTCTGATCACCGGCTCTTTGTGGCCACATTTTTCCTGGCTTCAAGAGTTAGTCTCTTTGTTGATTTACCTGTGGTGACAGGTCACCTGCTGTATGTGGCCACTTTCTGGGGCAGAAAAGGGTGGCCACATATAGCAGGTACTACCATACAAAGTAATGTGCACAAACCATTCATCCACTGTACAAATTTTGATGACAGAAATGCAAGCTTGTTAAGGAACCAATCATGGGAGTCTTCACACCACGAGATGCACAAAGTGACATGAAATAATGTGACATTTAGACCTGCAGTGCGTGACCTTATGACCCTCAACTTGTCGAACAGATTTTGTCAATTCACAGAGAGATATGCGCATTCCAAGTTTCGCAGAAATATGTGGGATGCCTGGTCTCCAGGCTTCAGCATGCACACACACACACACTATATATTGGTCGTTATTTTTTTTCTTTGGAAAAGGTGAGATAGATAAAGACACTGCTTCGTGACCTTTTAGAATATGGGTCATTAAAAATATTATTTTTATTGCTGACCTCAGTTCTACATGTACCAGTGCTGAGACAGCATTTTGTCAGTCATACCTAATTGTACAGTGTTACTGTGCACATAGTGATGCACACGTTCCTCGTCAGCTCATTACACTGTACTGTCTCATCAGCTCATGTACGTCTACTTTTGGGCTTTGTACGTGCTTCAGTCACTTTCCTACGCCATGTACATAACCGTATTCCTTTCCTGTTAACTTGCCCAAAATCCTTCAAATGTTAATTTTCATCTCTTTTAATGTTTTTACGTAAAATTTCCATTGACGGAAAACATTTTTGTGGGTGTTAGGAATGTAAATAAGACCTACATTGTATTAGAATAATTAACACACTGAGGACAATTAACAGCTTCATTATGGTGGTGCAGATTGAGCACAAGCACACGATGCCCAATCTGTACCTAAGAAAGTTGTTCCCTTTGCCTCATTCTGGCTGAGAAAGGGTTAAGGCGCAATAATGCCACTGCCCTCATGCCCCTGTACGTCGGCAGCATGATGATCATGTTGAGATTATTGAAGATCGCTTCCCTTATTGTTGAAAGCTGAAATAGCAGGAAATTGTCCATACATGAGTTGAAATTAAGCCCCCATCAGATGTGCCAGTCAATAATTTGCCAGTCAGATCCCAAGCTTGAGATGTCTCTGCTTCTCTTTTAGCACTGTTGGAGCGTGAAAAATCATTTTACATGTATATGGTGAAAATTAAAGATTTTATCAGACAGTTCGATCATAGAAATTAACAGCTCAGTGTAAAGATTGCAAATTTCAAGTCAAAATTATGCTATGAGGGTGTTTTATCACTGGAAATTAGCACGGATGGGCTACTGCTTCCCAGGTGCCTGCATTGCATTATGGGAACTCCAGCAGCAGAAGACGTACAAACTTCCCCAGCTAGGTGCCCTTCAATGTGTTAAACCTATCCCACTTGATAAAGTGGACAATAGTGGCGGGTAGCCAAATGTCGTCTGCTTCAATATGCTCAATGTTTTTATAGGTTCAATTCAAAGGGCATCGCGCCATTGTGTTTTGCGGGTGTCTGTCTGTCCGTGGTTGGAATTGTGTCCGTCCATGCACCATTTGTTTGTGGACATAAGATCTCAAGACTTACTGGCCACATATTTGAAACTCAAATTTACCTTACTTGTACCTGGACACAATTTCTTTATTTTACAACATGTACATGCTGGTGACCTTGACCCCATTTTCAAGGCCTGAGTAGCCATATACATGTGTATACAAAGGTGCACCCATCAGGCAATGCTTGGCAGTAAGTGCCTCCAGTTAGATAATTTCAAGAGCAATGAAGAACAATTTGAATGACAATCATGAGAATTGTAGATTAACCCTTTCCCCCTTAAACCGGCCGAAATTGGCTGGTGGTCAAATGTTGTCTGCTTCAGTGTTTTTCAATTAATTTCAAAAGTAATGAAAATCAATTTACCTGAGAATTGTAGATGAGGCCTATGAAGATAACATGCCCCAGGTCAACCACTTTCCTTGGAATGGGTTGCTCACCTGGCACCCAACTCAGGCCAAGGAAATCTGTTGACTCAGTCTTCAGCTGAGTCATAAGTCCCAGCAGGAAAAACGTCAATTGGCAAACTAAGGTGAAGTTGTGTATCGATCTGTGGCAGTGGCCTCATATTATCATCAGTCAGATTGTTCACTGAATTACCACTAGTGATGTAATTGTATCAACTGATTCCTTACAACAAAGCCACGTGATGACTTAATGGTAAACATGGCTCTTGCATAATTAATTCCTTGAACATAAACAATGAACTATGTCCATGCATTTTGGAACTCAAAAGAAACGAATTCTTAACCCTTTCCTTTTTTTATTAGCTCTGCTGACTTTTCAGTCAGCTGAGCTTAAGTCAGCTGAGCTTTCATCCACTAACAATCCACAATTCACATTTTCAACTTCTCCCCAACTGTCTGCCAGATTCACTTCGAACTTGGTGGGAATGTGCCTTTGATGGGTCTCTACCCAGTTTGTTCAAGTGGTCAAACTCCAGTGATTCTTCGGATTTTTGTTCTTTTTGGGGGCAAATCTTAAAAAATATTTTTCTCATTTAGGCTCATCCAATTCCTTTGATATCACACAGTTATATTCCCAGGAACTCATAGTTCTGAATGTGTTCACCAGGTGGTGCTGCAATGTTTTGCTCATTTTTTGATGATTTTTTGTGTTTTTTTCTTTTTTTGCTCTTTTTGACTTCTCCAGAACAGTCACTCAGATTAAGCTGAAACTTGGTGGATATGTTCCTTGTAGAAGGGTCAAACAAAGATGTTCGCTAGGTGGCACTGCTGTGGATTCCTGATTTTTAATGATTTTGTTCAATTCGGGTACTGATTGGTCAATACTGCTTTCCTATTGATTACTATCATGTTAATCAATGGACATTATATTCGAATGCTAATTCACATTTTCGACTTCTTCGCCAAAACCGTCATCCAGATTGACTTCAAACTTGGTGGCAATGTGCCTTGGGTTGCTTTCTACCAGGTTTTTCAATATAGTCACACTCCAGTGATTTTTTGGATTTTTAATGAATTTTTGGGGTTCTTTTTTGGACAAATCTTACAAAATCTTCATCTCCACAACTGCTCACCCAATTGCTTTGATATTACATAAGAACACTCCTAGGGACTCTTAGTTCTTTATTTGTTCAACAGGTGGTGCTGCAATTTTTTATGAATTTTTTGTGTTTTTATTACTTGTTACTTCTGCTCCAGAACTGTTTCTCAGATTGTGTTGAAACTTTGTGGATATGGTCCATGTGAAAGGGTCAAGCAAAGATGTACACTAGGTAGCACTGCTGCGGATTCCTGATTTTTAACAATTTTTTTTAATTGGGGTATTTATTGGTAAATGCACCTTTTCTGTTCTTATCTTACAATGCAACTCAGTGGGCATTGTAATGGTAACTCACATTTTGGATTTCTCTGAAGAAACTGTTTGTCAGATTTACTTCATACTTGGTGGCAATGTACCTTGATTGAGTCTTTACCAAGTTTGTTCAAATGGTCATGCTCCAGTGATTTTTTATGATTTTTTTTTTCAAAAATCTTTAAAAAATTTTAATAGGAAAGTTTAACATGGGAATTTCTTGTAATGGTTATTAAACCTAAATAATTTTGGCCATATTTGTGCCAAACTTGGTAGGGATGAACCTTTTAAGGGTGTCTACCTATTTTGTGCAAATGGTCATGCTCCAGTGGTGTTTGAACCTTGACCTCATTCCTAAGGTCACAGGACAATTGACATGAAATTTACTGTTCGTTTGATAACTTGAGATCTGTTTTGAGTTAGGACCTTGATGTTGCACATGTTAATGTTTCTCTATGAGGTCATGCTTAGACTGTACATGAGTGACCTTGACCTCATTTCTGGGGTCACAGTGCAACATACATGAATTTTACTGTTCACTAGATCTTGAGAACTACTTTAACTGGGACCTTGATGTTGCACATTCAAATGTTCCTCTATAAAGGTCAGACTTACTCAGTACATGGGTGACCTTGATCTTATCCCAAGTTCACAGAGCTGCAAGTGTGATGAATGTTTAAGTTAGCTGTGCATAGGCTGTTCACACAGCCCTCTTGTTTATCTTTTCTATTGATTACTGATTAAGTCAATGGGCATTTTAATGCTAATTCACATTTTGGACCTCTCCAAAGAAACTGCCAGTCAGATTGACTTCACACTTGGTAGCAATGTACCTTGGGTAGGTCTCTACCAAGTTTGTTCAAATGATCATGCTCCAGTGATTTTTTGACTTTTTATGATTTTTTTTTTTCAATCGTTTAAAAAGTTTCAACAGGAAAGTTTAACATGGGAATTTCTTGTTATGGTTATAACTTCAATAATTTTGGCCAGATTTCTGTCAAATTTGTGAGGATGTACCTTTGATAAGTGTCTACCTATTTTGTCCTATCCCAAGTTCACAGAACCACAAGTGTGATGAATCTTCAGGTCAGCTGAGCATGGGCTGTTCACACAGCCCTCTTGTTACATATTTCTGTCATTAGTAGACACATTTATTAAAACTTACACGCAACTGCCATCTGAAAAGGGATTTTTACCGATTAAATGGTCACCAGCGAGAAGAAATATTTTAGTCAATGTTGCATACAGTCACCCTTTCCCCCTTCAATTAAGAATCAGCAGCTTTCCTTGGCACAGGTTGGGCAACCCGTCCCAAGGAAAGATGTTTACCTGGGTCATGTTATCTTGATAGGTCTCATCTAAAATTCTCAGTCAAATGGTTTTTGTTGAAAACACAGAGCCAGACAACATTTGACCACCAGCCGGTTTTGGCCAATTTAAGGGGAAAAGAGTCCATAAGAACAGAGGAACAAAATCTGTTTAGCACCTGTGCCATGCAGTCAAGGTGCAAGCCCACTGTCCCGGCACACAGACTATACGTGCATTGTTGATGCAAATCGACAGGCCCAGTGTGATGGCTGGCAGACCATTGATCAAGGGTAGCACTAACATCAGCTGTGGCTGGTGGCAATGCGGAAGTCTGCGTGAGGGACTTGGAATACGTGTAGATGCGTCTGATTTACAGCCATGGAATGCATTGATAGCAGGAGTCATCACATAGCTATTGAGTTGTTGTCACGTAGCATATGGAACTTCCCCATTCCATACATATATATTCCAATCAGGACCTGTTCACAATATTAGTTGTTCCCTGATTTGATTACTTCAGCGCTGTAATATCATCAGAACAATTTAAGGAACTGGAGTTTTCTTTTTCTCAGAACAAATTTAAAGCCAGGCTGATGGACAATTATGGGATGGGTTTGCATCTGCCCTTATCGTCCATCCACAAATACATTTTCAGCATCATAAAAACAGTTTGCTTGTTCCTTATCAAACTCGATGGGAATGCATCTTGGGCCATCTTTAGCAAAAAGATGTTTTCAAATGGACAGGTAAGCCACAAAGGTATCAAACTTACAGTGCCTATGTTCCAATACATCTACCATGTACGGTGGAGTTAAGGTATTTATATGCACTTGTCTGACAAAATAAAGTGTTTTATCCTCATCTTGGCAAGCATGTACCCAAGGTGGTGTTCTGCTAGGTTTGCTCACTAGATGGCATTGCAATAATTACTGCATTTATCATTTGTAACTGTTTTTATCACCATTTAGGTTTGAAACTTAAAAAGAAAAAAATGAATTACTTGGTTCCTTAAGTGTCTTGTGCTTTTTATCATTTTATAATTGTTTTTTATTATAAATTCAATATTTATGCTAAATTAGGCACAAAGGCACCTACCTTACATATCCCTCCTTTTCACACATTCAGATCAGTGTCACAAAAGGTCACACAACTTTCAAACAAGGAGGCAAGAGGCATGTATGCTGTCTCCAAGGATTCCATCAAAATGGCTATAAGTACATCCCTGACACTTTATTTGCATTTCGGCTTTTAATCTGTTATAGATCTGCCACTTAAAATTCAAAATGAAGACCCGGAAGTCAGATTTGCAAATCCTCCTGCTGCTCCTACTAGACTGCCTCATAGTTAATATTGCTCAAGTCATCAGAGCACAGGGACATTGTGGACTTGGGGTGTGTTCAGTGGGCAAAACATTTGCAAGCTTTCCGTAATTTGACTTGGTTAACCCGTTCCCGGTTAGAGTACAAACTGAGTCAATAGCTTTCCTTGGTGCAGGTTTGGCACATTGCCCCCAATCCCTGCTGAGGAAAGCTGTTGACAGAGGGTGTGTTATCATGAATGGTCTTACATACAAATCCCAGCAAAAGATGTTTTTTAGTAATGAGAAATTTAAGTAAAAATTGTTAAGGCAGATGACAATTACTATCAGGAGGGGTTTTTTTTTTGTGATTTGAGCAGGAAAGGGTTACAAGCAAGCCCTTGCAGGTCTTTTGTATACTGAGCTTGGCCATGTCGCTTCACAGTGGGAGTTACAACTGCTACTGTTTTTAACCCTTTGTCCTTCATACTGGCCCAAACTGGCTGGTGTTCAATGTCATCTGGATGAATGTGTTTGGCTAATTTCAACAATGTAGTGGCCCCTGTCTTAAAAGACTACTCTGATGAGAGACCACCTGTCTTTAGACACCACAATACTTTGAAGATATTTTTCACAGTGCTTTTTATTAGGGATGTCCAGTTTCCGCGATCACAGAATCACGGATGGATTTGCGGAATCGGTAAAATAAACCGAATTCTAGATTTCTCCAAAACTGCAACCATTTCCCATTATTTTCAGCCATTCCAAAGCTTTATTTGAAGTAAATTCACATAAAACTCATCCTTCATGATCGCTACCATTCCATTCTAATAAACAATGATTTACCAGAGACCTCTGGTGACAAATTTAGATAAATTACCCAATGCTGGCGGCCGGCCTCATTTTGTGCGGGACTATTATTTACTACTTGCCGAAGTTGGCCAGCAATATGGCAGCCAAGCAGCATGGCGACGGACGCCAAACACTACCAGCCTCAAACAACTCTTCCTAATAATTGCAGAGTTGATAAAATATTTAAAATGGAAAAAAACGGAATTATCAATTTGAGAAAACGGAATTTTTAATTTGAGAAACGGAAAATGACAAAAAAAATCATGGAATCTGGACATCCCTATTTTATGCCACTGATCAACCCAATAAGAGACCACCTCTTTTGAAAGAGCTCCATTTACTGATCCCTTGGGCTGCTATTTGAAGACAGGTTTCACTGTAAAAAAAAATTAATGAATAAATGAGAATTACAGATGAGCTTACAATCAACATAACGTGCCCCAAATCATTTCTTTGGTATGGGTTTAACTTTTAAGTGGCCAACAGACACAAAAGGAAAGTTGCAGATGTGGGTCTTGACCCTTTCCCCCTCAGATTGTCCAAAAGTGCCCAGATGCAAGTTGTCGTCTGCGGTAATGGGTTTACTGAAATTCCTCATCACTAGCATTTTTTTTGCTGAGATTTGTATGTAAGATCATTCATGATGGCATGTCCTAAGTCAATAGTTTTCCTTGGCATGTCTTGATGGTCAAGCGCCCAACCTGTGCAATGAAAACCTATTGATTCACTTGTACTCTGACCAGGAATAGGTTAAATTGTGTCCTATGTCAAGGGGAAAGGAGCAATATATTATCATGATCAGGGCTACCTGACTAAATATGTTGAATGAATAAATAAATAAATGACACACGGAGTACATTGATAGTTGCTACAAATGTACTCTTTAAAACAGTAAGCTTAAAAAGTTTTCTTCTGTAAGATGGTCATATTTTTAACCCATTTGATCCTCCTACGGTATAAATTTATGGCATAAATCGCTTTTCAGGCTTGGATTCAATGGGTTAAATCTTTCATTCTGAACGAGTGCAACGAAAGGTAAAAAACCTTTTGTGTCTGGAGATGTTTGAAATAAGCTGTTGTGGCAGCACACAATTTCCACAATGCTGCTGATGAAGCCTCCCCCCCTCCCCCCTTCAATTCATCAAATCACATGCTATTTTCCACAGATAAGACAATGGAAAAGATGTACTGTAAATTGCTTTAATTTCACTGTATTCTTATTTTCACTTATTTCGCTGATGGCACAAAACCGTGAAAATAAAAACACATTGAAATAGTATTTTAACATTGTTTGAATGGGAATTATGTCCAAAACAGTGACATTAAAACTACAGTGAAATGTCAAAAATACAAAAACCGTGAAAATTTAAACATGCGAAAATAAAGCAATTTACAGTACTTAAGAAGAATTGCATTGTGCATGTACTTACCAGATTTGCCACATCAACAAGTGGTAAATGCATGTTGTCATGCTTTCCATTGGTGCGCTGTGTGGGTGTAGCGATTGTACATGTACATGACTGTAAAAGAAACGGCTGGGGTTTTTTTTTCTTCGTTTGTTGGTTTTGTTTTGTTTTTTTGAAAGCTGTGAGAGAGGCCAAAGTCAACATGATTTTAAAATGTGTAACTGTTTTGTTTTGAAGTTATAGATCATGCCAAGATGCCATAAAATCAAGTCGTTTACAGAAGAAAGCTTACTCAGCTTATTTAAGGCATCTGTTGACATCAATAGCAGCAAAACACAGTCACATACATATCTTTATTCTGTGTTGCAAAGTGCAAAATACTATGAAAATAAAATAAAACAATAATCTCCAATTTCAAATTAGGGATGTCTTTTGATGATATTGAAAGCCACAACTGAAAAAATCTCATGTGCCCGAATATTTTAGACAAAGGGCTCAGGGAATTTAAAATGTTTGTAATATCGCGACTTATTACAATATTTTTTTTCATCTCGGTTTCCATGCAGGGATCATATCATATCACTTGACAGTGTTCTTTGGGCTTGTGGTCATGAAATGAAAAACATCTTTGCTGCATATACGAAGTCATACTTTTAATGATTTAAGACGTACATGACAACAGGATATTGGACTTGATCAATTTGTGGAGATAGGTCATTTTACAATTATTTATGGTGGCATTTTATACGAATGAGTACATAAACAATATTTTGGCCATTGATTATACAGGTACCCACTTTCACATGTACTTAATTTCATGGGTTTCTGATTTGATGTGAGTATTAAATTTCCCAAATCTAACATCACATATGGGAATATTTTAGAAATTTTTTTGCTTCATGAGGGACCTAATTAAAGTGTGTGTGTCAACACACACTTTTTTGTTTTTCCTGAAATTCTTTATTATGTCTGTTTGCCAACACAGACATATTGTTTTTCCAGGAATTCTTTCTTTCTTTCTTTCTTTCTTTCTTCTTTCTTTTGTTCTTTACCGGCAAATTTGTCCGACATTTCATTTGAAAAGTATTACATGTAGAAACTCCAAACTTGGCACAATTATACTTCTATGGATGAAGTCTGGCCTTTTTATAATGAGAGGTCATGCTTTTCAAAATTATGCACATGAGGGGTAATTAAAGTTTTGAATCTGCAATATCTTATGTACTATGGTAGATGTGGCTCCGAGTGTATAGGAGTTCGATCATAGCAAGGTAAAGGTCATCTCAAATGTCAAGGTCACGTCAAGGTCAAAGGTCATGTCAAGGGCAAGGGTCAATTTTAAGCCAACATGTCATTTTTGAGGTCAAAGTTCACTTCAGGTAGAGGTCATCTCAGGGTCAAAGGTCATTTCCAGGTCAAAGGCCACTTTTGCTGGTGGCTTTCTTCTAGCCATAACTTGGTCAATTTTTGTCCAATTTTGATCATGTTGGGCTCTAATTGTAGCTATTGTAACCTTGCACATTTTTGAAATTTACATATGACCTCTAAAGGTCAAAAGTCAAGGTCATTTGGACCTTTGAAAGTTTCATCCGGTCATAACTTGCCTAATTTCCATCCAATTTTAATCATGTTGGACTCAAATTGAAGGTATTGCAACACTGCACATTTTTATAAGATCATGTAACCTCCAAAGGGCAAAGGTCAAGGTCATTTAGCCCTTTGAAAGTTTCATCTTGCCATAACTTGGTCAATTTTTATCCGATGTGGTTCATGTTGGGCTTAAATTGTAGGTATTGTAACACTGCACAATTTACATATGACCTGTAAAGGTGAAAGGTCAAGGTCATTTGGAATTTGAAATTTGCATGCAGCTATAAGCTTAATGTACTCTGAAGTACCAAGGGATAAAAGTTGTAGCATTTAATATTTACAACTTTTGAAGGCACACAGACAGATTTGCTTTGAAGCAAATCTTCCTTACTAGTTTCTTTCTTTCTTTCTTTCTTTCTTCTTTACCAGCAAATTTGTCCGACACTTTTGTCGAACATTATCATACATAGAAACTCCAAACTTGGCATGATTGTACCTCCATACAAGGATTTTGACTGTTTTATATAGAGGAATGAAGATGTTTAAAATTATGCAAATTAGGAGCATTTGAAATTTTAAATCTTGGATATCTTCAAAAGTATAATTGAGATGTCATTTTAACTCCTACTAGGGGGTTATTGCCTATTGCGCATGTAATGAAGCTAAAGCAAAAGTTGTAGCAATTCAAATTATGCTAATTAGCTGCATTTAAAAATTTTAAACTTGAATATCTTCAAAACTATTATAGATAGAGATGTCATTTCAACTGTACTAGGGGGTTGTTGACCATTGCCCATCTAATGAATCTAAAACAAAAGTTGTAGCAATTTAAATTATGCTAAGTAGCAGTATTCGAAATTTTCAATCTTGAATATCTTCAACACTATGATAGATAGAGATGTCATTCCAACTTCTACTTGGGGGTTGTTGACCATTGTGCACCTAATGAATTAAAAATTAAAGTTGTAGCAATTTAAATTATGCTAAATAGCACCATTAGAAATTTCAAAGCTATAATAGATAGAGATGCCATTCAAACTTCTACTCCTGTGTTATGGAATAGTTGTACATTATCATACCATATGCTTTGAAGACACATACACTGATTTGCTATGCAGCAAATCATCTTTCCTAGTTATGCCCCCCTTCGAAGAAGGTGGGGCATATAGCATTGCACATGTCGATGGGTCTGTTGGTCGGTCTGTCGGTCGGTCGGTAGACTGTGGTTTCCGCACAATAACTCAAGAAGTTTTTAAGCTAGGACTTTGATACTGTACAGGTGTATCATTCTAGTCAAAAGCTAGGCAAAGTGTGAAGATGGGTGACCTTGACTTAATTTCCAAGGTCACAGTGGTACCTGAGGTTACTTTGGTTTCCGCACAATAACGGAAGAGGTTTTTAAGCTAGGACTCTTATATTGCACAGGATTTTAGTCCATATTTGGGGCTAGGCAAAGTTTGAAGATGGATGACCGTGACCTCATTTTAAAGGTCACAGAGCCATTTTACTGAATATGGTTTCATGCTTTCTGCATGATAACTTATACCTTAGAGGTAGAACTTTTATATTATACAGCTTTATAGATTTCTGTAAGGGCTAGGTTGACTTTGAAGATGGGTGACCTTGACCCAGTTTTCAGGGTCACAGAGAGATTGTAAAATTCCTGTGGTTTCCACACAATAACTCAAGAAGTTTTTAAGCTAGGACTTTGATACTGTACAAGTGTATTATTCTGGTCAAAAGCTAGGCAAAGTTTGAAGATGAGTGACCTTGACCTAATTTCCAAGGTCACAGTGGTACCTGAGGTAACTGTAGTTTCTGCACAATAACTGAAGAGGTTTTTAAGCTAGGACTTTTACATTGCACAAGATTATAATCCAAATTTGGGGCTAGGCAAAGTTTGAAGATGGATGACCTTGATCTCATTTTAAAGGTCACGGAGCCACTTTACTGAATATGGTTTCATGCTTTCTGCATGATAACTTATACCTTAGAGCTAGAACTTTTATATGGCACAGCTTTATGGTTCTTTGTAAGAGCTAGGTTGAGGTTGAAGATGGGTGAACTTGACCCAGTTTTCAGGGTCACAGAGAGATTGTAAAATTCCTGTGGTTTCCACACAATAACTCAAGAAGTTTTTAAGCTAGGACTTTGATACTGTACAGGTGTATTATTCTAGTCAAAAGCTAGGCAAAGTGTGAAGATGGGTGACCTTGAACTTATTTCCAAGGTCACAGTGGTACCTGAGGTAACTGTAGTTTCTGCACAATAACTGAAGAGGTTTTTAAGCTAGGACTTTTATATTGCACAGGATTATAGTCCGTATTTGGGGCTAGGCGAAGTTTGAAGATGAATGACCTTGACCTCATTTTAAAGGTCACAGAGCCACTTTACTGAATATGGTTTCATGCTTTCTGCATGATAACTTATACCTTGGAGCTAGAACTTTTATATGGCACAGCTTTATGGTTCTTTGTAAGGGCTAGGTTGAGGTTGAAGATGGGTGAACTTGACCCAGTTTTCAGGGTCACAGAGAGATTGTAAAATTGGTACCTTACGGTGCCTCCCAGTTTTCAACCCAGACTTTCATTTTCTGCTTCAAGGAGATAAAAGGGTTGCCTGCAAAGCAGACCCAAGCTCCATGTTATGTCTACTCCACTGGGGTCTGCCCTTGTTTAACAAGGTCTTTGTTTTAGCGCTGGAGAAGTGATTCAGTTTCTAATTGGCAGAGTATGGTTACCATGGTAACAGGCTGCGGTACTCCAGGGACCAGAGGCTGCAACTGGCCAAGGTGATCAAGATCAACTTCCTCATTGGTGTTTCCGTCTGGAGGAAGGCTTTACAATATACATGAAAATTTGCTTCCCTTACTATTGAAAAATCCTGTCAAAGAAGGGCAGAACATGTGTAGTGGGGATAACATGGAACTTGGTCTGCTTTGAAGGCAAACGAAAGGCTCACATATATCAGATGTTGTCACACATACATATTTGGGAGATGGTGCCCTTGAAAATTCATATGACATCACAGAAGCCAAGTACCTTGTAAATATACCCCACACCACATATGCATTTCCCTGAACACCCTTCACTATGAAGGAATAGCAGGCATTTCAAATTTCCATATTTATGCTCCCCCTCGAAGAAGGTGGGGCATATAGCTTTACACATTTTGGTCGGTCAGTTGGTCAGTAGAGAGACTGTGGTTTCTGCACATTACCTCACGAAGATTTTTAGATAGGACTTGATAGTGCCCAGTTACATGTATATGCTCCTATATAAGGGCTTGGCGGAGTGAGAAGATGGTTGACTTTGACCCTATTCCAAAAGTCACAGATATAGAGTGCAAAGTGATACGGTTTGCAAAGAAACTGAAACCTGACAAGTGTGGTATGATTTCAGTTCCAAATTTTTAAGATATGCAAGTTATATTTGCAATGTTCACACAATGTAAATTCCATTTTAGGTTCCACTTTTCTGTTTTTTTTAGTCCAGAATCCCATTCTCACAGAAACCTGACACCCCCAGCATAGAGTCATTGATCTCAGGCTTAGAGAGTGAGTATCAAATATGAAGGGTTTGAGAACAATTTATATCAAATAGTAGGAGCTTAAATTTCTTGTTTCACACTGAATAATGTATGTTTTCATGATGATTTACATGAGGCAGATATTGATGGTGCCACCTACAGTGTTACATCAAATGTGTTAGTCAAATTTTTAACAACTTATGAACTCTACAGCTGGTTGAGTTAAAGGTTTTTCAATTGCCGTCATGGCTGACTTGATAGCAGAGCATTGGGATCCCAGGGCCCCATTGTTTGGCAGCTTAACTTACAAGTGTAACTGTGGCATGGTATTGGGCCAGACGTTCCTTGTATTACGCTTGGAATCTTGTTTGTGTTCATGAGCCAAGACCAATCTTGTCGCAGGTGCACTTTGAAGAATTTCCTGTCAAAGAATGCCTACTTTTTGACATGTGCTGATGACAAATTATAAGCGGTTTGACGATTTTTTTGTATGTTTAACCCTTTTGCTTTAAGTCAAGACTGAGTTTGATATAATTCAACTGCTTTTCTCGGTGTTGGTTTGGTGCTAAGTTCCCAACCCACACCAGGAAAGCTGTTGACTTTGGGCATGTTATCTTGATAGTGCCCAGGTATATACTTGTTTTGACCACATGCAATCTTCATTCAAATTGTTTTTCATTACTGTTGTAGTAATTAGTCATAAACATTGAAGCAGACTACATTTGACCACCACCCAATTTTGATTGGTCAAAGGGAAAAAGATCTTGTAAAATATATGCTTGTCAATCCAGTGGAGACTCAGTCAGTCAGCAGTTTTCCTCGTCACACTCTCAGCACAATGGTGTGCCAAGGAAAGCTGTTGACAGACAGCATGTCATTCTTAATGACAGAAAGAAGCAGACAACACTCACAAGTGGTGCTTGCTGTTGATTTTTAATAGGGGAAAATGGCATGCCAATGCATCAACATTGGTTCCCCCGGGGTTAAATGAACGAGAGCAGAGCTGTATGTTGCCAGCCTGGAGGCCTCAGGCCCTGATAGGCCTTCATCAGTCTCTCTGGCATAACAGCCCTCTCTGTCGGCAGCAGCTGTGCCATAATCATGTAGTCCAATCGTCCAAATTTGGTAAAGTTCTTATTTTCAGCCTAATTAATCATGATATCATATATAATTTACATGCATGATTGTCAGTTACTCTGATACTAGCAGATTGCATGCCGTGTTGTCAGCTTGGAGACTGTATTATGTATTGCAATCCTCTCAGTGCATGTTCATGCTCAAGTAATCACCCCACCTCACAGGGATCAGAAAAAGTGAAGATGAGGGTAAATAATTGCACTTTTAACTCTGTTTTTTTTAGGGTATTATAATGTTCAGCTTATAAGTCCGAAGTGGAAACTCATTTGACTGTAATTTTGTGAGTGGCCAATTAAGGCACTTTTCGAAAGCAACGCATAACTTGTTTTATTTATGTTTTCACAGGAACATACATTATAAATTAATGAGAAAGACGTTTTATTTGTGTTTTCATAGGAATCTTCATTATAAATTAAAGAGTAACATGATGCGACAAAGTAATTCTCATCACTACATCATCACATTTATGGGGATTTTCCCCTTACAAATGATGGGAAACTTTTATGTGGTACACACAAGATGAAAAAAAATGTAAATTTACTGAATTTGTAGTTCCAGTACTTTCTTTTGCATTTTTTTTTAATTTTTTTTTTTTTTTTTTTTGTGGTACCCACAAAATCATGAAAGTAAAAACACAATTATTCAAATGGTAGACATGATAGGTTTGATAGAAATTATATGTTCAAGTCAGTGAACATAAAACACCAGTTGAATGCTTGAAATGCAAAACCAAAGAAAATGTATACATGTGAAAATTAGTACATTTACTGTAATTAGAAGTGTTTCTGTGTGGGCGATCAAATACCCCCGGACTGGAACATTTGTTGCCTTTTACCTAGTTCCATCATGAAATATGAGTAAGAAATAATGTAAAATTCAATAATTTAGTTGTTCATTATTCTTGTGTAATCAATGCAGAATGAGCATGTTTGGTATGGTCTGCGACGGGACAGCTCTGATCTTAATTGCATACATAATTATCAGATTCCGGGAGGAAGTGAAATAAAAATGTGCAAATGGCAGGTAGGATTACAAAATGCTGAGAGCGTGGTGTGTTTATTCATGATGATTATGTCCCCATGCATTGTGTCCTAAAATATATGTATATATCGATGGGGCAGTAGGTGCCCATTGAAAGTCTAGAGCAGATCGGCACTTGCATGTACCATGACTAGGGACCTGTGGCATAGTGTACTGGTAAGCCGGGGCCGCAGAGGCTGATAAGGTAAGCTGCCTAAATGAATGGGCTCATCTCTTCTCTCACTTGCGTCTCAGATGGCTTGTACGAAAACATGTCAACTCCCTGCCAGCCTTCCTTGCAATTACTCGAGTCAGAGCATTGTCTTCTCAAATGTACGCCATCTACATGCATGTGGAATATAGACCTTGTCAGTTGATAAAGGTGTGGAGCTGTAAGGTGGAAACTGGAGATCTAGCAACCAGGGCAAGAGCTTTGTGATATTCATATATTTTGGTCAAGGTAGGTGGCTAAATTAACCCTTCCGCCTCTTGAAGTAGGACTGAGTTCAAAATTGCATCAACAGATTTCCTTGGCATTGGTGGGGCTGTGTATTCCCTGACAGGCATGCTGTTGACCTGGGGCACGCTATCCTGATTGGTCTCATCTGTGCTTACACAAATTATTTTTTCATCCCTTTTGAAATTATAGTCAAAAATGTGAAGCAGACGACATTTGAAAGGCCAACAGTTCTGGCCAGTTTTAGCCAATTTGGCCAGTTTTAGCCAGTTTTGACCACTTTTAGCCAGTTTAAAGCAAAACGGTTAATAAGTGGCTGATCTTCTCCATAATGAGAAGAGCTCTACTTGTTCTGTATAGTTGTATAATTTGCAGTATTTATGGACAAAGCAGGTTAGGCTATAGTTATACCCATGCAGTTTGTTACAACTGAGATATGACAGGACATTTTAATTTAAAGGGAAAAAAAAACACCTTTTCCATGAATAATGGATCAGTATGGGTACAACACATGGTGAAAATAAGGACCTTCCGACAAGTCTTGGTTGAAAAGTAATCATGCTATCCCAAGGATGTTTTATACATGTAAGGAGTGAAAATTAAGTGTGTGTTCTTGTTGATGAAGAACTGTGAAAACTGAGGGACCACGCTATTGATTTAGTTAGTAGAACAGTTGTTTATAAATACAATGTAGGAAATATTCCAGAAGTTGTTTGGTAGAATTTACGACGAAATGAATTTTTGATGTGGGCCTAATACAGAGCCTTTGTGAGTATATTAAGGGATGGGTCATCCTTTTCATCATTTTCCTATGCATACAGTATGCTTGGGGGGGGGTGTCAGCGGTGGCATATTCCTTGAATATTACAACAAACCATGATTAAGTAATCACCAACAAACATTGTAATTGCCACTGATTATAAATACATGTGTGAAGACTGGAAATACTTGCGTAGGATGCCTTTTAAATCTTGCCGACACATGTATACTTCAAATAAAAACCAAAAGTGGAGCAGGTTTTCGTAAATTTCATTCCCCTATTGTTAACCCTTTCCCCCTTGAATTAAGACTGAGTCAACAGCTTTCCTTGGCATGGGTTGGGCACTTAGTGTCCAACCCATGCCAAGGAAAGCTGTTGACCTGGGGCATGTGATCTTGATAAGTCTCATGTACATTTCTCAGTCAAATTGTTTTTCATAACTGTTGAAATTACTTAAAAACACTGAAGCAGACGACATTTGACCACCAGCCAGTTTTGGCCGGTTTGAGGGGGAAAGGGTTAATTGAATGAAGAAGTCATCATTTTCAAATGTCAGGAAGTGCTCTGACTGCTCTTGAAAATGTTGAACCATCCCTTTAAAAAAGCACAGTGTGAGCTGTTTAAAAAGAACCTGACACAAAATATTGGTAGACATCCTGAATTTTACATCTATTGGTAGTCACTGTATTTAGGGGTACGTATCATGCTTGATTCCATGGTTGTGATATTTGGATCCTCTGTTTCACGCGGACATGTTTGCTGTCAGTGTCAGAGCACGCTACAATAGCAGACAACATTAACGGAATGGCAGAAATTAAATTTTCATCCTCATCAGCTGTCGTCTGTCTACAAGGAGTCCTAATTTAATTTCCTCTTGATGAAGTTACATGAATACACTGTAAATTTCCTTTAGCACTAATACATATTAAATTTAAAAACTGTTTTCCTGTCACTCTGGGAAGTTCAAGACATGATGAGTGTTGTTTCATTTACACCCGCTAGGTCATGGGGCCAAATGGAAGTCATGGATATGTTTTATTTTTGGCTTAGGAATCACCTTGATTGGGCAGGTACATGTATGACAGATGAATACACCTTTCACAGTATGCTGTATAAAGTGGCTATACTGCTAAGTTGTCATGCATTAATCATCACTGGGGCATTTTACGAGGAGCACCGTGAAATACATGGAATGAAAAGCATATTAGATCATATCAAATATTCCATATTTATACATGTACCATACATCATCTGCTGAGATGTGCCCAGGATAAAAACATGTCTACATGTATGTGCCTTTTTTTTATTGTTTGCGATGCTAAGATGCAAGTAATTAAATATATGCATATGAAATGAAACATTTAAAATTAAGTGCATTGCCAAAGTATGGTAAACGATGATCGAGTTATTTTCATACTCAACAGTCTAGCCAGTTGAGGAGTGATGAAGTGAGGAGATAATTTACGTTCTTGTGTGGAGCATCACATGACCAGCTCGTCCAAATAGGGGAAAATTTGGCTGTAAATGTTTGAAACTAAATAGTATATACTATACACATGCAATTCTTGTTTGACTATATTGCGTGTGACAAGCGCTATATATACTTCCTATAGACAAGTGACCAATCAATGAGGTGGGATTTGTGTACTGGCCCGACTGACATGATACAGTTACGCCCGCATTAAACTTAACAGTCACCAAACACATCAACCTTTTTCCAACCTTTTGAGTGAAAGGCAAACCTTTTTCAAACTCATTTCTAACACTTTCCAAACCATTTCCTCTTGTTGCATTAAAACCCTTTAAAACACTATTAACAATTCTTTAATGGTTACCAACCATTTCACACACTTTTCAACCTTATTGATTAAAATGTTCAAATGGTTTGCAACTGTTTCCACCATTTGAAACCATTTGTCAACCTTTTTTCAACCTTTCACAAACCTTTTGTCAACCATTTGCAAACCTTTTACAAGCTTTACAAACCCCAATACAGCACTTTGCAACACAAAAAAAATGCATTCGGCTGTGAAGTATTAGATGGGCTTAACCGTATGTCCCAAATTTCTCAGAGAAATTGGGAGATTCAGGTCATTCTGAATATATACCATACTTGTTAATTTTCACAGGTCCTGATTTTGATGGGTTTTGCATTTTGGACCTTCACTGAACCTCCAAATTAAGTATTTTTGTTGTAATTCCTGTTTATGCTATGTTGAAAATATCTTTTTCACTGGGTTCTTATTTTGGCAGTTTTGAAACATCAGTGGAATAAGCAAAAATAAAAACACGATCAAATCCAATGAATTGACAGTATTCCTTGGTTACGTGTGGTGGTTGAGCCAGGGTAAGTGCTTCTGCATATGTAATTTTTTTCTTACCATGCATGACAGATGTAGTTAATATGTGTTTTATATCAAAAGATTTACAACCAAGTTTACCACCCACCAGTTTGTGTAACTATGGAACAGGACACCAGAGCCATCCAGGCACTCAATGGAGCCAGTTGAATGCCGATACAGGAATGGAGGCAGCATGCTCTGACACTTGTATATTCAAAATGCTGCTCGAAAACAAAAAAAATACTAATTATCACTTTTGGAAGCCCCATATTGAAAATAATTACAGCCATTCTAGAGATTTTTTATTGGCTTTATCAATTTGGTGATAGCTGCAAGCTGCCTGGAACTCATCTCAGATTGAGTCTGAAATGGAGACAATTGACTTGCATATAAACCATGCAATAAACTTTCTTTTTTCTTCTTCTTCTTTCCAAGAATCTCATCTACCTCCTTACATATGCCACGTACAACAAGCAGCATGTGGACCACACGATGAATAGCCAAATTATAGGGGACAGCAGGATCCAGTGGAACAGTAGATTTCTTTTTTTTTTGTTTTTTGTGCAAAGCTGAAAATTGCTCCATTTTTACATCATCTACCAAAAGCTCAGGAAGTACTAGCTCTCTGCAATATTGTTCCCAAGCTTGGAGCAACACTTTTAATCTTGGAACTTTTCTTTTCATTTCCTTATGGTTGGAGGTAAGGAAAAGGGAAGCTACTAGAGTCAGGCTGTCATGACTTAATTGGTTTATTACTAGAACCTGATTTGTTGCCGCCATAACCACATTGTAGCTGAGTTCAAAGGCATGTAAATTTCTCACAAGGGCATTATGGGGTACAGGGGGACAGTACACACAGAAGACAAAGCTCACAGATGGGAATTAAAAGTTCACGCCTGTTACACAAGCTTTATACATGAATACTGTTTCGCAAGAGTTTGATTCCATAGCAAGTGAAGTGACTACCTCAGAAGTAAAAACCAAAGTGTCCAACGCCAGGGCACTGTGATTGGCACAAACATTTGGCTCTTTTTACAGTGGCACCTGCCATTTAAGACCACCCCTACAGCCAACAAAATATGGTCTCATACTGCAGGTGGTCTTAAATTGAAGGTATATTTAACATGTAAATACAACAGAGGGTCTTGAAAAAGTGGTCTTAAAAAGACATGCGGTCTTAAATTGGAGGTGGTCTTGAGAGCAGGTACCACTGTATTATGCCGACCTATGGTTGCAGAGCTTATAAGAGCACTCATGTCTGCATGTTTTTCCTGTCTATAAGTTTTGCTTGTGAACATGATACGGCTAGTCTGCAGTTTTCAAATTAGCCCCGTGCATGCAACTTTCAGGCTATACATTGTATCAGGTGTATGCAAATCTAGGTTGAGTTTGGTGTTGGTGATATGCCACCTACAGCGTTGTGTAATATATATATCCGTCAGAATGTGAAATTTTTTTTAGCACTCTGGCATCCTTAATTTTTTGTGGATCTTCATGACATTCATGTATACTGTAGTGAGATTGCGGAGGAGATCAAAATCTCAGTTGAGACTATGGATAGCTGAATGCACGGAGCAATTATATTAAACAAGAAAATTTTTAATCCGTGTTGAAGGTGAAGGTTACATGTCTATTTGGAATATAGGGGTCACGATGTGAAAATCTCGTGAATGCTCTGTACCCCAAAGTTTTTGAGTTAGGCCCGTACAGTAAAAGTTTAGGACTTATAAAGTGTATGAAAATTTACATTGTGTATTGATTTTGATATTCTTGGTACCACCCACAGTATGATATAATGTATGAGTCAAAATGTGGAAAATATTGTGACCAGTCTCGCATCCTTAATTTTTTATGAATTTTTATGAAATTTAGTGGGATTACGGGGGAGATCAAAATCTCAGCTGTGTGTGAAACTAATAGCACCACCTATAATTTTACAAAAATTATGAATTAAAATGTCTCGACAGATATAAATTCCCTGTCCTGAAAAATAATTGGGTTAGACATGCCAAATTTATGGGATATATATATCATGCCCAATGCTAGACTCTTGCATAATATCAGTGACCTTGACCTATTTTTGTTAGGTCACCAGTCCTGTAAATTTGAAAGGTGGTTTTGTTATGGCAGGCTGTAGCTTCGACATCAATGGCCAAGAGAATTGAGCCTCCAGATCAAAATTGCACTTGATGACATTGTACAAGTAAATAAAACTTTATTTGGTGACCTACCTTTTGGGTCACCACGACCAAATGATTGTGGACTTTGGCGCTTGTCCATGTTAATTGTTTTTCTTCAATAACTCATGAAGTTATTACCTGATTTGAACAAACAGACCATGTATGGATAGCTGGACATAGGGTCCACATATTGAATTGAAAATATTTTTGATCCAAGTTCAAGGTGATGGTCATCTAGGCAAATGAAAGTTCGGCATCAAAATGTGAAAATCTTGTGACTGCTCCGCCATGTTTAAGTTTTACTGGATCACTATGAAGGTTATAATAGTGGGATTGTGGAGGTCAAAATCTCAGTTGATGGAGACACTAATGACTCCACCTATAGAGTTTGATGGAAATTAGGCAGAATGTATTGAACTCCATGAAATTCAATTATACCTCAAAAAAAAAAAAATCAAGCTAGACATTCCAAATTGATAGGATACATAGATTATATCTAACACTATTATATTGTGGAATATGTATGACTGTGATATAGTTTTTATAGGTCACCATGCTTGTTAAGTTGACTGAAATGATTGATACATAGATTATATCTAACACTATCATATTGTGGAATATGGATGACTGTGATATAGTTTTTATAGGTAACCATGCTTGTTAAGTTGACTGAAATGATTGATACATAGATTATATCTAACACTATCATATTGTGGAATGTGGATGACTGTGATATAGTTTTTATAGGTCACCATGCTTGTTAAGTTGACTGAAATGATTGATACATAGAGTATATCTAACACTATTATATTGTGGAATATGGATGACTGTGATATAGTTTTTATAGGTCACCATGCTTGTTAAGTTGACTGAAATGATTGATACATAGAGTATATCTAACACTATTATATTGTGGAATATGGATGACTGTGATATAGTTTTTATAGGTCACCATGCTTGTTAAGTTGACTGAAATGATTGATACATAGAGTATATCTAACACTATTATATTGTGGAATATGTATGACTGTGATATAGTTTTTATAGGTCACCATGCTTGTTAAGTTGACTGAAATGATTGATACATAGAGTATATCTAACACTATTATATTGTGGAATATGTATGACTGTGATATAGTTTTTATAGGTCACCATGCTTGTTAAGTTGACTGATATGATTTGGTTGTGGTAGGAAGCAGCTTTGGTATCAATGGAGAAGAGAATGTATCCTCCAGATCAAAATGTCACTTGAACTTTGCATTCCTAATCAAACAACAGACACATTAGTTTACCAAACCTGCTCTTATTTTGTTTCTCGTCTTCATGTTATTGTAATACATTACAAGTCCACAGAGCACTAGTTCCATGGGCCTCTTGTTTCAGAGCAAAATAATATTTTTATTGAACTTCAAAATTAAGCCCATGCCTGTGACATAAGCTTAGAATACTCTTTCACAATTGTTTGATACAATAAAAAATGATGAAAGTCCTCAAGAAACAGGAACCAAAATGTAAATTTTGTACTGTGCCCTAGTCTCCCTGACCGAATCATTAACTGGGCCAACATTTTGCTCAACCAGACCACAGTGGACTCATGTTCAAGTTCATATTCTTAAATACATCAGCACCTCTTCTCACAAAAAATTGCATCTAGGAAGGGAGATTACAGAGCCCTAGAGGGGACATGAGGAAAAATAAAAGTTTGCGTTCCCTCGCAAAACTTTTGTGTGGGAACGCAAAAGAAATTTCTTCACAGCAAAAAGCAGTATCTGGAGCCCCAGAGGTGCCATAATATATTAAAATTTATGCCCTTCCATGAAAAGAATTGTTTTTTCCCTCACAAATATTTTGCGTTCCCACGTGAAAGTTTTTCGTTCCCTCGCAAAAGTTTTGCATTCCCTCACAAATATTTTGCATTCCCACGCAAAGGTTTTGCCTTCCCACGCAAAGGTTTTGCGTTACCATACAAAAACTTTTGCGAGGGAACGCAAAAGTTTTGCAAAGGAACGCAAAACCTTTGTGTGGGAACGCAATAAAGTACTTTTTTCCTCATGTCCCCTTTGGGGCTACATGTTTTAGCCCAAGGGACATAAGTAAAAGGAAAAATAATCAGTGCGAGGGAACGCAAAAGTTTTGCACGGGAACGCAAAATGTTTTGCGAGGGAATGCAAAATTTTTCTTTTTTCCTCATGTACCCTCTTGGGCTCCATAGGAGATATCTTTTTGAAGCAAGTTTTTTGACAGACAGATGGGCTAACAGAAGAAAAGCCATGCATGCTATAAGCTCGGTTGGGTCAGGTGACTAACAAGTCAGCTGATCTAAAAACAGCACTGCAAATTGGTGGTCATAATGTAGAAATGGTTTCTTTACAGAGGTGGGCTTAATTGGAGAATCTACTGTACATTAGTTTCATGACCTAATCCAATACCAAGATGTCCGTGGAGCTATGTGATACTGTGTCTGTTCATAGTAAATTTTGGATGCCCCAACTCTGCTCCATTTGGCCATTTGGCCTCAACATCATTGGTAAATGAGCTGACTCAATTGGGCTAATGCTAAATTAGTACATACATATACCCTTGATGCGAGTAACACCAATCAGTGACACAGCTTGTGTACCATTGGTGATAAGGCAAATGGAAAATCTTATGCTCGGAAATACCATCAGCTGATTTCTGATTGTGCGGGGCATCCATTGAAGACTAATTCAACTGGATTCTGCAGCCCGGTCTAATACCAATTGCAACCAACTCAGTTGGCACACCCTATTGGAAGGCAGACATTTTGTTTGCTTTGTTTGTTTGAAATACACTGGCCTCAGTGACCATATATCATGATCAATTACAGCTAGCTTGCCATCACGATGCATGATTTTATTACTCATGTGTATATTTTTTCATTATATTTTATTCATTACAGTACTCCCAGTCACAAGACACCCACCATGAGAGATTGCTTTATAAATTTCCAAGTTCTACACGTCCCATGTTAATATGTGATCTACATGAACCTGTCACAAGAGACCAGCTATCTTCTAAGACCACTTTGTGCCCCCTGAGCCCATTTAGATTGGGTAACGTGGTTTTGTTGTCACATGCATGTCTGTGTGTCCGTTCACCTATCCATTACCCTTGCAGATGTAATAGAACTTAATTTTAAACAAATTTTAACTGCTGTCGGTCATAAAACTTGAACTGTAAAAGCATCTCATATTGGCAGGTTAGCTGAGTGTGACATTGAGCTACGTTGACCTATATTTATGGTCACCAGGGGTAAGTGCTAGCCAAGGGAGTCTTAAGGTTAATTGTTCCGACCAGCATATGTTGTTGTGGTAGGGGTGTTTTCCCTGGTGACAGGAACCTCTGTATATTCCTGTGGGAAGTAGCTTACACACCTGCCTGCACCTGTTCATGTGTTATATCATGTGTTATGTATGTGACAAAAAGGTTGAGAATTGACATGCATTCAAATTATCAATAAAAACATTTGTTATTACTTAATATTTGATGACAAAATTAAGTTACTTTGTGTACATTCAGGCACAGGCCCCCAGCTGTTAACTATGTCAGTTCATGAAGAGGTTACGAGAACAAAATGGCCAGACTTTGAGTCTGTGTCTGCATACTGTTGTGGCCTCTGGCCCAGGCATAGAGCTCGTTTTTACTGGTGTACATTATTTATCTCAAGAAGTCAAATGTCGTGCAACACTAATTCTACGTGATCAATACCCTTTATCCATAAGCCAAGTGCCGCACTCTCAATATGCATTACTGTCACTGCCTTAGGCTACCTCTAAAATATAAATGCAGGTACATCAGAGATTTTCTTTTTTGTTTGTATAGTTTTATCAAAACACATTCAGAAGATGATTTTTAGTGCAGGTGACTGACAAGTCAGCTGAGCTTATAGGATGGCCCATCATCCGTCCGTCCATCCACAATTCACATTTTCAACTTCGTCTCCAAAATCCTCAGCCAGATTCACTTCAATCTAGGTGGGGATGTACCTTGGATGGGTCTGTACCAGCTTTGTTCAAATGATCGCACTTCAGTGATTCCTGGAATTTTTTATGAATGTTTTTGTTTTTGGGGGTCAAATCTTGTAAAATGCTCCTCTCCAAAACCGCCCACCCAATTGCTTTTATATGACACAGGAACACTCCTAGTTCTTAATTTGTTCACCAGGTGATGCTGCATTTTTATTCTATTTTTTTACGATTTTTTTGTGTGTTTTGGCTATTTTCGACTTCTTCTACAGAACCGTCACTTAGCTTAAACTGAACCTTTGTGGATATGTTCCTTGTGGAAGGGTCAAACAAGGTTTTCATGGGTGACACTACCGTGGATTCCAGATTTTTCACGATTTTTTCCATTCAGGCAGTTATTGGTGAATGTACCTTTTCTATTGATTACTATGCAAGTCAATGGGCATTTTTAATGGTAATTTTACATTTTGGACTTACCCAAAAAAACTGTCTGTCAGACTGACTTCAAACTTGGTCACATTGAACCTTGGGTCGGTCTCTAATATGTTTGTTCAAATGGTCATGCTGCAGTGATTTGGGGACTTTTTCTGGCTTTTTTTGTTACAAAATCTTTAAAAAAGTTTCAATAGGAAAGTTTAACATGGAAATTTCTTGTACTGGCTATAACTTGAATAATTTTGGCGAGATTGGTGTGTCAACCTATTTTGTGCATGGTTATAACTTAAATAATTTTCAATCTCGGCCAGATTTGTGTCAAACTTGGTAAAGATGTACCTTTTGTAAGTGTCTGCATATTTTGTGCAAATTGTCATGCTCCAGTGATTTTTGGACTTATTGACCTCATTTCCAAGCTTACTGGACAGCTGACATGAAATTGACTGCTCACTTGATGACTTGATATCTATTTTGTTTTAGGACCTTGGTGTTGCACATGTTAATTTTTCTCTATGTTGGTCATGCTTAGACAGTACATGAGTGTCGTTGACTTCATTTCTGGGGTCACAGTGCAACATACATGAATTTTACTCTTCACTTTAACTTGAGAACTAACTTGAACTGGGACCCTGATGTTGTACATATAAGCGTTCTTCTGTGAAGGTCAGCTTATTCAGTACATGGGTGACCTTGATCCTATATCCCAAGTTCACAGAGTCACAAGTATGGTGAATCTCTAGGTCAGCTAAGTGTGGGCTGTTAACACAGCCCTCTTGTTTTTTTGGGGGGGGGGGGTGTTTGTGTTTTTTGGGGGTTTTTGGGGGGTTTTTTTTGTTTGTTTTTTTTTGGTTTTTTTTTGGGTTTTTTTTTTTGGTTTTTGTTTTTTTTTTTGTTTTTTTTTTGTTGTTGTTTTTTTTGGGTTTTTTTTTTTTTTTGGTTTTTTTTTTTGAGCTATATCAGCCTGAAAGGTAATAACAGATTGATCAAGAGTGTCAGTAGCTATGACCAGGAGAACACATTTGGAGCTTAAAATACTCTGATGCATATATCCGTGACAGCTAGTCATTCCATATACAAAACTTTCATTTCAACATTATAAACAGTAAGGGAGAAGCATAACAAGGAAGTCTTCCTGGTGTTGAGGGTCTAAACCAAGGTTGTCAGCAATATGTTTGTAATGATCTAAGTGCTTGATTTTTCATAACAAATTAGGGACTGTGTGGCATTGATTGTGTGTCATATCTTAGTTTAAATACAAATCAGTCAATTTTCCAAATGCAGGGGGAAACAAGCACCCATTATTCAACAATTCATTTTCGACAATGTAAGCATCATGGTTATGAACTACCGGTACATTGTGTATGGAACTGCTTTTCTAACATACCAAACCATATATAGGGGTCGGTGAGCAGCATGATAGCATACAACTTCTTATGATCACAAGCTTCAACCTGTCACCTAATTCCAGCCATCAAAAAAGACGGTCCACATGATCCAAGAGCACTGGAAAATCCTAGGAGCTTCTCTGTATAGGCCAATGCTGTTTTCAACAAGGAGGTAGTCAACAGTTTCAAGAACCTGCAAAGAACATCAAAGATATCTTTCGGTTCAATCGGGGAACAAATGTACACCATTGCATGGTGCCCAAGGTAGCCCATTTCAGGTACTGTAAATTGCTTTATTTTAGCGAGTTTAAATTTTCATGGTTTTTCTATTTTTGAAATTTCACTGTATTTTTAATTTCACTATTTTGGACATACTTCGTATTCAAACAATGTTAAAATACTATTTCAATGTGTTTTTATTTTCACGGTTTTGTACCATCAGCGAAATAAGCGAAAATAAGAATACAGCGAAATTAAAGCAATTTACAGTATATTGGGGACAAAATACAGAAGTAAGAGTATAACCTTCAAGACTGCAAGCTATTAAACACTTTGCAAGGCTGCGAGTACACAGACTGGCAGAACACAGGTTGTGTCCAAGAGAGGGCCCTGCAAGAGCTGTAATTTCATCTATCTCCTCACATGCATCATTTGCAAAAAACTATACACAGGGCAGACACAGCATCTATTGTGTGACAGATATGCAAGACCACTTTCTTTAAGTCAGTAACAAGATACATGTAGTTGTGCTACCTCTGGGCAACCACTTAGCCCCTGATAATTAAGGATACATGTGTATATGGCAAGGTAGAACTGGCTTTGGTGGTGAGGAACACTTTTCTTTTGATAAATCTCTAAATACACTTAAAAAGTCCATTAAGTAAATACGAGTTGAGAGTTCATATCTTTGCATGATCACATCCAACCCCAACAATCCTCGTGTATAATGCAGCAATTTGAAGCAGCTGCGACCAGACAGGAAAAGATATTGCATGTACCAACTGCACTCCATGAAACGTTTTGGTTTCAGTATGACATTTGCACTGTTTCCAGTTTTATGCTAAATTTGTACTGCTCGGATTCATTCATAATATCTGTGCATGTTGTCACAGGTGTGACAGCAAGGAGGAGAAACTGTGAATTAATCTTAAAACACGGAAAATGTGGTCCCCACATTCATTTTCAAGAGAATCCCAGTCGAGCATCAAGTCCACACTGATCATTCTGTTCAAACCCAAGGACACATAATTTATGACTGCAGCTTGTTCATGCATGTAATATTGATTGTACCCCTTTAAAATCACTGTGGTTGAAATTGTCATTGCTTCAAACTTGACCTGACAACTACAGTCATGGCCATGCCAGGGCCTCTGTACTACGTAAACACAAGCACGTTTTATGTATGGAGCAATGAGGAAACCATTTTTTGGTATACATGCAAGATGGGCATCCACAGTTTCTCCAACAGTCTCTGAGGAGTATATGTGCAACAGGACTGGTCAGACTCTTACTCTAGGGGTCCATAGGGCATTGCAGACCACTTGCTCTGTCATATACTGTAAGTTGCTTTATTTTCGTGTGTTTAAAATTTCACAGTTTTTGTGTTTTTAATGTTTCATTGTACAGTTTTAGTTTAACTGTTTTGGACATAATTCCTATTCATACAATGTTAAAAAACTATTTCACAGCATTTTATTTTCACGGTTTTGTGCCATCAGTGAAATTGTGAAAAATAAGAATATAGCAAAATTAAGGACAGATAAGACACCAAAAACCTTTGCATGGGTGATTTTGAGATTTTAATGGTTTTTACAAGATGAATGACCTTTCTATAAATTGTCAAAATTTCAAGCTTTTAACTAAAGTAGCAATATGAGAAAAACGCTAAAACAAAAAAAACACACAGGCATGTGGACAGCTGAACATCCATGTGTCATTCTTTTGGTTTTCAGCTGCCAAGCGGAACAATGCCACCTGTCAATCATACTTGACAGTCTGTCATGTGGCTACAGGTAGCAACGGCCCATGTCAAAAGGAGAGTGGTATCACTGCGGCACTGCGAAATCAGGCGGCATGCTGAAAGCATGTTTGTGGGCAGGGAAAAGATGCAAACATGTTAACATGTCATAGTCTTAGTGGTTTACTTTATAGTTATCTTACTTGTTTTGCATTCTGATGAAGGGAGACTATAAGTGTTCAGGAGGAGCTGGAATTGTCAGATGATAATCCCTTCAAAGGCCTTGCCATGATGGATAACCCCTGTGGTCCTGCACCATGATCAAAGACAGGCGTGGAAAAAAAAAATCTGGCACTTTAATCCACAATACCCACATTCATCATAATATTTTATCAAAACCCAAGGATGAGGAAAGAAAAGTACAAATAAACACATCAAAATAAGCATTTATAAACGTGATCATAAGAGAAAACACAAAATAGCAATACAAAACTCAGGTTGGAAAGAGAAATGAAACCCATTGAGAAAATAACTACAAAATAATGACAAGCTAACTATTAAAGTAAAGTGTACAGACAAGTCTAATGAGCTAACTACACAAAGTATACACTCAGGTAGGAGTAAATACAATAAAACACTATCCCTAAAAACGGGATGAAGAGGTAGGGGGCAGAAGACCAAACCCGCCATCACTTCACTGATCAAGAGCGGCTGTAGGCTGCCCCCCACTGAAGCAAGGCAACACAACTTTCGTTGCCAGGCTTGAAGTCACGGGGCCCAAAAGGCCGCCTCCATGATGTCATGCTTTGAAACCAGATTGTAGCTGTTGCCGTTTGACAGATCGCTGAATAATGTTTTCTGTACTTCAAAGGCTTTTTTATTTATTTAATTGGCTATTAATTGATTGACAACCTCACCACATGTTAAGGGACAATGTTTTTACTACCTTTTGTACAAATATCAGCTCAACTTGAGCAAACGGTATGGTTTCAGAGGCAAATGATCAACATCAAAGGCCCTTGATGCTTGTTTTCTCCGAAAGGATAACAGGACAAGAAACCCAGCTAAGAATGGTTATTCCAAAAAAACGGCTAGGTGAAATTTAATCTTGTTAAAGGCTTTTAATGCAGTAATGTCTCAACTGCAAAATCAGCGATTTTCAAAACTTTGGTTCGTTCTTTTTCTATGAAATGAAGAAAATGAACATCTTGGAATTCAAAGGGAAAATTGAAATGTCAAACTTTGAGGATGGATAACAGAAAATCTAAACCAAACATAAAAATCACATGATCGTCTTTTGTTGCCAATATGTCAGGATTAAGATGCAAGTGTAATTATGATTTTATCACAAATAATTAGTGACTTATATCGACATTAATGGGGTGGATGCTTTGCAGTCAACTTTCAATTGTTTATTCAACAATTAACATCACAGACCCCCAAATATGGAACATATAAATTCTTTGGAGTATGACGATTACACACATATATAATTTGTTATCCTTAAGCAAATACATTTTAAGTGAGGATTGGTCAAAGTGGGATACGTTTTTGGTGTCTTAGCTGTCCTTAAAGCAATAATACAGTATGCCAAAAAACCTTTAAGGTACCTAGCTACAGGCAGTTGATCTTTAACCACATTTATCAGTGGGAGCTCATGATATATAGTTGTGGAGTTCATCCCAGAACACAACATGGAACACGATACGACTGGACCTGGGTATTTTCTGCCTGTTTTGTCCGTAGACGCCATGTCTCTGTCAGCGCCTCCAATTATTGCCACCATAAAGAAAAGCCACAAGAGATAAATTACTTCGATGACAGTCCCATGCAGTTTGTGTTCAAGGGGATCCTGGGACACTCAGTCATGGCTAAATTAATGTACTTTTTGTTCTGTATTTTATATGATTATGTAATTTAGAAATCGAGTAATGAAGTAGATTAGAGCAACGGGTATATCCATGGTGTAGGTGTCATTTTGTTTTGTGTCAAATGGGAACTGGGTTAATTGAGTTAGTAAGATGTGAAAAGTCGACACGGACTCCTCCAGCGCTTCCACCCCTCGCCAGGCCCAGAGATTGTATTGACATGACATACGGCCAATAATATCTGGTTGTCATATTGCCTTCGTAATTATTTGTCCAACCACAATCCCAAGCCTCAGGATCAACCCGCTTCATGCAACCCACGGGCTCTGGCACAAGAGCTTATTATCTGGGGCTTTGGTTGCAATCAGAGCCGTTAAGGTGGGATGATCCACTCATTAACTGTGGCTCTGGGTGACCCATCATAAGCACGTATTGGCTTCCTGATGAATGGTCCAGCCTGCATGGTCAGCATTTTCACCATTCTACTGTAGTGGTGGAAAGGAATATTTTCTAAAATCAAAGATTTCTGATATATTAATCTTGTCAATCTAATGTGAATGTGAAAGGCAATTTCTGAGGAACTTTGAAAGTCTCATGCCCACTCTTAGAGAAAATTATCAGATTTTCTTTTTCTGTCAGCAATCTTAAAATAATGATTACAGTAAGAGATGATTTCAGTATAGCCACCCAGTCCGTCTACCTATAGGAAAAGTGGCCATGTCCATAGCAGATGACCTTCACCTTAGGTAAGGCAATCTTCTGGCTGCTTTGGTATTTATTAATTTACCTTCAAAGTGCAAATAATAATATGGTCTGAGTTGACAGCTTTTCTTGGTGCACTTTTGGACTTGGAATACTCAAAGTGTGCCAAGGACAGCTGTTCATCTGGGCTGTTTCCCTCTCTGGAACTGCTCAATTTAGACTATAGACATGCTGGTAACCCTTAAAGTGCTAATCACGGTTATCATCATTTTCTCATTACCATTAAACAATATGATGGTTTAAAGATTCAAAGTCCTCATGACAATACCTTTCATCCATCAAATACCAGCAAGCCTAGTCTAAAGCAAAAAGTAGTCTTAGTCGACAGGTTTCCTCAGGGCACTTTGTGTGCATTGCGCGCAAAGTGCCCTGAGAAAAGCTGTTGACTCGGTCTTAAATCAGTACAAAAGCTGTTGACTCAGTCTTAAATCAGTACAAAAGCTGTTGACTCAGTCTTAAATCAGTACAAAAACTGTTGACTCAGTCTTAAATCAGCACCGTATGGGTAACAGAATAACAGGTCTTACATGTGGAATTTGAAGGTGGGAACATTATAATAATTTAGATAAATGTGACAATCAACATAACTAGTATACTAGGGTTAAGAAGTTGACTCACTCATGTCTGTGAAACGTCCAGTTCTAGTCTCGCCCACAGTAGTCGTGTATGTGGCATGTATAACAGGCACTATAATATAACTTTCTGACTCTTTTACCAGTGAAAGTACCTTGTCCACTGCCCTCTGTACAAGCAAAGTCCACCCACCTCTGTACATCACTTTTAGGAGTTTGCTAGTCAGCACAAAAAGGAGAGAACTTTGGAGACGTGGGCAATATCAAGTACATGTACCTGACTGTAGGTGGAGGAGATGAGGATACAGGCCAAAGATAATAGCATTAGGATGTGCTGTATACACAATGACAGGTGGAATTTGTGAATCATCACCCTTTTGCTGTGTTGCACACATTGCTAAACTCTTTAAGTCCCAAATTTTGGACTGAGTCAACAGCTTTTCTCGGCGTGCAATGTGCCCAATGCACGCCAAGAAAAGCTGTTGACTTGGGACACTTTCTCTGGAACTATAGGCATGCTGGCACTTGAATGAAAGATTTTTTTACGAGGAATACGAATCTGAGATGCTAATTATAATTCAGACAAGTTTGACTTTAGTAGGTCAACTTTAGATGTAATTGGCACTGAAAGAGTTAAAATCCTGTTTGTTCATATATGTTTAAATTTGCTTCCTGATGCGTCTTAGATGCAACGTATGACAGCTAGGATATGGTGGGGATAAGGAATCTTGCCTGCAAAGGCTCTCAAGGGTTAAATTAGGGCAAAGATGAGGCCCTCATTTTTGACAAGTACTAGTGTCAGAAGAACAAGAAGACTGTTTGTTCTGTGCTCAGCTAACCATGCATCGATATACTAACTGCTAGCTGCTAACATGAACAAGCGTTCTGTATGAGCAGTGAATAAATGCCAGTATAAACTTCAATACTTTACCCGGCTTGGAACACCACAAATTCCCCTAACTGTTTTTTTTTTTCGTCCCCCGCCACCAAAGGTGGCATAGGGGGACATAGAATTAGTAGGGATAGGGACCATTTCCATCCGTCTGTCCATCCAGGAGCATATCTCTAGCACCCTAAGGGATAGATTAATGAAATTTATAACAGAGATGCATCATACAAGATCCTCATAACATTATTCATAGCCGTTTCATGAAAATGCCACTTTAAGTAATGACCAGTTATTGCAGCCCTCTGTTGATGCGTTACGAGTATAGCCTGGCACATGGCATGCTTTGGATCAAAATTATCAGATAAAATTAAAAACAAACAAATTGAACTGTGTGCACTGTAGGACCATCAGCAAACAGGAAATCAACCATTTGGCCACAGACCACAGTTATAAATCCCTCGATTTTTCATATTAGCATTTTTCAGTCTAAAAAATCAGCATTTTGGTATTTTGAAATTCCGTGAACGGCATTTAACAGATGAAAATGTCAGAAAAATATGGACAGATTTTTGTCATACAATTCCCAGCTCGTTAATTTGTGATAATTGAAATACGAAACAACACCTGGATGTCAGCTTTATACAGGTGTATGAACTGTGCTCTTGCCAGGGTCACATCATTGTCCTTCCCCACCATAAAGTTCCCACCTGGCCTGGAAGACAGTGCACCCATATGACCACCAATGAAGCAACTCTGCGATGCAGCAAACCTGACTTAGCTAACTTTATTTAAACAGAAGCTACGGCATGCTGAAAACACAGTATTTTCACAATTACGGACTATCTCCGTTGGGATGCGCAACCAGCCAATCACAACTGTTTCGCACGGACTACCTCTTTTGGCTCAGGTGTTCAACTCCGTCGTCCTGAGTAGTTGCAAACTTGATGCAGGATCAGCTGCAAACTGTTGAAAGAAGCTGCATCTACTATCTGTGGACCGGTCACCAAAATAATGAATGTGTCCTTTGAAAAAAAGGATACTTCCACTCATAACGGGGGGAAAAAAGCAAATTCGACATTGTTCCATCAGAAAGGCTTCAAAACTCTATGAAATAAATACTGTCCTGTATGGCTCCCGAGTTACACTAGTAAAAAAATTTTGAAAGAGGTGCTTTAATGTTTGCTCAACTTTTTTTTGAGAATATACATGTAGTTCTTTGATATCTCTTGATCCTTTCCCCCTTCAATTTAGACTGAGTCAATAGCTTTCCTTGGCATGGGTTGGGCACCGTTAAGTGCCCGGCCTTTGCCAAGGAAAGCTGTTTACCTGGGGCATGTGATAGTGATACAGGTACATGAAGGTCTCGTGTACAATTCTCAGTCAAATTGTTTTTCATTACTGTTGAATTTGTTGAAAACACTGAAGCAGACAACATTTGACCACCAGCTGGTTTTGCCCAGTTTAAGCTGGAAAGGGTAAATCAATCAGGTTTTATTCCCAGGGACTCTATACTGGTAATCATCTTCTACTGTCACATCAGCAATTTTTGTCCAGCTGCAGATCCTGAAAAAGACTTTTAAGTTATATGATGGGCGTATGTAAAGCCTTTGAAGTATGGCACCATACTCTGTCTTGTTATACAAATTAGTGGAAGTGGTGCATATGGTCATGAGGACTCCATGTGCTAGAAAATGCATCCAGGGGAACCACATCGAGTCGAAGGCAACGGCAGTTTTTTTTTTACTATTCCTGTGACACAGCATAATAGGCATCCGAGTTACACGTAGATGAGAGTCTGAATGTCTTATCAGGTCTTGTGTCCAAAAAGAGGTGCTGTTTGATATGTGCTGGTATGTATTGAAAATGAGACCAAATACATTATTTGTGTAGTTATCAATTAGGAGGTGACAAACTTCTTCAAAATGTTCTCTACCTGGCTAAGGGGTAGACTTCCACATGGGCTGCATGCCCAATTATTTTAATTCTTTCCCTCTTGAATTTAGACAGAGTCAACAGCTTTCCTTGGCACCAGTAGGGCATTTTCCCTTCACTTATTTCATTTGGTAAACTTTTCCATATGATGAACACAGAGGATGTAACCAAATGAGTGTTTCATATACTTAGACTTTGGTTTCTCTAGATAGAGACAGTTCTTAGGTGACTGGTGCCAAAGGTTGCAGGTTCGAGTCCCGCTCGTTCCAAACATAAAATATATATTTTCAGCATTTCCTTAATACTGGTGGATTTAAGTCCCCGATTCTGGAAATAAATGCCAACTCAGTACTTATACTGCATAAGGGCGTTGATATGGCATTCACACATAACTACCTCCACTGAACCATTCTTTTTTAAGAATGGGGATTGGTCGAGTGGATATGTGCATTTCCCATTTCAGTTAGGCGACTGGTACCAAAGATTGCAGGTTCGAGTCCTGCTCGTTCCTAACATAAAATACTAAGAGCAGATCTCAAAATTATGCAGTAACAAACTTAAATATTTTTACATATAGGCCAGTAGTAGTGTGCAATTTAGTGGCTGATAAATGAACACTGCTTAAAAATTAATTCTCCCATCAATAGTCCTGCAATGCAACTTTGAGGCCAGAATTTTGTAACTATCTATTAACCATCTTTTACAACAGCTGAAATTTTGAGAAATGATCTTACTGAAATTGATACGCATATGCGTTCCAAATGCAAGCGATTGGGTATAACATTGAAGTCTTCTCGTAAAAGGAATGATCATATCTCTCAGGTTGGTACCAAGACTATACCTCAAGCAAACAACGTGAGATATATTCACCATCGCCTCAATATACATTGTATATGATAGCCCTTGTTGTACTATTGTGCTCAAAACAGATTGGAGGGTGTCTCACTGGATGCAGTCTGTATAATGCCTGTGGTGCAATGCAAAAAAAACTGCTGTGCAAAATTACAAAAATATGTTGGGTCTTTCCTGCTGAGGGATGTAAATACAAGCAAATAAAGTGGTATACATGTACAAAACAGTTAACCAGTGTGCTGCAAGATATTCCACACGTTATAGCTGAAATTTCTGCAGCTCACAACACCTGCACTCAAACCAACCTGCCTCACTTTCATGACAGAACTGACGTTGATCAATTCTTTTTGCCACTTTCAAACATTTTGAAACACTCCCAAAGAGGCACGTAGTGTTGTAAATCTACCTGAATTTACAGAAAATATTAATACCACCATGCCAGACTGATCAAACAACATGAACTTTGCTGCTGTTTTGGAAATCAATATTTAGTAGTCTTGAACCCCCGACTTTTTTTATGTGTTGCAACTAGCTGAATGGATAGTTATTTAGAATTGGGTCAAAGATTCCCCTGAATGCATGTGTTGAGGGGAAAAACAAGGATACAATTAAGGCACTTCCCCATTGTCAGTCTAATTTCCACTTGTCAGATAGACATCTAATGTTCCTCACTAATGTGTTTGACTCCTTTACTCTTGAAATGTGGCTCCGGGCTGGGCCCATTTTCAACTATATGGATTGTGTCTCGAGCCTTTTATAGCTGTACACAAAATGACCTCTCGCTTTAGAAAACAAACCTGATTAGGTCCTAATTAATGTACAACATTATATTACATGTACTATAATACTGTTATTCCTGCAGTAAAATGCTGCAAGAGTATGTCCTCTTCTTTTTATTATCAATCTAAGAGTTAAATTGGATGCAGCCCTCTCCAGCTCTCCTTCTTGTTGTTCTTGTCATTGACGCGTGTTATGATGTCTTGTCCATCCTGAGTATCTGTCGCCACTCATTATAGGAGTTAATAAGTAAAAGCTTTGCCCTAATTCTCCCCAGTTGTTGTCAGTGTATTGTAAATATACAGTGGTACATGCTGTATGCAGCCACTGCCTTGACAGGTGATCAGCTCTTTATGGCCACATTTTTCTTGGCCACGAGGGTCAAATTCATTGATTTACCTGCAGTGTCCAGTCACCTGCTGTATGTGACCACTTTTTTTTGTGGCAGAAAGGGTGGCCACATACAGCAGGTAACCACTGTAGTGGTTTAGCGCAATTAACCCTGAAAGCTGGCAACTTAGTCAATTAAGTCAGTGGGGAAATGGCAACTATTATCAACAAAAGAGTAGAGTGGCCTCTGTCTTAAGAGACCACCCTAATGACAGACCATGTGCTCCAGGTACCACATACAGGTCTATCAGGTCACCATTAGTATATGTTCTATGTTATTGTACCTCTAATGAGAGATCACCTGTTTTAAGGACCTTTTTTGGACCAGCGTCCATGTGGTGGTCTCTCAAGACAGGGACCAGCCCATAGCAGTCCCTTTGTTGTGAGACCACCTGTGTTGGAAGATCACAATTTGGTCACCCTGAGGGGTGGTCTTTCAAGACAGGTTTCACTGTGGATGCAAGCGAGTTTAAAACTGCATTAGTGCTTTTATGCCCAATGTAGGCTAAGTGATGACACAAGATAAATGCATTCATCATATACCTGTAAGTGTGTCCATATGGAAAGTGTTGACAGCGGCTGCCTCTGATGCTATTTATACAATAGATAGGTATCACTTGCAATTGTCATGCTCTGTCTTACATTTGCAGGAGGACTATGTGGGTGGACAAACTGCTGGCGGAGACAGTGAGCTATAGACACGCGGTGTCTTGTAGCTAGTGGGGCAAGAGCTGGTGGACGTGCAACGTGCACGATGAAGGTCAACCAGTCCAATCCCTTGGTCACCATTCTCCATGAACATCAAGGTAGTATACATTTGGCAACTCCTTTCTCTCTCTCTCTCTCTGCTGTTTATAGCTGTGTATTGTATGTACTCTTGGGCAGATAGTCTTCAAAGTTGTACTTGGCAACTGTTGTACATTAACCCTTTTCCCCTTAAAGCTGGCCAAAAACCAATTGGTGGTCAAATATCTTCATTTTTTTTTTTACTAATTTCAAAAGCATAAAGAAAAACAATGTGAATGGTAATTGTAGATGATACCTGTCCAGAGATGCCCCAGGTCAACAGCATCAAGGAAAGCTGTCGGTACAGTCCTTATGCCAGTCGCTTTTATGCCCAATGTAGGCTAAGTGATGACACAAGATAAATGGGAAAAGGGGTGACTGCCTGAGTCTACAACTGAAGATGTCGCTGCATGCATGCTAGAAAACGGTGTACACAGATACACACAATGTATATATACTAGCAATGGGACGTGTCACCTGTAGGTGGCACTGCAGGTAACTTCTGCCCTGGTATTCACCTGTTTTAGATGGAGACGGGGGGGGGGGGGGGGGCAAAGCCTGCTTCATTCATTGGTTGAAAATGTCATATGACACAGGAAGCAGATTAGTATGTGACATGCCCTATTAAACAACATGCATTTATGTCAATCAATTGGAAGGGGAGTGAAGTTCATAATTTCTTATGTGAGGTGACTTATCACACTTCTCGATCTTGTTTCATGTATTTTGATGTGTTTTTTGAAATTTTTGATGTCTTTCCCAAAAGTGCTTGGTGGATTCTTGCCAAAGATTGTAGTAATATACCTCAGTTTGGTTTCTAAGTAGCTTCTTCGCAAGGGTGCACTGCTGCTATTTCCTCGGATTTGTATAGAATTTGTAAAGGTTGGATCATGAAAAACTGGCCTGTACGAGTCAATTGATATACCGCCTTCTGCTGTCAATAAACAATTTTGAGAGAATCCCTTATGGTTAAAGACAACATAACGGGGTGCAAGATTGGTTCTTTGACTGTTGAACATGATGTTATCTAGTCATGTGAAAAAGTTATCTAATTGATACAATTGATTTACATCATACCACTGTACCTGTAAAATATCAGTAAAGATTTCTTCAAATCGCCACCCACTCCACCACTCTGAATTTGGTGCCTGATGGACACAGTTCAAAGATTGAGCCAATCGGAACATACATGTATGTTTGGAATATACGCTTATATCAGCAGTTTTATAGCACGTCATTTGAGATGTGTGTCATAATTTTACATTGACAACTGGTGTTGCGTGTGCCCTCATTGTGGTGTCTGGCTGATATTCTGTGGCAGTATAATTTTGGACACCAGTTTCCCGCCGGATCGGCACACACACTCAACCTTAAATGTCACAGTCACTTTGTTGACAAATTTAACTCACTATGATCGTGTAACAGGCAACATCACAGCTTTCTAGCCTGGGCTTTTTGAAACTTTATGAGTGGAAAACCCTGGAAAAAAGGTCATACATGCATGCATACATACATACATACATACATACATACATACATACATACATACATACATACATACGTAATGGCCACCCAGACTTAATTAAATGGACAACGTGCTAGTACATGTAACCTTTTCATGGGATGTGTGTGTGTGTGTGTGTGTGTGTGTAAAGTGGAGTCCTCAATTAATTAAAAAGTTTGCCTGCAAAGCATTATATGCCCCCCCCCCTTCCCCCAGCACCCAGGACTGTAAACATGAGTAGAACCAGGTGTGTCTATACAGGCAATTGAGAAGTTGGCTCAGGTGTATATGTTCTGGGCCAGGCTCTACTGATCATTGATTTTTTTTTTATCTTTCTATATTTTGTGGATCTATTGGCCCTTTCCCTTTGAATTAAGACTGAATCAACACTTTTCCTTGGGTGGGCGATCTTGATCGGTCTAATCTACCATTCTCAGTCAAATTGTTTTTCATTACACTGTTGAAATTGGTTGAAAACTCTGAAGCGGACGACATATGCCCACCAGTCGGTTTTGGCCGGTTTAAGGGGTAAAGGGTTGAGGGTGTACCTGTATGATACCAGGTTGCTTGTGTGTGTGTGTGTGTACCTTGATGTATACCATGGATGTATACTCTCCATCGCGTGTACTGTGAGCCTAAACCCATGAAGTTTTGTGGAGCAGCCGCAGACTGCGGGACGCCATGATTGATGACTGTGCAGGATGACAGTCACATTAATTGTCAGTACCTGGCCAGTACTGGCAGTGGCACTTGATTTGTTCATTAACCCTTTCCAGTGCAGCTGGACCACTGGATGCAAAATATCATCTACTTGATGGTTTTTTCTTAAATTTATGATTGGCGCAAAATGATTTGAATGGAACGTATTAGGGCATCATACTCCAGGGCAACAGCTTTCTTTGGCATGGGTTGGGCATGTTGTGCCCAACCCATGCCAAGGAAAGCTGTTGACTCAGTCTTATTCTGACCAAATAAGGGTTAACTTATATGTCTGTTTGATCAATGGGCCTATTTTCTCCTGTTGTGTGCAGATCCATGTGACCCGCTTTGTGAAAAGGTTAATTGCGTCAGGAATTAGATAAGACTTAGAATACATGCCCAAATTGACTGCCACTTCACTGTCACATAAATGTACAGCATCAATTCTTAAATTCATGCCTCATCAGTTCAAAGATGGTTTCAAGTTGTTGAAAGATACAGTTTCTTATTTTGTGTTTCTGCTTCACAGATATTTATTCAGGACTTCCTTCATTTTTTTGTGGGTGAAAAAAAGGCAAAAGAATGATGTCCACTTGTAAAGAAGTGTGAATCAATGTAGATAAAAATGAAATGGTGTGCTCAACAAGGCAAAATGTGCCACGTATGATGTGAATGAAATTATGTAATGGTAATAATGAAGTGTAAATGTTAGGCTGGTCCATTCAAGGGTGCTTGCTATACCGTACTGGACGCCATAATAGTCGCAGCTGGAGGGGTAAAATAATTTTTTCAAAGCCATACCTGCGACTATTATGCCGACTACAGTCTAAACTTCCCGGGGACTTAGCCTGGGAGGAAGTTTTCTTGACGATGGAAAAGACCGGTGGCCATGTTTGTTTACATTGCCGGTGTACATACATTGTGATCGTCGTCAAAAAGTCTCAATAATGCAATAAAATGTATAACTATAGGCTTACCCTTACTATAATCTGCGTATTCTTGTTCATAGTTTAATATGCAGACAGAAAAACGGGGGAAATACGCTCGATCAGTGTTCATAAGACAAGCATGCATGTTTGCCATGTGTTAGTCACATGACACAGTTGTGTTTATGCAATCTCGCGAGAGTCTCGAAAACGAGATTAGTCATGGCGGCTCCCTAATGGAAACGCATGTGGATCATCCACGATGTTTTTGCAGCGAGATTTAAGAAATTTAAATGACACAATTTTAAAACAAATACCAAAGTTTGATAACTCATAATGTTTTTAAGTAGCTGTATGATAGCATTTACCCGCTGATAGCTAGAATCTGACACAAAACGACAGTTTCAACATGAAAGTGAGGAGCGAGATTCTAGTTCACTTTTCACATACCGAGACAAAATAAAAAGGCAACACAGGTGGATGTTTTTAAGTTTATTTACTTTCATTTTAACTTTATTTACCAGCTTTAAATCATAGATTTTTGTTCATTCCTTGTCGTGAGCAGCCTGGTTATACTTCTTCATGGTGATATCAGGGAGACCGTTTTTTTTTAATTTTTGGGGTGCGACTATTGTGCCGCACATACCTTGAGGTGTCTTATTCCCCCTCCACAGTTGGGGGTGCGACTTTTGTGCGGGTGCGACTATTATGGCGTCCAGTACGGTAGCTTAAATGCATGCGTATGTCATTTTCTACAACACAGACAACAGGATCGTCCTCAGATATTGTGTGTAAGGATGACTGCTTTATTTGGGTGCATTGCAAACAAATTTGTCCAATAGGTCACACACTTCGGTAATTTCTTGATTTTTTGTATGAATATTTTGTTCATTTCATTTTTGGGGACAAGATCATAATGGCATCTTCTCAGAAATAACCACTCCAATTACTTTGATAAGACACTGGCTCACACGTGGGAAGATCCTGGTACCTCTTGTCTTCATATGGATGACTTGGATGTAATTTTCAATGCTACAAGGGCATTTTAGTGAATATATTGTTAGGTTATAACCCAAGAACCATGTGTATTTGAGCTAAAACTTTGACATTTGACATGGTGGTAATCATCTGTTAGAACCAGGTTTGAATTACAATCGGGTGACTCCCAAAGGGCTTGGTTGAAGCTGTGCAAAGGTGACCTTGACCTAATTTCCAAGGTCACATATAAGCTCTTGAATGATGGTCCTCCGTAAGAACTAGTTAATGTTGGAGACTGCAGATGGATGACCTTCAAGTAATTTCCAGGGTTCCATTGCCAGAAAACAAAAGGTACAAGAGTAGCAGATGAGCCCTACATGTAACTTAATAGCAGAGGCCAGATCAACAGCCTTCCTTGGGGCAAGACTAGTGCTTCGGACTCAACCCACAAGGAAAGCTGTTGACTCAGTTAACTGAAGGGAAGAAGGGTGAAGTACATATATACTCTGAGCAATGGAATTGCTAAAACATGTATGTTTTCATATGGGGTTAGTTGACCTTACAGTTATGAAGGTACTGTGAATTTGCCTTGAATTCTGATTTTGCCTGATTGACCAAAGTCTCCATCCACAATGCACTGCTCTGAGCATGAGCAGAGGTGTAATAAGTCCTAGGCAACACACTGGCCAAACTAGGTCAGGGGAACAGCTGCTCTCAACCCTGGGCCAACTTTCCCTGAGGCTGACCTAGTTAAAATACACATTTTGCTCGCTGAATTCTGATAAAAACATATATATTCAAATGTAAAAATTATTGTCTACTTAATTTAGTACCCACAAAATTGGATAACATTCCTGCAGACAGTAATTATTTGGGCTATATTATATTCCTTTGTTATTTTAGGTTTGTTGTTCCCCTGAACTACATGTAGGTTGCCATGTGGCACTGCTCATACTCAGAATTAAGCAATGCATTGTGGAGGTAGACTTACGTGAATGAAAATAAACTGTTGACTCAAACCCATGCAAGATAGATTTTGTGAAAGGGCATGGTACACATCGATTCACAATGTATTCAAACAAGGAAAATTTTGCTGTTGGACAAACAATCAGTGCATTGAAAATATATACTTTTTTGTGGTTTATTTTGATTTTTTTTTTTATTATATGAGACAAAATTTGAGATAAGCTAACTGATTCTCCAAGTTCATGGCTGGAGAAACTTTTTACTTTGCTGGTGTTGATTACATATCACATAGCTTTTGTTTTTGTCAAGAGGCACAAAAGTTCTAAATACTAACAAAGAATAGCAGAACAGAAGTGAGAAACTGGTTATCATATGATGGAATTAACAGTGTTGTAAACACGAGACATTTGACCCTCTGTTGACTAGTGCCCTGTGAGTCTACCTGTAATGATAGGCCACCTGTAATGTGAGACCATTTCTGACATACGGGGGGGGGGGGGGGGCCCTATTTTATTATATACACATGTAATAGGTACACAATTGAAAACTGTCCTGAAACACTACATACCCTTTGGGATGAGCAAATTCTGGTCTGTTGACACAGGTTGCCTCTCATAGGAGGCATAAATAACATGAAAAGTACTAAGTACAGTTATCGTGGGCAGGTGGTCTGCAAGGCACACTGGTCTCTCATTAGAGTGGTCTGTCAAGAGTGGGACCTGACTTTTATATGCATGTCTATTTGCTTAACTCTTTTCACTGCCAACAGCAATTGAAGTCGAAGTACTTATGATGGACTTCTCTGGCTTATCAAATGGATACCATATTAACTGTTTCAGTGCCAATGACACCCAAAGTCGACCTATTAAAGTCAGACTAGTCTGAATCATCATTAGGATCTCAGATTCATATTCCTCATAAAATAACCTTTCATGCAAGTGTCAGTATGCCTGCAGAAAATATCCCAGGTCAGTAGCTTTTCTCGGCATGCATTGGGCACAGCCCAATGTGTGCCGAGAAAAAACTGTTGACTCAGTCCAAAATTTGGCACTGAAAGGGTTAATATTCTTTGTTAAAAAAAGAAAAAAAGCCTCATTCAAGTACCACCATGCCTATAGTCTTATAGAAAATAATGGTCTCTGTCAACAGCTATGCTCGGAGCACTTTGGGTGCAATGCACCCAAAGCTGTTGACTCAGTCCATAACTCAATTGGCACTGAAAGCGTTAAGCTACTTAAACACATCCCAAAATTGCCCTGGATCCAGAAGACTTTGTGGCTTCCATTTTGGTCCCCCACCAAAGAGTCCAGCATATTCGGAAGGGCAATATTTGACCAGGAGAGTATAAAGTGCATCATCAGTGACAGTGGTACTAACATGCCTCGGAAAACATGGGCTGCAACGTCATCAAATTTTTATCACAGATCTGCAGCATGATGGGCCAGGACCCCATTAAAACTGGCTGGCCGTGGTCATTTTCTGTATTGTTTAAAACTTTTAATGGCAGGTCTGCATGGTCAGGTGAGGGGTTGCTGGATGGTGGGGGACACTGCTGTTACGTTTTGAGAGGAATTGACAGCAGCTTCAAATCTTTGTCAACAGGGAACCTATAGGGTAGAACCTGGTTGAAAATTGTCATTGTCCGGTGTTATCTTCATGAATTATAAAAGTTATCATTATGACAGTATGTATATAGTGTAGATGGCTCCTTAGGGTTGGAATGATGGTATAAGATAGATCATTTCTGGTCGTGTTAGGGAGGGACTGCAGTACTTGTTTGTACAGACTACGGATGCATGCAGTCGGGGAAAAGTTGAAACCTCACTTGAAGGAGCACCTTGAGGAGGACTAAAATATGGTCTGTCAAGACAAGTGGTCCTTCACAAAAGGTATAAATAACATGCTGGGTGCTAAGCAAGGTATTCCTGAGAAGGTGGGCCTTGCATGAAGTCATGTGGTCTCTCGTTTGGGTGAACTCTCAAGACAGGGACCATTGTAATATATCAGGTGGTAGATAGAACAGTATCGTATGATACAGTACAGTGAAGTATAATATGGTACCGTATGGTACAGTACAGCAAAGTACGATATGGTACTTGATTTTATATGTTTGGGGGTGACGTATCATTTAAGTACAGTGAAATTCAAAAGTAGGAACTCACTGTAGATCACATGACTTAAACATTGTTAAAAGCAAATTGTGATGCACCTGCATCAGTGATGTATTTGATTAACACGTAGACAAAATTAAATGTACGTGAGGGATGATTGATTATACGTCACACATGAGGTAGAATAACTACAGCAAACGAAAACAAACACAGCACACCAGGTTGACATTGAAAGTGGGCCTAGGGCACATTTTTTTAGCAATATATGCCCAATTAAACACAGAATTAACAAAATCGCGCATGGCTGGAGAGTAAGTTACTATTTTTCTTTCACTCCGGATCATTGTTGGTGGGAAAAATCACTTGTGACCTGTGGTTACTCTTGAGTTTGTCCACTCACAGCGATCCCTCGTGAGTGAAAAATAGTAACTTATTCTCAGCCTTTTAAGGTTCTCTATGTATGCTAAAGTACAAACGCTGATCTTGTGCCAGGCCCTAGATGGCACAATGTTGGTGAAAAAAACATGTCAAGATGAGAAATTACAAATAAAATATTAACCGTGTACAATAGTGGAATGAAGCAATAAAATAGCATCATGCACTAAGTACATACAGATTTAAAATGTTCCAGCTACTAAAATGCAGCTACACGTAACATTGCAACCTTGCCTGCTACAAATACATGTTTGGTTTCTGCTTGTCATCAATAGGGATGCAGTCATTTGGACAAGGTTAAAGTTGGGAAGGGGGGGGGGGGGCGTCAGCTCCAAGATTTCAATAGAGATAGAGGTTAGACCTTTCTGATTTCTACAGTTGGGGCATTCTGACTGACTGTCTCTGTGGGATATGTCCTGTTCATGCTGGTGACATTTGTTGACAGCTCAGACCAAGACCTCTGCTCTTTATACAGATTTATGCTGATAAACAGTTAAAACAACTGAGGCATGACAGAATCCGACTGAATAGTGGACCTACATTTGAACTGTTTGATAGATGTACTGCCGCAACCAGAAAGTCCGCAGCCTGAAAAAATACTGAAGTTTCCTTATCAGAATTGATTTGCATTAGTAAATACAAGGGAATGGATCAATGATATTTATATCTGCACCATAGTTGGCCTTTTAATATGCAGGATAAGACTTGTACAGTCTTTATGCGTGGTGAAACCATCATGCTTTCAAGCACTGAGTTTGGTGCATAGTATGATAAGTGGTACTACATGCTTGAGTGTGATATGATCTGATGATTTAGCAACAACGTGACTTTTGAACAGATGTAGCTTTGGAGGACACCATAATGGCTGTGTACATATGAAAATCTATGTAGGACAGTGTCTTAATTCTTTGTTGTCATGTTGTGTAAAAATTACTAAGTTAAACTTTATTTAATTTTGGTACGGAGGCATGACGATTGGCTGCATTGATATGATATTACAGACAGCACATAGAAAGAAGAAAGATGTATATTTTCAGAGTGGGAGTTGTTGTCATGACGTTTTTGCTGCCCATGGGAGGCTGACATGTGAACAAAGGGTCAGTTAGCATATAATGATGCTCAAATACAAAGAAAAGTGAGTCTTTATGTACCAGTCTTCTGTCACTTATTGTACGTTACGCGTCAAGGTGCGTGCATATGCATGGCCAATCATGTCATGCACATATTACACCTAGAGAAAATGTCCTCTGGTGAGGTAACAGTGCTTTCTGCTCGAGGTCCTGTAGGCCCGCTTTGTTTGCTGAGATAATCAAAACACAATTGTGCATGCATAGTGTACACCTCGTCTCCATGTGTATGTTGTTTGACAATGGCTTGTCATGACTTCCTGCAGGGGACTGATGACGCTCAATCTATAGCTGTCCTTTGAGATGGCAATTTGTCTCGGTGCAACGTCAGCAACTCCCCTGGTGCATTACTGGGGCGAGCTGATGGGTCAAAGAGCTGATAGCCTGTAACAGTGTGAAATGCCAAAGTACAGGCATATGCCCATAGCATCTGGTGTTATGAATTTTGCGTGACATCTGAATGTTTCCCTTGTCTGAGGCTGATCCTAAGACCTTTTCTCTATATACATCATTGTATTAACATAAAGTGTGGTGCCCTAACAATAACAAAATAATTATATTTTATTGGGGTTGCTATTTCTTCATGTTAACCTATATAGGAGAAAAGTTGGGATGCAAAGACTGACCACATCATTTGGTTGATTGTTCTTGAATCAACATACAATATCTTCTCCGTGATGCATTGCTCAGCCAATTTTGTAACATCTCAGATTACAGATACCTTATCTAGCCACTGATGCTCACATTATTAGCTCCCCATTTCTCTTTAACAGCAGCGGTTGAAAGGCTGACACGAAGGTTGTACAAATGCCCTCTCTCTCTCTCTCTCTCTCTCTCTCTCTCTCTCTCTCTCTCTCTCTCTCTCTCTCTCTCTCTCTCTCTCTCTCTCTCTCTCTCTCTCTCTCTCTCTCTCTCTCTCTCTCTCTCTCTCTCTCTCTCTCTCTCTCTCTCTCTCTCTCTCTCTGAAAAAATTGGAAAGTCTGCCACCAGATGGTGGAAGCTTATACTAATGTGCTTCATTCTTCGGCTTGGAACAGCCAGAGCTTGGGTGCCTCCTCCAATGTGTGCGGGGTCATTGTCATTACAGTCAAGTACGTGGCACTGAATTTTCCTGATTCTGTCCACCAGGCTCAGGTGTATAAATGCATCATGCTTGTTAGCAACCAACATTCCAGCCAGTAGCTAGAGACTGTAGCATGGGTCTGCACCTCTCTTTCAACACAAGAGACATATTTTTGACTTCTCAAACACAATTGGCAAACACTTTGGGCAAGTCTGTACCAAGTTAGTTTGCAGGATAACAGTCTTCTAATTTACCTCCTGAAGCACACTACTGTGTTCCATATGGCTTATTTTTTATTAGCTATAAGCAGACATATCAGGCAGCTGAGCTTTTCTGATGATCTGTCATCCAGATCTTCTTCAAACTTGGTTCTAAGTGGGTCTTGTACAAAACAGAGTTAACTTAAGTCAGTTTTACCCCCACAAATATACAATAAAGTTCATAATTTGTAGGAGCTGTCCAGGGTCAACTATGTCAGGATTTGAAGGTCAACACAGTCTGCTTATGACCACCATGTTAACTTTGGACAGTTTCAATCATTTCTTCCCTTCGTTTGTGGATTAGAACTTAGTTTAGACACAAGGGAGGGAAAATGTAATTTTAAACATGACAATGTTTGTTTTTTATTACCCTGAAAATGTTGTTTCTGAAGCCACTTGAGTGAAAGCTGTAAAGTCACACAGGGATATCAGCGCCCCACACTGTAATATGTTCACCAGGTGGCACTGCTATTATCAAATATTCTTTCTTTCTTTCTTTTGTTTATTTGTTTCTTTCCTTTCTTTCTCTATTTTTCTTCATTTATTCAATTAATTAATTAATTTTTTTATTTATTTATTTATTTATTTATTTATTTATTTATTTATCTATTCTATTTATTAATTAATTTTTACTGTTCAGCATATGGCATTTTTCTCAAACACTGTGAAAGGGACAGCTTTGAACATGAGTGGAAACACTGCATCTGTAATGAACTTTGGTTGGTACCTTAATGTGAATTGTCAACAGGATCAAAATTATGCAAATTAGGGGCAATTCAAAGTTCATAAGTTCCATAACATCTGATTCAATACTAGTGTTGATCGAATATTTCCAGATGCGCAAGTTTGTGAAACCAGCCAAAGCAATGGACTGTGAAAAAGAGTTGGAGCAGTATGCTAAGTTAACCCTTTCCCCTTTAAATCGGCCCAAACCGGCTGGTGGTCAAATGTCGTCTGCTTCAGCATTTTCAACTGATTTCAAAAGCAATGAAAAACAATTTGACTGAGAATTGAAGATGAGACTTGTCAAGACATGACCCAGGTCAACAGCTTTCCTTGGCATGGGTTGGGCACTAAGTGCCCAACCCATGCCAAGGAAAACTGTTGACTCAGTCTTAATTCAAGGGAGAAAGAGTTAACTAAAGGCACTTGAAAACCTTAAATATTTATTACCTTAAAATCTACAATAGATAAGAGTTGCCAATCCAACTACAATTTATAGGATTACACTAAATTATGAACCAAAGTGGTAGCACCTTAATTTATGCAAAGTACTCAATTATACAAAAACATTTATCTAAAATAACATCAAAACTTTAGAGGTACATGTACCAAAAGAATTTCAATCTAAAGGTTTGTACTACAGACACATCTAATGAACCATGAAACAAAGTAGTAGCATTTTAATTCATGCAAATCAGGCAAATATTAAAAAAAGTAAATCTTGGATATTTTGAAAAAAATTATACACAGAGGTGCCTTTCCAATTTCAATGTAGCGATTTGCGATATAGGCACATCCAATGAGCAATGAACAGAAGTAGCATTTTAATACATTTAAATAAGGAGAGTAAACAAAAGTAAATATTGAATATCTTCATTACAATTTTGGAAAGAGTTCCCATGCTAATTGCAGTTTGTAGAATTATGCTGTGAACTCACCCAATCCACAGTAAATAAAAGCTGCAGCATTGAAAATTATGCTAAGCGAATTTTGAAAACTTTAAAACGGTACCAAATAAGGATGTTGATTTTAATATTATAACACTTGTTTTTTCCATCAGCTTGTTTCACACATTGGCACATCATTTACATATCAAACAGACATAACTGGAATCTGGGTAATCATGATTGCACACATTTCAATATTGACCATTTTTTATATAAAGCATGACAAAAATCCCATTATGATTAAAAAAAAGGCCATGAATTTGAAGAAAGGGCAGCTGAAAATAGCTTATTCATCTTTATATGTCTACATAGATGGTCGTGGCTATCAACCATTTATGATATATTTATAGAGAGATATATAGTAACCTGCATTCAAGTAGCTTTTTCTGTTCCGTGCTAAGGACTGAGTCATGATCTGTCCTTGGTGCAGTTTGAAAACAATGTCTGCAAAGTGTGCCAAGGAATGCTGTTATGTATCCGGTTACTGTGGACAAAGTTTCAACTGAAACTCCTTTCTAAACTTGAGGCTTGCTGGCATATGAATGAAAGTTCTTTGCATACAGTATTTGAATAGTACATGGTTACAGTGACTCAAATAGATATATTCTCTTACAGTGACTCAAATAGTGGTTACAGTCCTCGCTTTGTGTGCGAGGGGTACGGGGTTCAACTCCCAGCCGATCCAAAGGGATTCTTCCCTGGCTCTTCACATGCAGTGACCACTAGTCACTGACCATTAGTGGGACATGTTTGGGTTACCTGTGCCTGATTATGTCAGCAGCGATGACGGAGGCTGCAAGTCTCCTGACCCAGTAGTGGCCGCTATAAGAAATGCACTCACGACAGGTCCCCGCACACACGTGTGAATGGCTGATTGAGTGGCGCGTACAAGAGGGCTCTGGGGAAGATAAACGTCAGCTTACCAGGTTTAACCCTCTATAAATAATGTTTACCTTACGTTTGTTAAAAAGCTGCATATATATTTGTTCTTAGCTTACAACTGAAAGAAACAGATGCTCCCTGGACTGATTTGAGTTTGTCTCTTAGCTTACAACTGAAAGAAACAGATGCTCCCTGGACTGATTTGAGTTTGTCTGCGGCAGAAGGCGGCGATGAGCGGCGTTCTGCGGCCCAGGGCAGTGGTTGGCGGCGATAGGCAGTATCACCGCCCACCGCCGCCAGACTCCACAGCAGGTGAGAATGTGTGCGGCAGTCTGCGGCCACCAGCGGCGATCGCCACCAACCGCCCCTTGTCACTGCAGACCGCCGCTGGTCGCCGCCATCCACCGCTGGTCTCCGCTGTCCACCGCCCACCGCCGCCTAAGTGTCCAAACGCCGCTGTTAAAATCTACTAGTGTAATGAAATTAATGATGCCCCATAGCATAAAATAAACATGCATGGCTCTCTCTCCATATATGTAAAAGAATTCCCCGTATTCGCTCTTTGGTATCCTTCCTGATCACCAAACAGGTATATAAATTCTGTATTATCTGTTTTGCGGTCAGGCTCATGAATATTAATGAACACCACCAGGGGTATACATAATTTAGCCTCATTTTGGACTTGATCACCAAACAGGTATGCAAATTCTGTATACCTGTTTTGCGATCATGCTCATGAATCAAATGACTAATATCAGTAAAAAATAGGCCTACTTCAGTTGAAAAAAGGCCTTGTTACCAAATATTTTACATGTTGGTAAATAGTTGATGTTTTTAAATAAATTGCTATGTTTGTAGTAGTTTTTATTTCACATTTATAGTCTTATTACAGGATAAAATCATCACTACCTGTCTGTTCAGGGGAACCAAGAAAATATGCACGTGAACAAACAGGCAGTAATTAATAATATATATGTATGTATGTGTGTGTGTATATATATATATATATATATATATGTATGTATGTATGTATGTATGTATGTATGTATGTATGTATGTATATATGTATGTATGTATATATATGTATGTATATATATGTATATATATGTATATATATGTATATATATATATATATATATATATATATATATATATATATATATATATACAGTGGTACCTGCTGTATGCAACCACTGCCATGAGCAGCCACACTATTTCTTATGGTCACATTGCTGTGACACAGGAGTCAATTTCTTTGTAAAATTTAACTGTGGTGACAGGTCACCTGCTGTATGTGATCACTTTTTTGTGGCAGAAGGGGTGGCCACATACATGTACAGGAGGTTTTACTGTATATATATATATATATATATATATATATATATATATATATATATACACACACATATATATATACACATATATATATATATATATATATATATATACATATATATATATATATACATACATACATACATACATATAAGGCATGATCACCACTGGAAAATCTGGAGTTTCAAATACAGAGCTTTTGGAGGGGGGGAGTTAGGACTGGCTTTACTGCCTGCCACTCAGGGTCCCGGCCTTCAGCTGACAGAAAAAGAAGCTGTTAAAGTATGGCTGTGTGAGGATCATGCCAAAATACTGTGGTGTACCTAACTGTGACAGAAAATCTGGAAAGGGAAGAGCATCAGTTACCAAAACTCTCAACTTTTTACAGAAAATGGATTATTAGCATGAAAAGCAAGGATGCAAGAACCATCAATGCTTTTCAATGGGAACCAAATGGCAGACACTTCTATACCACCTGGGGCATGGAGTGAACCGCTGCAGTACTAACTGCAAGGTTTAGACCTACTTCACTGTTGCTAATCAGTTTTAATACATCTTCAAAATTATTTAAAAATAAAGTTGGACTGTGATTCCAGTGCACACATATTTCCTTATTTCAAGTCAGGTTGTGTGCAGGACTCAACATTTAAAAGACTGCTTATGTCATTCTCATGGTCGCCTGTCTTACTGCATGTATATGGACACAAGAACTCAAATTTTGCAAGCTTCCATGACACACATGTAGACAGATTTGCTTTGTAGAAAATCTTCTTTTCTAGTTTCGGTGTGGGTTTTTTTTTGTTTTTTTTTTTCTTTGCTCAATGTAAAGTGAATAATGGTCAATCACGTCAACATTGCTTATGTTTTTGCTTTGTAGAAAATCTTCTTTTCTAGTTTCGGTGTGGGTTTTTTTTTGTTTTTGTTTTTTTGTTTTTTTTTTCTTTGCTCAATATAAAGTGAGTAATGGTTAATCACGTCAACATTGCTTATGTTTTTTGTCATCTTACTGAAGACAACGAGAAGTGGTCAAAACATGAGGGGAATTAAATCAAGGCATTTGAGCAAGAAAGATGTTTCGCTTCTTGTGTTCATACATATAATGTGCACAATGTTTCTACCAACAACTCACTCGTGAAACTTTAAGAGAAATGAAGAATAGTATCCCAAATAAAAGACATCTGAAACAATGTCAGATAGGCATTCATGACGTAAGGGTATGTAGCAAGTTACCAGTTACATGTACATGTACATGTACTTTCTCTAGAGTGTGGAATTGAAGACCCTAGTTTACAGCACTTGGGGATATTCATTTGCATAGAGAAGCTCATTTGCACAATGATAGTTCCAGGCAGATTTGATGATGTGCATTTGAGTAAACCACATGCAAATAATACCTTAAAGTGCTGTCCTCTGGGATCATAGAAGGGTTTGTCTTCAAGTAAAACTGTCTAAACTTCCCAAGCTGGCATTGAGAAGTTTAGACTGCAGTAAGGGATGCTTTTCAAAAGTCATTGTGCAAAAAATCCGATATGCATGTAAGTGACTGGTTTAAGCTAAGGTTTCTGAGTACTGCCAGATTATAGCCTACAATAAGGCGACAGGCCATTTATTCTATTGGTGATTTGTGGCCTTGTGGGCACTTCTAGTCTTCATTCAGTGACGTCTACCCTGTTTTTTGCCATACAGTACTTTATTTTCTCCTATTTTACATCCAAAAGGATTCATAAAGGACTATACATCGTTGTTCCAATTTTTTTTTTTAATAAAAAAAAATGTTTTAACCAAGAAGGCATGCCAAGAGTCACCAGGCTAAACATTAACACCTCCTACTGTGGGGCTTATGTGTATTCAAGATGTGGTCAAGTGCTTGTGTATTCCCCTATCTTTTGAAGTTTGCTGCATGCTACAGAGGTCATTATTTATCTGTTTAGGCTGACATGCATGCACCAGCCTTTCAGATACTTTTCAATGCAATTCTTTACCTTCACGTATCCCAGGCCTTGTTATAAATCACTAAATAGAATAAAACTAAAAGCCTGCTGCATGCAGGCCTTTGATTTCAAATTCAGCTGGTTACCCTTCGGCCTCATGAGGCCGACGGGTATTGTCGTACCCGGCGCCGTCCGTCTGTCCGTCCGTCCTGTGGTTTTACCACCATAACTTCTGAAATTTTTGAGACAAGGCTTTTAAATTGCACATGATATTACACTCCTATGTGGCCTACTTTATGTGCAAGCATAGTTGACCTTGAGGTAATTCTCAAGGTCACACAATGGTCACATGTGCTAAGCAATGTTACCGCTCTAACTATTAAAAGTCTGCATCTAGCAATCTAAATCTTACACACAAGAAGCTTCATAGAGTGATCTAGAGGCCTGTTGAAAATAGAGGTCATAGCTTTATATTTGACCTACTTTTTGAGGTCAAAAGTCGAGTGCACAATGGTGGTATTGGTATAAGTAAGGAAGTTTTCAAGTCAATTACATGAAATTTTATATACACATGTATCACAGCCAAAGAATGTGTCATGAATTAAAAGTAGGTCACTAGGTCAAGTATCTGGGTCACAGTGACCTATCCATTGAAATTTTGTTTACTACTTTGTGTGCAAGCATAGTTGACCTTGACGTAATTCTTAAGGTCACACAGTGGTCACAAGTTTGCTGAGTGACATTGTGCATCTAGAAATCTAAATCTTAAAACAAAAGAAGCAACATAGGGTGATCTAGAAGGCTATTGAAAGTCAAGGTTATACCTCTATATTTGACCTAATGTTTTTGAGGTCAAAGTTCAAGTGTACAATAGTAATATTTGTGTAGGCAACTATACCTGATACTATGGGACACTATTCCTATTCACTTACAGCAAAAGAGATTGAAGGCGGCCAAAGGGTACTGCGTTCTTTGAACGGTATTTTTTTGAGTTTACATTTACACTGTTTTTAGTTAGCATGCAGGGGATACTGCTGGTATTGCCCATTGGCAACCACACAAGATGGTCTGCTGTAAACTTCAAGCCGTGGCCCACATTTGGGAGTTGTCCTCTAGCTGGCCATAACCTTACATAGGGAGCTGCCCATTAGTTGCCCATTAGCTGTCCACTAGCTGGCCACATTCCAAAGCATACTTGAGTCTGACACTTGCATACCAGTGTTAAACATATATAGGTCAAAAATGATTTTGTAGTTCTATAAGTAAACACAATCACCACTTGTGCTTTCTCTATGGCTATTCTGCATTGTACATGTATCACATTGACTCCCTTCCATGATGCCAAGACCCAGCTAGAGCCCGCTTGATGGCCAAAAAGGCGCAAACTTGTCAACTTCGGGCCTGTCGTAGGCAAAAAAATTCTTTTGCAAACTAAGTTATTTTCCTTTGTGAATATGGCAATTTTTTTTTCATAAAAGTGCTATAACACTCCAAGTCCTTTACTTTGAACAAGAAAATAAATCTTTTGACATTTGGAACCTTTAAAAGTCTGTGTAAAGTCAAAATCATACTTTTATATTTGACCTACTTTTTAAGGTAAAAAGTCCAGTGCTCAATAGAAGTGCTGGTACATGTATAACTAAAAGGGTTTTTGAGATATGGAATCTAAATTGCACATAATTATGCATTGTTATATGACACCTAACCAAACTTTGTATATATTTGACCTTGAGCTAATGTTCAAGGTCACAGACCATTATCTTGCATTATCTTGCATGTGCAAGGTAATGTTGCCATTTTAATTTTTGAAAGCCTGTATCTATCAGTCTGAATTTTACACAAAAGAAGCATCATGGAGTGATTCAGAAGTCTGCAAAGTCAATGTCATACGTCTATATTTGACCTACTATTAAAGGTCAAGAGTCAATAGTGCACAATGGTGATACTGCTGTAACTAAAAAGGGTTTTTGAGATCAGTTCAATTGTGCATGGATGTGCACCATTGTAAAACCCAACTTTCAAACATATTTGACCTTGATCTATTTTTCAAGGTCACGGGGCATTATCTTGCCGAATTTGGTTGCAGCTGGTGACAACAAAAACATTTCAAGAAAGGGCATCTGCAACCACCACATGCTTGCACAGCACTTTAAGGACTGCACTTAGTTCAAACATGAGAAACCTTGGCATAGTTTTCAAGGTAACAGGGTGTTTGTTACATAACACTTGCTTGCACCTTAGTATGGCACCAAACCAAATAGAGGCTTCATGGAATCAATGAATGATTTTTGCTCTGGTTACTTGAATAAAGCCTCATTTGTTTAATTACGAGTTCTTGGTTATTGCTTAATTACCACTTTGTTACTACACATGTTGAAATTCATGTAATCCTTTTCATATCATATTGAATAAACTGTTTTGAGTTCTGAGTTCTGAGTTCTGAGCCCACATTAGATTCTGAGCAATGTGTATTGAAAGTGGATGACCTATATTTGACTCAGAAAATCTTATTTTCTTTGTATATCTTGGATATGGTTGATTATAAGCCCATGGTTACTATTGAACATAAAATTGAAAAGTACCTATGGCCTTTCCTCTGGTGTTTTCACCCTCGGCACAAAAAGTGCCAGAGGGTATTGTCATCCCCTGCATCGTCCATCTGTCGGTCTTGTTGAGGTTTCAACGATATCTAAAAAAAAATACTTCAAATTTTTCTCACAGCAGAATCTTTAATGATGGACCAGGTTCCTATGTATAACCAGCTTCCTTTGAATATTTTTAAACTTTTTATGAAACTCTTAATATATTTATTTACAGGCCGTTTAAGTGGCTTTAACCCTGATGACGTTACCACAATATATATCAAAAAGTATTGACCACAGCTTTATCAAATTTTTGTCAGAGATGCATCTTATGATGGACCAGGTTACTATGTAAAATCAGCTTCCTTTGAATATTTTTAAACTTTTTATGAAACTTTTAATATATTTGTTTGAAGCCTGTCTTACTGGCATCAACCCTGAAGACATTACTGTGATATCTCAAAAAATATTGAATGCAGCTTCACCAAATTTTTGTCAGAGATGCATCTTATGATGGACCAGGCTCCCATTCAAAACCAGCTTTTTCTTCATATTTATAAACTGTTCATGAAACTTTAAAGGATTATTTCGAGGCCATCTTAGTGGTGCACAAGGAGATGACATTGCCATAATATCTCGGCAAGAATCCATTGCAGCTTCACCAAATTTTAATCAAAGATGCACATTATAGTGGACTGCATTCCTTAAAAAAACCAGCTTCCTCTTATTATATTTAAACTTTTTAAGAAAATTTTAAAGTATTTATTTGATGGCTGTCTGAGTGGTGCACAGTACAGTTGTCTCTGTCACCCGAACTTACCCCAAGAACACATCCAAAATTGCTCTTTCATTTCATAGACAACAATATGGAAATTGTATGTAGTGTTCTACTGCCAAGTCTAAAAAAATGCAGAATTGAGGAAAAAATATTGTGGGTACAGAGGGTAATCCATTCTCTGAACACTATTTTTAAATTTGACTTTGGCTGACCTTGAAAGGTCACACTGGGGTCAAGATCCTATTTTCCTTGTATACCTTTCACTAAAAGCCCAGAAAACATCTTAAAGCAAACTTTCTTCTTTAATTTAGTCTTATGGTATCTTATTTAAGACTCTTAAGATGGTCTAAGATCTTTTTCCTGCCCAGTCAGAAAAAGAGAAAGTGAGTAAGACCCAGTAAGAGGAAATCAAGTCATGCTATGACCATGAGGGAAAGGAGCAGAGGTAGTCAGTCAATTTTCAGACCAGGTAAGACCTTCAGTGGCTGCCTCATTAACATAATGAGATGATAAGAGTATATTCAGACTTGGAAAGACATTTGGCAACTGGCTCATTAGCATAAGAGAAAGGCCTGGGGGTGACAAAACTATTATAAGATCTGGTAAGATGTTTTGGGGTTAGGGTAATTAACACAAGTAGCATGATCAGATATAACAAGACCTTGTGATATGTAGGCACTAGGATATCCACAAAGTGTCACAAAACAGTATACTCTATGTATACACTATCTTACTGAGCAGCATGTCCACTGATTTTTCATTCTCTGTCCTCCTTTTCAAAATCAACTCAGAGTCCAGACCATGATAAATCTACCTAGGTGGATACAAATGTACAGTACATACTCCCAGTTATGTATGTTGTACCCACAAACTTTATATAATAACTTCACCTGGCCACTATAGTGGACAGCACATTGACAAGCTTATCACTGATGATATATCTACCTAGCTAGAGATACACTTGTACAGTACATACTCCCACTCATGTATGTTGTACCCACAAACTTTACCTCACCTAGCCACTATAGTGGACAGTGTATCTACAAGGCCATCACTGATGGAGGGCAATGTGTTGAAAGTTTAAACAAACAATACTTGTGATCCAAGAACTGTGACAGCACATGTATATATGCAGCCATCCATTGTAGCCTATCAACTACATTGTACTCTGATGGGCAGGTCTATAAACCTAAGACATCAAAGTGTTTGTTCTTTTTAAATATGCACCTTGCACATAAAGTAGACTGCTTTTATCAATTGAGGTTGAGGATTGCTATGCAGGCAACTTTCACCTGCCCTTAACCCAGGACAATTAAGGGGACCCATGTACAATGCATGTATATGTACAGACAGATGGAGAGTAAGAGAAAATGAAGAAACAACCATGATTTTAAACTTTCACATTAATTTTCATTGCCTGCATAGCTGTCTCACTTCTAATACACCAACTGAGGCACAAAAAGAGATCAAGACTGAAAGACAAATGCATGGAAAAATACAAATAATTTCTATTACTTCTTTTATTCATCACAAAACCTTTCCTTTATATGATGCTCTTGAAAGTTGTAGTGCTTCTATGTTGTAATTTGCATCTGACTCTAGATTTGAGCTGGTCCAATTTTGTGCTTTATATTGCATTCGTATGTACAACATGCAATACTATGTGTATGGCTGTTTAAAAGATGCATGTACATAAACAAACAAAGATGGAGAACTTCAAAGTAAAAGCAATTAAGCATGTATGCTATGCTAAACTAATACTGGCTTAATTCCATGCAGTCAACAGCTCACTAGTAAAATTACATATAGCAGCGTGACCGCACCTTACATTGGTCTGCCAGACTTTTCCACACAGTCACCTCTCTTTCTCTCTATCTGTCTGTCTCTCCATAGTGAAAACAGTGGGTTTTCCATTATGGCATACTGGGCATTTTTATTGGGTGTACTTATGTACTGGAAGCCTTTTTATTTTCTGTACTCTGTACCAGCCATTATTTGTACATTTTCTTACTTTCTGTACCTTGTACCAGGGCAGAGTTATTACTAGTACCAGCATATATACCTTCAGTGTACCAGTGTACCTTCTGCAACATGTCTTTGTTTATTTCAAATTGTGCTGTTTCAACAACACACTGGGGAATGTAATATAATGTAATATAACTACACCTGGTTACATCTGGATGTCCAGCAACTTAACAATTTGCTGGTCAGTGACAAAGAGATCAACCACCAGTGGGAAGCAGCCCATGATGTCATGGTTGTACCTGCGCCACCTACACCAAAATACATGTACACACTGACAAAAGTGTCTGATTGGGAGAGATCAGAGCAGCATAGCAGAAGTTTTACATGTTAGGATTCTGTATGTTTTTTCAACAGAAACAAATGTAGCATTACATCACCACACGAAGGATCCCATGTCAAAGAAAAGCATATTTTACAGGTCTGGGGTGACAGAACAAAAGCAACATTTTACAAGACAAGTTTGTAAAGCATAGATCCCCCCCCCCCCCCCATCATTATGTTTGCCCTCATTACTCTGTTGATAGTACTAAATGAGGCACTCATGACCTTGGGAAGTGGATGTAGAAACCAAATTCACTAAAGTGGCCTTGGGACCTTTGAAATTATTTCAAGGCTACCCTCTTTTGAAGCTGTCTAACCCTAATAGAAAACAATAAACCTGTACAAAATAAACGCTCTGGCTCAAAAATTCTGCAGTAATTAAGCAGAAACCAAATTCAGTAAAGTGGCTTTGTGACCTTGGGAATTGACTCAAGGTCACCGATTTCACTACTTGATCTGGATCTTCTACTGCTTATGTTACTTGTTATTCTGGGTGGCTCCCAAGATAGTGACATGACAGTGTCTTAATGAGAGTCTCCTAAGCGATATCAATGTTAATAATTTTGTATATTGGTGATTTTTTTTCCAGATTGGCTGAAGAAAGGTATCTTAAGTATCTTTAGTATCAACCAAAAAAAAGTACATGTACATACATACATGTACATACATAGGGGCCATTCAACCTTATCAGCATTTTAACATTAGTACACAAGTATGCGGGGGGGGGGGGGGGTTCAAGACCAATGTACATTTTCACTTATTATTGAAAATATTGATAAATTTTTGGATCAAAATCAGATTTTTTCAGGCTGTCAGGACCACCTCCACATTCAGTAGAGTGGTAGTTTGGGCCACAAAAATGCAAATTTAAAAACTGCAATACTTTTACACAATCCACAAAGTACATCATTGTATGTGGTGTAATGAAAGCTATTATGATGTTTAATCTGCCACTGCAAAAAATAAAAAAATAAAAATGTTGTTTTTCATAAGGTTTTTTAAAAAAGAACAGGGTTTGTTCAGCCTTTCCACTCATATTTGTATGAGATCCTTTCACTATCAACAAAGAGATACATTTTGTCATGCAAGGAAATTTAACCAAGTTTAGTCACATAATATGTAACAAAACTATGGTCTTAGCATTTATGGACAGTATTTCTGGCAAACTTGTGCAACTCTATGTGGCAAGTTTAAAGCTTTTTTGCCATGTAAATAGTCTGAATATATTCTTATACAATCGGGGAAATGGAGGCACATTGTGTTGACTGTAAAATAATCTGTTATATTGACACAAAATGATTTAGACTAATCATGTATTATATATGATATCAAATCAAATTCACATGTTGAAATATTTTATAGAACATTCATCATTCAATAATTTATGATGTAAAAAAGCTCATAATCACCATGCAAACAAACCCTGTTAAGGGAAATGCATGTGTGGGTTCAGTGTGGTTACAAAATAGTTCTGCCACAGCTAACTGGCCGTAGATCTGATTTTAGTTAGACAGGGTCCACTGAATGTGCAAGTCTGTCTCAAAATGTGCTCAACTGAGGCTGGTGGAATGGAGTGGTGCAGAGGTAGACAACTCCCATGGGATCACTGCATCAGCACTGGACAAGCATGTTTGCACAGCTGTGTGTGTGTGTGGGGGGGGGGGGGAGTAGGCTGACAGAATTCAACTAGAAAAGATTTGCTTCACAGCAACTCTGTCTGGGTGCCTTCAAAATGACAACAGAGTGAAATGCTGCACTTTGCCATATAGTTTAACATAATCTAAATTTCGTGTATTAGCGTAACTTTTATAAATTAAAATGCTAGTACAGCTTTGGTTCTTGGTTCAATGAATGTGGCCATGTCACAAACTTAGAAAGTAAAGTTTGAATAAAACTACTTATTATAATACTTTTGAAGTTATTCAACATTTTAATTTTGGGCATTTGCCTAATTTGCATAAATTAAAAGCCTACAACTTTGGTTTATGTTCCCTTGGATGGGGCTATGCCACAAAGTGGGAATGGCATCTTTATAATAGTTTTGAAGTTTTTCAGGATTTATATTTTGCATATTCATGGTTTGTTGGATGTGGGTTTTCCATAAATGTATAAATTAAAGTTGGAATGACACATTTCTATTTATAATAGTTTTGGAGATATTGGACTTTCAAATTTTTCAATGCCCCTTATTGGCACAATTTGAAATTCTACAACCAATATACTGTCCATTATATTGGCAGGTGTCACAAACCTATATGTGCACATTGAAATGTAGAGTCTGTCTGCGATGGTTTGGAAGACATGGAGCTTTTAAAATTTTACTTCCCCCGGATTTGCATAATTTTAAACATCATGACTATTCCAAATGAGATGCACAATTTCACTGGTTAGGTTAGTCACCATGCCAAGTTTGGTGGTTTTTGCAAAAATTGGGTTCGAGAAAAACTCCTGACCAACTTGGGTCGATATGGGGGGGGGGGAGAAAGACAGAGAGAGTGCTTACTCATACAGTGAAACCTCTCTACAGTGGGTACCCTTGGGACCAGAGAAAAGTGCCCACTGCTCAGAGGTCCAGCCCTTCTGGGCAGTATAGATGAGAACACTGTGAATTCATTTAATTTCGCAGTGTTCTTCGCTTATTTCACTGATGCTTCAAAACCGTGAAAATCAGAACTCAGTGAAATATATTTTTAAGAATGCATTGACTGGAATTATAACAAAAATATTGAATTTAAAGTTTCAGTGAAAGGTCCAAAGTTCCAAAAACCGTGAAAATTAATGCCCGTGAAAATAAATGTATTCATGTACATATACATATACATTATTTATACATGCACATATACATGTTCAGTGTATACATATTGTAATTCAAGGGGATGTGAATACATGCAATACAAAACTGTCTTTGTTCCTTTTTTACCTAAACAAATTTTTAACAGATGCTGTCATGAAACAACATGTACAGGTACCTGTGAACTGACACAAGCACTATTCTTTCTCAGTACTGGCTATGAAGAACAGGCTTCATCTCACTGGTTACAAGAAAATGAATGAAAGTGTCCACACTGAGATGACACAAATCCACACAGTTTCAAAATTCACAAAGTTGTGTGAACAGTCATTGAGGACTGGAAGACCATACTTTGATGGGTCTAGCCAACTCAGCAGGTAGTCTACTTCCAACCCTGGGGTACACTCAGGCTTGTTCTGCCTAGAGGTCCAATGCCTGTGCTCCCTTGGGACTGATAAGCCAGCAGACTCATAGCCTCAGGCAAAAAAGGGGACCAGCTCAGACGCCAGTCTCAAGAATGGTGCACTAAAAGCTCTGTCTACCACTAGTGGGAACTATAGCCTGCCTAGTACATATTGCAGCATGGAGCAGGTCTGTTCTTGCATGAACAGAAAGAGATTCTCTGTATTTTATTGACAACCTCACCACACAGTTGTTGGGAGTGGTCCCCCCCCCCATCCCATTTGCCACAAATCCCAAACCTTCCAAACCATCCCCCCCCCTAGCATGCATGGATAGAAGGCTGCCTATGAGACTCTGTGTCTCCATGGCAACACAGGACAGTGTGGTAGATATTAAAGCAGATAGCCACAGAAATGTTACCACATGTACCCCAAAATGCACAAAACCATTAGAGTTGGTAAGGGGTTTCCCCGTACTGGGGCTTTTTATTTACTGTACTGGCGTACTGGAAGCCCTCTTATTTTACGTACTTCGTACTATCCAAAATTTTGCAAGATTTTTATTTTCTGCAGTACATACTCTAGAAGATAATTACCTGTACCAGTGTACTGAAACCCCACCCCTTACCCCCCTTCACCATTCCTAAAACATCCCCAAACCATTGAAGCATCACCATTTGAACAAACATGATTGACACCCAGTCATAGCACATGACAACCAGTTTAAAGTGATTCTGCCCAGCAGATTTCAGAGAAGTTGCAAAATGTGAATTGTTGATACCATGGAACGCAGACTCCAACGGAACCCCATACTATAAGCTTAGCTGACTGACAAGTCAGCTAAGCTAAAAACTTAGGTACATGTATCTCGGGTACAGGCCTGCCCATTAGTGCACAATGTAACTGTTGAGACTGTAATGGGTGACTGTATATATACTATATTTACTATAATCAACAAACGCATCTAACTGCGAGGCTAAGCATTCATTGGTTATATTTAATTATTTATTCTTCTCTTTATTTTTGCCTAACTTAAAAGTTTTATCAGTTAGTACAAAGTTATTGTATGTCTGCATTATTGTACCCTTCTGCTGGTTTACTGGTATCTTCATGCTACTGGAACTAATTTTGTTATACATTAATTAGCCCACATGGTGTTACTTGATAATGTACGCATAGCTTGCTGGAATATAGACGGTCTTTCTCAAAGAATAGGAGGCCAGAGGCACTGCAAACTTGATCAGGAGCAAATACAAACAGAAATAAATAAATTTGATATTGTGGGACTTCTAGAAACGCACTGTGGAAAAGACGAAACACTGTCTCTGACTGACTATGTTATTAAATCCAACTCGCGCCAAAAAACTCAGAATGCGCACAAATACTATGGCGGCTTAGCAGTTTGCATTAAAAACAGTATCAAACCCGGAATTACAGTGATGCCGGTGAAAAATTCCGAAATATTATGGCTCAGGATGAGTAAAGATTTCTTTAACATGAATCAGGATATCTACATTTCCTTTGTACATATATACATGTGTTGTCACAGTTCTGGACCACAAGTATTGTTTGTTTTAACTTTCAACACATTACCTTCCATCAGTGATGACCTTGTGAATACACTGTCCACTATAGTGGCCGATGAGGTAAAGTTTGTTTGTACAACATACATGAGTGGGAGTATGTACTGTACATGTGTTTCTCTAGCTAGGTAGATATATCATCAGTGATAAGCTTGTCAATGTGCTGTCCACTATAGTGGCCAGGTGAAGTTATTATATAAAGTTTGTGGGTACAACATACATGACTGGGAGTATGTACTGTACATTTGTATCCACCTAGGTAGATTTATCATGGTCTGGACTCTGAGTTGATTTTGAAAAGGAGGACAGAGAATGAAAAATCAGTGGACATGCTGCTCAGTAAGATAGTGCATACATAGAGTATACTGTTTTGTGACACTTTGTGGATATCCTAGTGCCTACATATTACAAGGTCTTGTTATATCTGATCATGTTACTTGTGTTAATTACCCTAACCCCAAAACATCTTACCAGATCTTATAATAGTTTTGTCACCCCCAGGCCTTTCTCTTATGCTAATGAGCCAGTTGCCAAATGTCTTTCCAAGTCTGAATATACTCTTATCATCTCATTATGTTAATGAGGCAGCCACTGAAGGTCTTACCTGGTCTGAAAATTGACTGACTGCCTCTGCTCCTTTCCCTCATGGTCGTAGCATGACTTGATTTCCTCTTACTGGGTCTTACTCACTTTCTCTTTTTCTGACTGGGCAGGAAAAAGATCTTAGACCATCTTAAGAGTCTTAAATAAGATACCATAAGACTAAATTAAAGAAGAAAGTTTGCTTTAAGATGTTTTCTGGGCTTTTAGTGTTTGGTATGATTGATTGTAGGCCCTTGGTTATTATATTGAAAATGAAAAGCAAAGTACTTATGTGCTTTCTTTGGTGTTCTTAAATTTTAGCTTGAGTGTCCTTCAAAGGTCAAACTTAGGTCACTGAACATATGAAACCATGTTGGCCAAAGGGTATTAAGTACCTTGCACGATATCTTGTTTTATTTTTTTATATGTACTTTTAATGTCATATTTTGTCACCAACATTTTAACCACACATATCTTGCTGAATTAAGTGCTTTCATATATTGTGTTTACACCCCATGGCTCATGAGGATGTATAGGTCTCTATCCTAACGTAATGAGTCCCTGTTTCAAAATGGTGGCACAGTTGCTCCCATTCCAGGGCACGATTCACTGAGTATACGCAATCTCACATGGCTATAGAGGGCGTTACCATTGCTCTCTCACTGGGTATCATTGTTTGAGTGATTTTCCTCACCCACAGCAATCCCTCAAGAGAGAAAAATGAGGACTTGTTAGTTCTCAGCCATGCAAGATTCTCTGTTTGCATGATATGTTTGATCCTTTCCTCACTTAAATCAGCCAAAAGCGGCTGGTGGTCAAATGTCGTCTGCTTGAATGTTTTCAACTAATTTCAACAGTAATGAAAAACAATTTGACTAAGCATTGTAGATGAGACCTATCAAGATCACATGACCCAGGTCAACAGCTTTCCTGAGCATGGGTTGGGCATTTAGTGCACTTAGTGCCCAATTAACCCATGCCAAGGAATGCTGTTGACTCAGTTCTAATTGAAGGGGAAAGGGGTTAAAGAACCATTGAGTGATTTAGTTTTGATATTTCATATTGACCCTTTCACTGCCAGGTCAGAGACCGAGTCAACAATTTGCCTTAAATTGGCCATCCTTTGAGTGCAATCGCCCAAAGGCTGGCCAAGGAGAGTTTTTGACCCGAACCACCTTTCGGCATATGGAACTTAATACACGCAGGCACAGTGGAGCTTGCATGAAAGCCAGGTCTTTTTTAAGAGGAATTTGAATCTGGCACTGAAGGCGTCGGTAATGCCTGTAGAACATTGTCTTCGGTCAGTAGGTTTCTTGGATAAGCATGCGAAATTTGAATCGCCTGTATATCATGGGGCGTGTACAGATGAAATTGCCTTTCATTGTAGCGGCATGATAGATGACTGGATGCCTGCTTTTATTTCCATGCGAAATTGGGGAAATTATTCCTTGCGCTTCAGTGAAACAAAGTGAATCTATTTTGTTACAGTAGAGGAAACCAGTAAATGAAAAATAATTTGATATATGACCAGAGGTTCACTACACTTTTCTTTTTTTTTATTTTTATATTTAAATTTGATTTAATGTACATATAGGTTGAGAAGTAGACTGATTGGGTGGGCATCTAAGCTAACCTCAGCCTAATTGTTTCCCTGGCTAGGAGCTACTGGGAGAGGCGTCAATGATGGACGTGGCTTGTGTTAAGTTACCAAAGCTCACAATGGGTCAATATTAGGCAGACAATAGTCTTTGTTTGCGCCATAAATTTTTGCCGGTAAACACCACACATTGAGAGGCAAAATTAGCAGACCAGTATAAGATCATAGAATGGCTACTAAGCAGAGAGGTTTTGAAACGCTAATAAAACTGGTTCATGCTGTAAGGTTCATGATGTAATCAACACGTGCAGCGATTGCCAGCTTTCGTTTGCCAAAACAGATGAGGTTGAACGCAACCATGGTTTCATCACACACCGAAGCATAAAGTGTAAATCAATCTAATTTCCTGTGTTAATTTTCAGGTAAGTATTTTGCCATCACCTGGTGTTCTTATGTGCAGGTTTATACATGTAATGTCAGCCCAAAATATGTATATCTGGCCAAGCTTATCTCACAGAATGGGTCTGTTGTCAAGAGTGACTGGATCGGGTTGCGTGCAGGGAGTTGAAGCCGCGTATAATGTACAAAACACAAAACCAGAACTGCGACCCTGACAGTTGGTGAACATATAATGTTGTCAGTCGGTCTTCATTTTGTGCCCATGCACACTTGGAACCAAGCAGCGTGCATGGCCGTAGGTAGTGTTTATTTATGATGGAGTAGCACCCAGTGAGGTAACAGGTCTTTGAGCAAACAGCAGGTTATAAAAACAATGAAGCAAGGGGCATATTTGCCATATCATACACGGCTTCCTGCGACTCCTACTTTCAACAAAATGGCATTGAAAGTACAGTAATGACACTGTCTTTTCACCGGCTATTTTTATCCTTCCACCTTGCTGGGTGAATTTAAAATGAAAACCTCAGATGGTATAAACACCTTCCACATTGACATTGACTCATCTAGGCTGGAAAACATTTTTATTATTTCTTCCAAAGGAGTGAGGTACAATTAATGGAGGATCACAATTTTCTGAGCAGTTTTGATCGATTGTATTTTTTCAACAAGTACTATCTAAATATTGCCTACATTTCTGTTTTTGTTTTTTTTGTACATTTGGTCGCATTTGAAGGAAACCTAAAATATTTTAAAGGAAATAGTCCTTTACTAAGGTTATTCAAATTTCATCATATGATTCCTCTGCATTAAAAAACTACATGCACAGGGCTGCTTGTTATGCATAATGTAAATGTTAATTTTCTTTTTTTTTTCTTTTCTTTATAAGGGGAAAAATGCAAGCATAGAAAATTCCTGTTATGGCACATGTAGTTGATATTTTTTAAGATTCACCTGTGATGAAGAAAATTTTTAAAAATCTCTGTTAACTGTACTTCTATTCATACATGTATATCCATTACATAGCATGTTTTGAATGTCTTGGAAGAGGACTGTTTTCAGTGAATACTTCTGAACTCTCATGGTGTAGACTAGCTGACTCATCAGCTTTCCTCAGTGCACTTTTGGCAAGATGAATCAGACTGAGGAAAAGGAAGGCTGTCAACCTGGGCTGTTATTTTGTTCGGTCTCAGAAACATGCCCAGCAAGCCATGAAGGTGGGCCCAATGTTGGGCCTACGTAATGTAACATTGGCCTATTTTTCAAGGTCACAGGTGGCAATTCGCATTCAGTAAGTGTTCGTACACCTCAGCATGTTTCAGATTTGATAAATGTGGTCTTTGTTGACTTCTGGGATGGAGACAGCCTTGCATTATTAGTTACAAGTGTGGCCACTTAAAGCTCTCATGGAGACTGGCATAAATATTTCCAGGGTAACAACAATCAGCCTCTGAAAAAGTGAACCTGAGCCCTCCCCCTTCCTCTTGACAATAGGCCAATGCATAATTTTGCTCTGACATTCTGGAATTCAATTTCAGTCCCATCACCAACCTGCAGGTGTCTTAATTATGGATAGGAAAGCAGTATTCAAGTGGTATTTATATGTCAAAAATGCATGTGTTTTGGCTGTGGTAAATGGCAATAAATTCAAAGCCACCAGGTGGTGTGATCGGTGCACTTTACATGCAAGCCAGGTTGCTCATAATTTACAAAGCTCAAGGATGCTGTTCAGGGGGCTGAGATATAGGTTGAGCATACAATACTAATGTTGGGGAATGTATGATCGGGCCATTGTTGATTGAAGATGGTGCATTCTGTGGCTCAAAATCCACCCACTGCTTTTCATGATAGATGTGTATTAAATCGGCCATACAGTGGGCCTAGATAAGCCGGAATGGAAATTGTGATGTCACTATTATGTCTCCCCATGTACCCATGAGGGGACACATCCATATCTTCTTCTTCTTCTTCTTCTTCTTCTTCTTCTTCTTCTTCTTCTTCTTCTTCTCCTCCTCCTCCTCCTCCTCCTCCTCCTCCTCCTCCTCCTCCTCCTCCTCCTCCTCCTCCTCCTCCTCCTCCTCCTCCTCTTTGTCTGCCTCCTATTCTTCCTTCTCCTCCGCCTTTTCATCTTCCTCTTCCTTCTCTTCTTCCTTTTCTTCACCTCCCCTTTCCCTTCCCCATTCTCCTCCTCCTCCTTTTCCTCTTCTTCCTCCATCTCTTCTTCTCTTTCTTCTTCATCTCCTCTTCCTCTTCTGCCTGTTTCTCTTCCTCTTCTTGTCCTCTTGCTCTTGCTCTTCCTCTTCACAAAACATAATAACTCCAGATATTTTTAAGGTAGGGCATTCATATTTCACAGGATTATAATCCAGTATAAGGGCTCCGTCAAGTTTGAAGATGGTTGACCTTGACCCCATTCCCAAGGTCATAGAGCCACATTAGTGAATTTGGTATATATGCATGATAACAAACAGTTTTTGAGCTGGAACTTTCATATTGCACGGATGATAGTTCTGTAAAAGGGCTTGGTCAGATTTGAAGATGGGTGACCTTGACCCTGTTTTCAAGGTCACAGAGCCATGTTAATGAATTATTCAACACATCAGGGCAAACAAGATAGCTCCAGAAGTTTTTGACCTAGGGTTTTCATATTGCACAGGATTATAGATCTCAATAAGGGCTTGACAGCAAGTTCTAGTTTCAGTTAAGACTATCGGCACATTCATTCAACATGCATTGTAGATTTTTGGCCTTTTTGGGGGGGGGGGTGGGTGGGTGTTTTTTTTTGGCAATTTTTTCTTGAAAAGTAAGAACCATTTATGTCAATGAAATTGTTGTCATTGTATTTTAAAATGTATTTCCCCTTCCCTTTTTTTAAATCAATCGTGAGTGGAGGGCGACAATCCAAGCTTCATCTTTCATATTTCAAATGGGCAACTAAGGTGTCTGCATGCTTACATGTTGTTTGTGAAGTGGACCAGAATGACCAAACAATAGGACACTCACTGTGTTGACATCAGCATCTGCTTCATTTTCTTGTGTGGGAACTTGATTACATTATGTTATGATATAAGACTTCATCCAGAGGACACACAATGGGGATGAGCATTTAATTGCCAGTTGTCTCTACAAGAGTTAGTACTCTGGGGATGGTATATTTCTCTTTACTACTGACAGTTATTACATTTTCACAACGCCTCAATTCCAGCTGTTGGAGGTTTGACATTGTAAGCAAGTTTTTGTGTAAATTATACTGAAAGCCGTGATAATCTAACAGCAGCTTGCGTTTTACTCTGACCAGTGTAAATAGCAGTACAGTGGCCTTCCTCGAGGCCCCCGGGTCAAAGGCCACATTCTGGATACCCTAGGCCACATTCTCATGCAACATGCAGATATCCTATCTGTAATATAGTCCACCTCTCAAAGGACTACCTTTCTAATGTGGCCACTTTTCTAGTACAGTAGGGGTGGCCTTATTAGAGGGGGAGGAAGGGGGGCACTGTGGTATTGTCAGGAGAGACGGAACACTTGAATTGCCTTTAAAGCAGACCTAAGGCTCTGCAGGCACGCAGATTGGTCTGTTTGGCAGGCAAACACTTGAATTGGGAAAGAGACATAATTAACACCAAATAGTTACCCAGTAAGTAATTTGGTATGCAAATAGCCAACTCATAACATATGATCAATAAGACCTCTGTTGAAACGAATGACAATTAATATATAGAAGAGAAGTGCCAAGCTTTCTGTGATAACATGAGACTCCTCTTCCTTCATTGCAGCAACATGTACAAGCCACTCCAAAGGAAATATATAGCTGGTACAGTGCAGGTCTATAATAACAAGGTGGACCTTTGGTGTATAAACATGTAATCTATTTAACTTGCACTGTTTATGTGTACACTAAATCATGTAACACTTGCATAAATGCATTTACAATTCACACAAATTGAGTAGCGCACATATAAATTGGTTCATCCGCCATTTTAATCGATTACTGCATAAGTTCAGTTGATTTATGACTGGCTCGGTAGGACATTTATTCTCCAGTCAAATGAACTACATTGTAACACACTTACACACAAAATGACTGAACAAACGCTTTACTTGATTTAACATATGCATTAAATAATGTTCTCTTATAGGTTGATAAAAGGAGTTAATACATACATGAAATAGTCAGTTATCTTTCGTTTAGCTAATGAAATGTTCAAAAAGTTGTCAGTCAGCTGACCTTAAACTCATCTGTCATCTGTCTCTCCACAAAATCCCATTTTTTACTTCTCCAAATCTTTGGCAAGATCCAATTCATGTTTGGTTGGAATGATTTTTGGGTGGGTTTGTGCCAAGTTTGTTCAAATGGTTATGCTTCAGTGTTTTTTTAAAAAAAATCCCCTAATTTATTTTTGAACTTCTTTTCTTTTTTTTTTTTTTTTTTTTTTTTTTTTTTTTTTGTAGAGCAGCAAAGTCTGATATATTGGCTTATATCTTGGCAACAGTGGACCATAAGTGTGGTCCCATGGTTGCTTTTAATCCAGAGTAGGAAAGTGCCTATGGGGCTTATTTTGGTGTTCTTAACTTTTACCTTGAGTGATATTAATAAATTGGAACAGATCTTTGGTGACCTTGACCATATTCCCCAAAGTCACAGAGCCATTTTAGTGAATTTGGTTTTCATGAGATAAGTTAAACAGTTTTTCCTATAGGCCTTTCATATTACACATGCCTGTAGTCCTGCATATATAAGGTCTGGGATCAGGTTGGAGATGGATGACCTTGACTCAAATCCCAAAGTCACAGAGCCATTCTAGTGAATTTGTTTTTTCACACAATAACTTGACAACTTTTTGACAAAGGTCTTTCAAATTACAGGTGATTATAGTCCTTAGTAAGGTCTCAGATGAGTATAAAGATGGGTGACCTTGACCTAAGGTCACGGAGCCATTTTAGTGTGAATGTGGTTTTCATTGGATAAGTTGAAAAGTTTTTAACGTAGGCCTTTCATATTGCACACCATTTTTGTCCCACATACTAGAAGATTCATTGATGATCGATCTACTGTTAACAACAGGGATAAGATCAAGAAACATTGGAAGGAAATTTTACCCAAAAGAACTCGTATTGAATAAAGAAAATGAGAGTGACAATAAGGCAATTTTCCTTGATCTTGAAATAGGGATTGACAACAAACAGTATATGACAAAGATTTTTGACAAATGAGAACAATTCAAATTTGACATAGTTTCGTATCCTGATATCACCGGAAACATTCCAGAGAATCTAGCCTATGGTGTGGTCATTGGAAAGGTTTTACGCATTAGCAGAAACACATCACAAATAAATGAGTTTGTAAGGAGAATAAGATTATTGATGAAAAAACTATGCCACAAAACCAATGACACCAAAAAGCTATATAAAACTGTTGAACTGTTTCCATAGATATAGAACAATACTGACAAAATACAACACTCATTCCAAGATACTAATAGATTATATAATAATCAATAGACTTAGGTAGGGCTACCATAGAAGTGGTGGTGTGGCGATAGTTGGTATCCCATAAAGTTAACTTAAACCCACCTAGAGATTTTCTCTAGTCTGTCTACAGTCAGAAACAGTCATTCATTGTTGGCTCCTCATATTTCATCACTCGGGTGTAGAGGTGACTAAAGTCAATTACCTTAAACACGCACTTCATGATCATTGTTAGTTCACAAGTGTAACATACTAGAAATGTCTGTACATCTGTTCATTGATCCATCTTGTCAACGTTATCACGATATTTAAAAAAATATTTACTTTAACTGTACCAAATTTTTGGTAATAATGGACAAGGTTCCTATCGAAAACCAGATTCCTCTTATTATTTTCAAACTTTTTAAAAAACTTTTTGAAGTATTTATTTCAATATCGGCTGAGTGGTACACAAAGGGATGAGGTCACCATAATATCTAAAAAAAATATTCATTATAGCTTTACTTAATTTTTGTCACAGAAGAACCTTATGATGGACAGGTTCCTATTGAAAACCATGCAGCTTCCTTTTATTATTTTTAAACTTGTTACAAAACTTTTGAAGTATGTATTTGCAGGCCATCTGGGTGGCGCACAAGTGGGCAGGGTACCATAATATCTCTAGAAGGATTCGTCACAGCTTCATCCATTTTTTTGGTGCAAACACCATATTATGGCACCTGTCTTAGATAGAAGTTACCTACAAATACTTCCATGTATCACAGTCGAAGTCTCAAAAATTTGTTTAAAATATGCAGAATTGAGGGGAAAAAGATTGTGGGCACCAAGAGTAATCCAGTAGCAGCAGATTCTCTTTATTCTTAACCAATCAATACATATCTAAAAATATACATAATTGAATAAGAGCAGAAACAATAGGCCAAGGGGGCTCATATTAAAACATCTGAGACGTTGCTGCTATAAGAGCCCCTATATGATTGAAACAGATGATATTAATAATCCATTCTGTGAGCGCAATTTTTTTCAAGTTATCATTGATAAACCTACATTTGTCATACTGTTTTCATAAAACTTCATATTGACAATTTTAAGCTGTGCACATTGTTGTTATGTAGAGATCCCAACAATTCCAAAAATGTAATATAAAACTTAGATATGAATACCTGCAAAAAAAAGCATGAAAAAGAGAGGGCTGACTATAAAGTGAAGATCTTCTGCATGGAACCTATAGTGCTTCACGTCGTTACTCCTGAATTGTTGGTTTCCAGCTAGTCATTGTCAGGGGGTGGCATAATACTGCATCTGTTTGACAACGACGGTCTAGTTGATATGACGTCTTGCTTTTCTTGGAAATACGCAGCTATACAGTACTTTACTTATAGAAAGGTGAAGCTGTAGCATTGAGACGTATCAGGTAATACCCATTTACGTGGTACGGTCTGACTCCCACGTTGCCCAGGGCCTTGTTTCTGATTCGCTGAATGCGAGCTTGATGACGGCACCAACAACATCGTTGATGCGCTGGACTCCAAAACAATCACCGGCACCATTACTAAGGGGTTGTATGCTCAGAACAAAAAGAATGCCTTCTTCAAGTTATACAAGGTTCTTGGTTTCATTTTGCTGCATATTTTGTTTTCATAGTCCGTGGCTTACTACACCAGTTCTTGTACATTTCCCCCTGCAGGTGTGCATGATTGAGTAACATCTATAGCTTAACAGCCTCGTTACCCCACCAGGAAACACCACATCAAATCTTCCTGCACCAAAGAATCCCACTCACCCTGCGTGTCCAGCAGCTCAGTTACGTTCTGTCAACTATGTTAACCCTTTTGGTCACAAAGTGTCCCATCAACCCTTCCTGTCACAAACAGCCTCATTAACCCTTCCTGTCACAAACAGCCTCGTTAACCCTTCCTGTCACAAATAGCCTTGTTAACCCTTCCTATCACAAACAGCCTCATTAACCCTTCCTGTCACAAACAGCCTCGTTAACCCTTCCTGTCACAGCCTCGTTAACCCTTCCTGTCACAAACAGCCTCGTTAACCCTTCCTGTCACAAACAGCCTCGTTAACCCTTCCTGTCACAAACAGCCTCGTTAACCCTTCCTGTCACAAACAGCCTCGTTAACCCTTCCTGTCACAAACAGCCTCGTTAACCCTTCCTGTCACAAACAGCCTCGTTAATCTTCCTGTCACAAACAACCCTTTAACATTGTTAATCAAGTTTTTGAATGGTGCATATTGTTGGAGAAGTACATGTCAGCTAGGCCTCTGACATATTGCACATGGTGAAAGTCCTCTTTGAGAGCTGAGATGACACTCTAGTTTGGAAAAGGAAAGTGTTGATCTATTGGTCTTTATCAAATGGAGAAGATTCAATGTGGCAGAAGATTTCAACTATATTTCTGTTATACATGCATGTATATATATATATATATATATATATATAGGTCACAACGAACTAGTCGGACATTGTATATTTATCAGCGTGTGGCCACTTGCCCTGATATAGTCATATTTGTATGAATGTGCGCAATACCATAAATGTACTTATTTTTGTGTGTATATTTTCATGATTGTATTTCAGGCAATTACCTGAAGTTGTAATTTCACTATGTGGATGTAGTTCCTGCTAAATTACTATTTCATTGTGTTTTTCATTATCAGTTTTGTGCCATCAGGAAAATAAGCAAAAATAGAAATACAGCAAAATAAAGTGAACATGCATGTACTCTACATGTGGTATGAGAGTAAAGTTACATGTACTCTACATGTGGTATGAGAGTAAAGTTACATGTACTCTACATGTGGTATGAGAGTAAAGTTACATGTACTACATGTTTTTCAGAGCACAAAGTTGTGATTGACATTTGCCTGTTTACAAGACTTCCTTAACCTCCTTCTTTCAACAAAACGTGTTTTAAGAGTACATTAACACTCCTGTATACATGTATATCCCCATGTATAGCCACTGATCAAGTTTGTTATTACACATGCGTATAACACAGAAAATTATCCCATGCTCCATGGCAAACTGCAGAGCAAGGATTTGGTTCACGTACATTTATCCTTTATTTTTGAGCACAATTTGTCTGGGTTTTTTTGAGAGAGAGAGACCACTCTGATGAGACCACCTGCCTTTTAAGCTCATGTAGATCAGATTCCCAGTGCTACCTTCCCCATGTTAATGCATCTCTGATGTAAGATAATCTGATTTATGAGACCAGTTTTGGACTTGAGCTAAGAGGGCAGTCCCTCAAAGAAGGCCGTACCACGTACATACTGTAGGCTTGGGCTGGAACTATTCATCAATACATTGATGTACCATGATACACCTATGTAACTTTGTGTACATGTACTCTGTATCACTATGGAAAAATAGATCATGATACATGTCGTAATGGAATTTTCAGACAATAACACCAAAAAAAAAAATCACAATGTTTTTCTTAATTCCAATTGTAATTGAGAAAAATTGAATGAGAATTGACTGAAAACAAATTGATTATCAAGATAGCATACAATAGCTTTCCTCAACAACCCATGCCAATTAGGAAAGATGTTAACTCTTTCAGTGGCAGCTGCATAAAGTCGAAGTACTAATTGAATGAACTTCTCTGAACTATGGAATGGATACTATATTGATATTCTCTGTGAGAAGGCCTTTCATTCAAGTACCAGCATGCCTATAGTCTCATAGAATATAATGGCCCAGGTCAACAGCTTTCCTAAGCATGCTTTGGGTACAGTGCCAAGTAAAGCTGTTGACTCAGTCCAAAACTTGGTACTGAAAGAGTTAACTGAGTCTTAACTGAAAGGGGGCGATGTTTAAACGAAGGTTCTGGGGAGCAGTACTTGTTCCCAGGTGAATGACTTATGAAATTCTCTGCTGACTTTTACTGTCAGTGGTAAGAGTATTTTGCATGAATCATGTTGATTGGTTCAACAAGAGTTAACTATGATATATCATAGTCAGGAGAACCATGTCTCCGTCCTGACATGTGTGGGTTCCTGTGAAAAGTGTTTTGAGTCACCAGTTAACCCATTCGTTGCTAGGTTGGAGACTTTTATAAAGTCAGCAGCTTTCTGGGCCTGCTTTAACTCTTCTATTGCCAAATATGACTTCAGTCATAGTGCTTAAGAAGAAATTCTCTGAATTACCAAACTGATAATATATCATTATTCCTTGTAAAAAGGCCTATCAAGTACCTGCATGCCTCTTGCCCCATACAATACAATGGTCCAGGTCAACAGCTTTCCTCGGCACGCTTTGGGCACGTTGCACCCAAAGTGCACCAAGGAAAGCTGTTGACCTGGAATGGTCCTCTTTTCTCTGCAACTAGAAGCAGTCTGTTGAATCTGGACTCGTTATATAATTCAGATGATCTTGACTGTTGTTGCTAGTGCCAAAAAGCTGGGTATAATCATGTTGCTTAGCTTGGCAGAAAGTAATCACAACTCAATACAATAGTCACCAGCATGGTGATCAAATTGATTTACATAAGTTAAATTGATACTGTATGAGAGCCATAAAATTATTTTGGGAAATTTTTCTTGTGCATTTCAGAAATTTCACTGCCAGCATTCATCTGCATCGTCAGTGGTACATGTGTGTTGGTGCTTGCCATTGTGGTCTACTGTACCTGGCGTTGTTGGCAATCGAAGCACGAGAGCAGTTCTGCATTTAGCACCCCAGGGGTCTCTCCGGTGTCTTCACGAAAAAGTCTCAGTGTCAAAATAAGCCAGAGCACGCCAGACTTGGCAGACGACCTGAAGGGAGACTTGAACCATGACATTAATGGCAAAGGCTTCAAGACTGTGTTCCGACAAACCACCCTGCCAACTGTGCCGCAGCGCCATCAGTCGTTCCAAAGACAGCTGTCCCATAAACTGGATTACATGTCCAACACAGATTTCCCTGTTCAGAAAGTGCAAAGGAAAACACAGCCCGAACTTGGCCAAATCAAGCCAGAACTGTACCATGACAGTGTTGGAAAAGACAGCAATCCTGTGGCCACTCAACATGTGAAAACTTGTGGCAAACTCCACTTTGCACTTCAGTACTCCCACGAGCAGCAGACTCTCATTGTCACAATCTTAAGAGCAGAGGGTCTGCCGGCCAAAGATTTTTCAGGCACGTCAGACCCATATGTTAAAGTTTACTTATTACCGGATCGGAAAAAGAAGTATCATACTAAAGTCCATCGAAAAACCCTTAATCCGCAGTTCAACGAAACTTTCCGATTTGTGGTGCCCTGTAGAGAGTTGATGGAGCGTGTTTTACAGTTCAGTCTCTATGACTTTGACAGGTTCTCCAGACATGACTTAATAGGAATCGTGCTTGCACGAGAGCTGGGCAAAGACAGAGACTTGTGTAATCAGCAGCAGTATAGCATGGACATATTGTGTGTAGCCCAGGTACGTATCAACGTGTGGTGCATGGTGCATGTGCACTTGTTGGTGCAAGTGATGGATGCAATACACATGTGTGATCTGGGAAATCCAATAATTTGTCCCAGTTCAAGGTATTTGGCACAAGATAATTTTCTCGTTTTCTGTTCCACAGGAAATATTTTCGTTTGTGTCTCACAGTTTATGGGGAACAATTATTTTTCCTTGTGCACAAAAGACATAGACACAGATGAGAATTTGAGCACTGCAAAATTATATACATGTACAAAGCCCATGCCTTCATGTACATAATACAGAGAAACCCCGTGTCTATTAATGTTTCCCACACAAACCACCCCAGAAGGGCAACAGCATACAACTTCGTCTACTTTATTGTTTTAGTTTTCTTGCTCAAATCATCCAAAAGTGTCCAGATGTAAAATTGTCTGCTTTAATGTTCTTGGTAATATATTCCATGTTAATAGTGGATTTTTTTTTTTGAGGGTCCGTCGTCCATCGTCCGTCCGTCCGTCGTCCACAATTCACCTTTTCGACTTCTTCTCAAAAACCGTCAGCCAGATTCACTTCAAACTTGGTGGAGATGTGCCTTGGGTGGGTCTCTACCAAGTTTGTTCAAATGGTCACGGTCCAGTGATTTTTGGATTTTTAATGAATTTTTTTGTTCTTTTTTGGGTAAATCTTAAAAAATCTTCTTCTCTGAAACCGCTCACCCAATTGCTTTGATATCACACAGGAACACTCCCTGGGACTCTTAGTTCTTAATTTGTTCACCTGGTGGCGCTGCAATTTTTTCCTAATTTTTTATGAATTTTTGTGTGTTGTAGCTATTTTCGACTTCTTCTCCAGAACCTTCACTCAGATTAAGCTGAAACATGGTGGATGTGTTCCTTGTAGAAGGGTCAAACAAAGTTGTATACTATGTGGGAATGCTGCGGATTCCTGATTTTTAACAATTTTTTTCAATTCTGGTACTTGTCGGTCAATGCAGCTTTCCTATTGATTACTATGGAAGTCAATGAGCATTCCAATGCGAATTCACATTTTCGACTTCTTCTCCAAAACCGTCATGCAGATTAACTTCAAACTTATTGGCAATGTACGTTGGGTGAATTTCTACCAATTTTGTTCAAATGTTTATGCTCCAGTGATTTTTTTATTTTTAATGAATTTTTTTGTTCTTTTTTTTTGGACAAATCTTAAAAGATCTTGTAAGTCAATGGGCATTCTAATGCTAATTCACAGGACAACTGACACGAAATTTACTGTTTACTTGATAACTTGAGATCTGTTTTGAGTTAGCTACACGTTAATTATTCTGTATGAAGGTCATGCTGAGACAGTACATGAATGACCTTGACCTCGTTTGTGGGGTTCCAGTGCAATATACATGAATTTTACTCTTCATTATAAGTTGAGAACTACTTGAACTTTGATGTTGCACATGTAAGTGTTCTTCTATAAAGTTCAGACTTACTCAGAACATGGTGTCCTTGATCCTTTCCCAAGTTCATAGAGCTGCAAGTATGATAAATGTCAAGATCAGCTGAGGCATGGGCTGTTCACACAGCCTTCTTGTTGCTGAGAATTGTTGACAAGACCTGTCATGATATCAGGCCCCAGTCAGTAGCTTTCTTCAGCACAGGCTGGGTACCACCCGACCCAGTCACCAGCGGCAGCTGTTGACTGAATCTGGTTTCAAGCCCAGAAGTGCTTACATTTTATTGTCACATTTTACACCAGGTCAACAGCTTTCCATGACAGAAGTTGGACAAGGTTTTCTCAACCCCAGCCAGGGTAAGCTGTTGAGCCTGTGTCATCCTGGCCAGTAAAGAGCTGATGTGATTTTTACCCTTCGGCCTTATGAGGCCGACGGGTATTGTCGTACCCGGTGCCGTCCGTCCGTCCGTCCCGTGGTCTGTCGGTCCCTTGGTTTTACCACAACTTCAGAAATTTTTGAGACAGGACCTTCAAATTGCACATATTACACTTCTATATGGCCTAATTTGTGTGCAAGCATAGTTGACCTTGACATAATTCTTAAGGTCACACAGTGGTCACATGCTAAGCAACGTTACCGCTCTAACTATTGAAAGCCTGCATCTAGCAATCTAACTCTTACACACAAGAAGCTTAATAGAGTGATCTAGAAGCCTATTGAAAATTGAGGTCATAGCTTTATATTTGACCTACTTTTTGAGGTCAAAGGTCAAGTAAACAATGGCGGTATTGGTATAAGTAAGGAAGTCCTTAAGTCAGTTACATGAAATTTTATACACACATGGATCACAACCAAAGAATGTGTCATGAATCAAATGTAGGTCACTAGGTCAAGTATCTGGGTCACAGTGACCTATTCATTGAAATTTTGTTAATAAGTATAACTTCAGAAGCTTTTGAGACAGAACTTTCAAATTGCATATGATAGTACGCCACTGCAAGCGTAATTGACCTTGACCTAACTTTCAAGGTCACACAGTGGTCACAATTTTGCTGATTGACATTGTGCATCTAGAAATCTTAATCTTAAAACAAAAGAAGCAGCATAGGGTGATCTAGAAGGCTATTGAAAGTCAAGGTTATACCTCTATATTTGACCTAATGTTTTTGAGGTCAAAGGTCAAGTGTACAATAGTAGTATTTGTGTAGGTAACTATACCTGATACTATGGGACACTATTCCTATTCACTTACAGCAAAAGAGATTGAAGGCGGCGGAAGGGTACTGCGTACTTTGAAAGGTATTTTTACCCCTGGGGTCTTAGTGGCTGATGGGATATCCATCTATTACCCCTTAGGATATATTAGCCAATGGAACAAGTTGAGCTATTTTCATGATACATGTCCTGTAGAGGGATCTTATTGTAACCCTGGCTGAGTTTGACATTCAGCAAACTTAAGTGATGTATTTTCAAGGTCATCAGCAGTCATCATATTTTTCCCTTGTGGATGCAATAACTTGTAAGCAAGTAAGTAATTAGCTGCTATCAGGAAACTTGTACTCTTTGGAAGCTTGGCAGAGGTTGACATTCAGTGACCTTGACCCATTTTCAGGGTCATCAGGGATCATTATATTTTGACTCTGGCCAATGGGATCTTAATGTCCTTTTAAACATAATCTGTTTTCCTATGTGAGGCATGGAAGATATCCATCCAAATGGAGTTTATGGAACATGTATAGCTTTAAAGTTTCCGCTACATATTTTCAAGTTTCGTTTTGTGCAAAATGATCAGTCATGTGACAGCTTTCAATCATACATGACACATCATATGCCAGACATTTTGTGGACTTGCCTGTAAAAACAGGTTTGTTTTGAAGTGGCAAAATGGACTACTGGTATATACAGACATGCCATCAAAGGCACACCATGTTCCAACGTCCATTGTGCAAATCCAATCTTTTTGTTCAAGGTAAAAGGAATGAATGATGATCAGAATACATGTTTTGACCACAATGAGTGGACAGCGCATTCAAAATATGTTCCCTTTCCCATTGAGATTGTATATATTGCAATTACAGGGGATGTTCCATTAAATATATTGGATGCAAATTTGCCCTGTGTCACGACCAAGGATTGTAGAGGGTAGTTACTTGTGACCGTTTGTACTTTTAAAGTCAGGAAAACCTAATCAATCAGTCAGATTAGCATTGGGACACAATTTGTATTTTTTTCCTTTGGAATGAAGGGGGGGAGGCAGGGAGGGGGAAAAGTCATTAAAAAGTAGATGCAATAAATTTGGGTGTAGAAAAAAGGAAAGATTATTCATGCATTGAATGTAGGTAATTTTACATGATGGTTACATGACTATTACATAAAATCTGGCTCCCTTTTTCCACGGGGACACCAAATTTGTGATAAATATCTGACATCAATGGCCAATGGTACACTCAGTGGCCACAGGAGATTTTTGTATTGCACCCGGTAATGGCCCCCTGGGTCATTTGGGGTCTAGACTGAGGTGTCATTTGAGTGGCTTTGGCCAAATTCCCAAGGTCACAGGGCCACTTCAGTTAATTGACTGTTCACACGATCATTCAATAACTGCGTTTCTTTGGGTAGGACTTTATATTGCAAAGTCTGGTGATTTTCTGTAAGGAATAGGTTGCAACTGGTCAGGGTACATTTGGTGACACTTCTCCAATTATAAAGTAAAGGCACCATATTTGTAAGTTTTAATTTGTGGGTGATTCCTTTGATTATTTTGACATCAGACTTTAATATTGGGTGCACGGTTGGCTGAGCGGTAAGACGCTCGCCTTTCACCTCTGCGACCCGGGTTCGATTCACGTCCTGGGCAGCATGTGGAAAAAGTTCCTACCACTTTAACCGTGCACGGTGGTTTTCTCCGAGTTCTTCGGTTTCCTCCACTAGGCAAGGTAGGACGTATACGCTAACATCTGTGCCATGGAGAGTGACTCGATAAGTCAATGCTTGACTTCTTTCACAATCCATGTAAAACAAATGTGTCTGTACTTTTTTAATATTGCATGAAGATGCTGCTCTGTCAAGTTTGTAACAGGACTGCTAGGTCCAAGGATCGTGCTTGGGTGACCTTCACTTCTAATTCCCAAGGTCATGAGACTGTTAGCCCCACAGACAGGGTTTAGGTCCCATGTCATTCAAAGCTGGAAGTGACCATTTGCAATTCAACCAGCTCAGTTATCCTGGTAACGAGAATAAAACAAAATGTTTTATTACTTTTATGGACAAGTTTGATGGAAAGGAGAAAAAAAATCAAAACTATGAAACCTAGTGATGACAAAAAAATGCAGTTTAAATTAAACTCTTTATGCTTGAGCCATGCTCTTGCCCAGAACAGTTCTTTACATGGTAAGTTTTATCAATGAATGTTTCTGTGTTATTATAATGGGAGAAAATTGTACAGTGAAACCTGTTTTGAGAGACTGCCCCTGGTGCATCCCAAAAGTGGTCACATAAAGCAGGTGTTCTTCCAATGGAGGCTTGACCCTTGCACCACCTGGCCAACAACTTTCCTCTGCCTTGGAAGAAAATTGCATATCGGTGCATCATCAAAGACTTTTCAGGAAAAGTTTGCCTTTCTAAGACCATCACAACTATTACCTCCAAAGAGAATGGATACAGACATAGTGGTATTTGTGAATTGATTTTCATGCATTCAAAAGTTTCACTGACCTTGTACAAAATAAGTAGATTTTTTTTTTTTTTTTTTTTGCTTTGAAAGTGGTCTTTTGGGGGTCCTTTTCATGTGGACACTGGTCAGGTTCAGCAGGTGGTCTCCCAGTGGAGGTAAATGACCATTAGAGGGTGCTGTTGCACAGGAAAAGTGGTCACAAAAGGCAAGTGGTCTTCCAAGGGACAGGTCTCTCAAAGCAGGTTTCACTGTATTTGATATTCTGTGAGCTAAACAAAGGACCAAGCTTCATTGATTATACCCAACTGAGATACTGAGATGACTTGCTTTATTCTTGTGAGTATAATGATGGACCTCTGTAATCAATTATATGTCAGTGACTTTGACCTAGTTTTCAAGGTCAGGGGGCAACTTGAGCAAACGTTTCCAGGTGATTGTCCAAGAACCATCCAGCTGGGGATTTAATTCTGATCTTATGTTGAGATTGCAATATTGCACATGATTGACCTTGACCTTATTCTCAAGGTGATGTGTATGTTTATAACTTTTTGTTTTGCTGATAAGTTAATTCAGAGCTTTTCAAGGTGGGACTGTGATACTGCTGCACGAAAGCCATGTATTGCTTGTCAATATGTGACCTTGACTGTCAAAGGTCCCAGGAAAGCTGTTTTTCATCGAGTTTCCAGGTCATAAACTAGAACAGACTGATTTTCCAACAGAAAATCAAATGTCTCCCGGTGGAACACTTACGTCTCTGAATGAGCTACAGGTGATAACAAATTACAAATGACCAAGTTTGCTTGAAAATTACAATCCTATTTTAGCTCTCACCTAGATACATTACTCTAGCAATTTTCATCAAGTTCTTCAAGACTTATTGCAGAGAAACCAATTTCACATAAATGACCCTGTGACCTTAAAAACTAGGTCAAGGTCACCCAAATACAATCCCAACCTTGGTCTTACCTTGATACAAAAGCCTACCAAGTTTCATCAAATTCCATCATGTTCTTCATGACTTATCGAACGGAAACCAATTTCACATAAGTGACCCAGTGAACTTGAGAATTCGCTCAAGGTCATCCAAATACAATCCCAACCTTGGTCTTACCTTGATACAAAAGCCTACCAAGTTTCATCAAATTCCATCATGTTCTTCATGACTTATCGAACGGAAACCAATTTCACATAAGTGACCCAGTGAACTTGAGAATTCACTCAAGGTCATCCAAATACAATCCCAACCTAGATCTTGCCTAGATACATAATCCTACCAAGTTTCATCAAATTCCATCAAGTTCTTCAAGACTTATCGAATGGAAACCAATTTCACATAAGTGACCCTGTGAACTTGAAAATTCGCTCAAGGTCATCCAAATACAATCCCAACCTAGATCTTGCCTAGATACATAATCCTACCAAGTTTCATCAAATTCCATCAAGTTCTTCACGACTTATCGAATGGAAACCAATTTCACATAAGTGACCCTGTGAACTTGAGAATTCGCTCAAGGTCATCCAAATACAATCCCAACCTAGGCCCTGCCAAGATACATAATCCTACTAAGTTTCATCAAATTCCATCAAGTTCTTCACGACTTATCGCACGGAAACCAATTTCACATAAGTGACCCTGTGACCTTGAAAATTAGGTCAAGGTCATCCAAATACAATCCCAACCTAGGTCTTGCCTAGATACATAATCCTACCAAGTTTCATCAAATTCTGTCAAGTCATTCAAGACTTATCGCACGGAAACCAAGTGTTGAAGAACCTGAACAACAAGAAGAAGAAGAAGAAGCGGAAGAAACGGGCACTAAACCAATATGTCCCCCGGCTTCCACCGGGAGACATAATTTGAAACTGGGAGACTTCATCTGTGAAATTAGATGTTAAATTACATATCTTGCACCAGATGCACAGCATTGATAACTTTCAGTTCGACTGTAGACCACACCTAGAAGGAATTTATTATCAACCACCCTTCAGCCCAACTGAATGTCAGCAGTCATAAGCATTTGGGTTTGACAATAAAAGGCCCCATCTCAAATGGAACGAACAAAGTAACCAAATTGTTTTAAAAGCAACAAAGCAATTGAATATGAAATCTCTACAGTGCATTTTGGACCGCAAGACATTGGAAATTACCTGCATATCTTATGTGTGACCTATTCTCGAGTAGGCCAGTGTGGTATGTGGGATGGCTGTTCACAGGATGATGAAAACTGTGTGGAAAACGTTCAGCTTGTAGTCACCAGGGCAATGGAAACTACTCAAACAGTAAAACTATATGAAGAAATTGGATGAGAGACACTTTCGAAAAGTCGTGAGAAATCCAAATTGATTCAGATCTACAAAATTGTTCATAATCTAACACCAAGTTGTCTGCGACATATCTTTCCAAATATTCCTTTGCCTGATATGAATTTCAATTATAACACTGGCAGGTGGCTCTGTTTACCACACTTTACGGCTCGTACAGATCCATTTGATAAGTCCTTTTATCCTTCTGCCACATGCCTATGGAAACTTCTTTCTCTTAGATATTTGGAATGCCCCTGCCCTGTCACAATTTAAAAGAAAAATACTGACTCTTTCTTTACGCCCAGTGAAAGACCCTCCTCTTCATTACATTGGTAAAAGAAAATCTGCATGCTCGACTACATATGGGCTGCATCCAGCTTAACAAACATTTGATATTTAATTCCTCACAATAAATTACATGTAGCTACAATAAATTTTCCTCCGTATACACTTCAAACTCTACTTTTTGGTTCTGCTGCCTGTTGCCTTGAAAGTAATAAGTCGATATTTCTCAGTGTTCAAGACTATATGGATGATACTAAAAGGTTTGATGTCATTATATAATTGTACCACATGACCAGTTCTAATCATAAGTTCCTGATGGAAATAATTGGCTCAGCCGATTTGTTTTATGAGTGCCCCACTATATGTCTTGTCTTTGTTATATTCAATTCCTTCATTTATTGTTCTTCAGAGTAGCGCCCGTTGTCCTCATTTTGTTATGCTTAGCTATATATATATATATATATTTATATATATTTGTGTAAGAATCCTAAACAGCAGCATACACTACATTGAACATGTCTAGCATCGTCTTGTCCTGTTATATTGTTTGATTTCTCAAGAGGGATTAATATATGGCTTGGCCTCTTCCAATTGAATACTAAAATATGTTTAAACCAAATTTGGAACTGTTTGAAACAACTGTAGGAGATGATTTTAGGCCTGACAGTGGACCTCTGTAAGCATCATTAGAAATGCATACATATGACCTTGAACTTATTTCAAAGGTCACCATGCAAATTTTGTTAATTTTAATGTATTATTTGCTTTTCACTACTTGCACTAGTAACCACATGAAAAATGCCTCAATTTAAGAACATTGATTTACGAGTTGCACACACATGTAAGAAGGCCAGGTGGGAAACCCCGTTAGACACACTTGATCACTTAAAATACTCCTGCAGTTGCAAAATAAAAAGGATAGCTTGATACATCCACTGCTGACTGTCATCCTGACGTTTACTGACACACCCTTGCCAGTGTCAGTAGCATCAAGGAGTCCAGCGTCATCCGCATTTCATCAAAGCTGGCCGAACTTCTGCTGGGGAAGGTGGCATGCCTGCCACTGGTGTCAAGGGAGCAAAGCAATCTCTTTAACAAATTACCACCTCATCAAGGTTTCTGTGCGGATCAAGTTTTTATGCAGCTGCGAGCGTGGATTTGACCAGTTGGTGGAGATATGGCTTTAATAGGAGGGCACTAAGGAGAAAATGAAACGAGCTCTTGCATATTTTAGAGTTGTTGGGACATATCACATGGGACCACCATGTGTTCATTATGCAAATACATCTGGAGGACTCGGTATTTGCTGGTAAATTGCACTATCTGTGGGTCACACTACAAGAATATTGCTTTTGCAGCTGCAATATTTAAGCCGGTGCTGCAGGCAAGCCACTAGCATATCGGAGTCAGTTTGATTCTCCAAGGACAACAGCAGCTAATAATAATAGGTTTTGAGGTATGTTAAGTTCAACATGTTGTTGGGCTGAACGTGAGCTTCAAGCATGCCAAGAGGGTCCCCGTCTGATTTCACAGGAGCCGGGATCCATTTGCTGCAGAGGTAGCTATGTCGAAAACAAAGGACAAGAAGCACACTTTGCGTAAATTGAAATTGAATCCAGAAATAATGGATGTATCAAGCAGTCTGAGAATGAGAGCATCTGCTTATGCCAGCCACTTCCAATTCAGTAAATACCCTGTATCAACGCTACATGAATACAGTACATACTCTCAATACAAAAGAACCACCGCCAAGTCCCCATTGTTGCAGAGAATGGCCAGAGTGGAATAGGTTCCTGTGTGCAGTCCCTGGACAGCACTTCAATGATGGCTAGTGTTGTATATTATTACCATGCACTTTTAAGATGAGGATTTTAAGTGCAGGATGAAACCTTTCGATTCTTGGTTGTTTTGAGCCTCGTTAAAATGTGTGAACTATACAAATGATTGAAAACAGTACAACAAAAATCAAGGGGGGGGGGAGGAGGAGGGGGTGATTTTGTTTGGGTTTTTTGTGCGTTGTTGGCTGCAGGGGACCACCCTTACCATGATATAGCGGTCTGCTCCAACCAAAGCAGTCCACTGTATTAGCACTTCTTTATTGCTTTTATAGAAGCAGTCAACATAACTTTTCTGAAAGTAGCCAGCTTACTTGTTAGCTGTATTCCCAGCTTTCTCAGAAGCTGTATACACTGCTTCTCTGAAAGCACACAAGTTACTTTAAAGCAGGACTGTTGCTTTTCTTAAAGCAGTCTGCTTACACTAAGTTGTACTCACTCCTTTAACAGAAGCTGCATCCACTGCTTCTCTCAAAGCAGAGAACTTATTTCAAGGGAAGAATACTGCTTCTGATGAAGCAGTGTGAACATAGAAAATATTTTGAGGCCACAATGCTGCTTTATTGCTGCTTCTGGAACTTCAATGATTTTGAAATAGTCCTGCATCACTGTATTACCGCTTCCTGGACTTAGTTATGTTTTATTCATCCATGCATGTATGCATGCAGTCTAAACCAAGAAGGTATTCACATATGAACATATATCACTTTATGCTGTTATAGCACTACATTAAATAGATGTTTATTGATAAGGTTACATCCAACACTTATTAAACTATATGTATAGTCTTTGTTGGCAGTTTTACAAGCTTCCCAGAGGCAGTCAGTCTTCTTATCCAGTGTGGGTGGGGTGGGAGATGTACATTGTAAATGAGATGAACATCACAGAAATAAACACAATCTTCCCAACCGAAAAAATATACCCCCCCCCTCCATCCAGCAGTGTAATGTGGCTGAAATCCGTGTTTTATACAGGACAAAGGGTCTCTTTTCCCTTAAGTTGGATAGGATGGCCAAACAGCATCTGTAAGCATTCAGAGCCAGGGTGTCAAGGAACACAGTATCAGCTATACCTATTGCTGCCAGTTAGCTTTATGCATTGCCAGGCATGGCCAGGGCAAATGACTGTTGATACAGGCACATCTGGAGAAACTTGAGAGCCTGCTATAATGGGGGGGGGGGGGGGAGAAGACAAAGCCAGCCTGGAATAAGAGGGTGAAAAGTATTCCAACATGCATATCTAAATGATGATGAAGTTAAATTAAGCAATTAATTTTAGCAGTAATTGATTGCATTAATCTATGATATCAAACATTTGCTACCCAGTGTCACTAAAGCTTAAATTAGCCATGGAGTAGTGTACGAAACAGTGGGGGGGAGCCACAAATGGTATCTCTGTTGGTTCATTTTGGCGGTTATTTCACATTTATTTTAAGCCTGGCTCAGGACTATTTGTGGGTCAGCATCATTTTACAATCATTTTTGTCCATTGAGTTGCGGCTGTTTGCAAAAGTCAGCAGTATGCTAAGTCTGGTGGAGTGGCAGGACAATGGATGACCAGGTCGTGGTTTTACTACAAACCCCCACACCAGGCAAGAAAGGAGCTTGACCCCTACAAAGTTGGGGAAACTTTTTCTTGCATTCAAGGGCTGCTATCGTACAGACAAGGAGTAGCATCACAGAAAAACTGTATCTTCTGAACACATGGAGGACAGATAAGCTATTGTGCAGATTTATGAAAAAGGAACATTGATAATCTTGAATTTAACATGTAATGCAACAATTTGTCTCATTTAAAATATGCCTATTGTGTACAAGTTTGTCTTACACAGGCCTTCCATTCACATAGCCCTGTCTGTAATACCAAACAGCTGCTGCCAGGATGAAGTGAGAAAAACATAAGGATAAGAATTCACCAAACATAGCCAGTCAGGATGATTGCTAAAAGTACATCATTGTTACTGAAAAGCTGAGAAATCACTGTGTATAGGCTGACCAGCAGTGGTCATGAAACACAGACTGTTTAACTACCAAATATACTTTTCTTTTCTTACATGTTCACTGAAAGTTATATTGTTAGCCTTAATGAGGATTCTTCTGTAGCCTTAAGTTCTGTCCTTTTGAATGGCAAAAACTGTGCCCATGTCTCCCTCTGACAATAAGGCCAGACAGCTAAATATCTCTCATTGTCTCCTGTCTATTATAATGTGTACTTGTATTTTGTCATTGTCTTTTACCCAACATTGTAATGGTATCCACAACAAATGCTATTGTGTAATTTATCAGTGCAAAGCCGGCCGAAGATGTTAAAACTCTTTTGATTGGCTACGAGTGTCCCATGTTACTGTAACTTGGATTGTCATTGGAAACCAGTCACCAGGCATCTCATGTTTAAGTTACCTTCATGCAATTCTAAGACAGAGTCTGAGTTTGGGTTTCATACAGGCAAGTCGTATGTATACTGGTAAGGCAGAGTAGTTACATTTTCCTGCCAAGCCACATCATTGTAAGTTGTTCCGCATTAAAAAGTCTGGAGAGAAGTTTGTTCAAGCCGATGTCTTCAGTGTGCTGATTTAACCTCCAGACAACATGTCACCACGCCAAGTGAGTCTGCTGCTATGCAGTTAAATTCCCCTCTGCAGCATCCAATGCTGTTTTACCATACTTCCATCCCCTTACCAAACACATCAGTGATATCTGGGGAGAATCCTCACTGATTGTGGCACCTCTCACAAGTGACAAGGAACATCAAACTTCGGACTACCCAAACTACAAAGATGGCATCATTACCAAGGTACAATGCAGGCATGGATCCAAAGCCATGGTTACAAGAGTTCTGCTACCATGCTGAACAACTCAGATGGACTGAGACACAAAAGGTAGAGAACCTTATACATTTTTCTGACGCAACAGTCAAGCAGTGGTTCCAGGAACTACCAGCATATGGGAAAGACTCATTCTCCACAATTGCCTCTTTATTTATATCAAAATTTACCAAGCCACCAGTGGACACAAGGACAGCTTCAGAATTCTTCAGCAGAAGACAACAGCCTGGTGAGGGTACATTTACATACTTATCAGAAATGCATAGACTTGGAAACAGAGCAGAACTACCTGTTTCAACAGTCCTAAGTGTTACACTGGCCAATATGCATCCTGTTCTGTGTGAGCAGTTTTTAACAAGCAAACCTGAGGACATGTTAGATCTAGTGCTTCAATTGGAACATCGCCCTGAACTAAAAGAAGCACCTGTTACTGTGGATGGTCATACAAAGGAAATGAAACCTGCAGATACATGGACAGTGCTACCTCCTATGTGTACAGATGCTAGCTTTACTTCACATGATGATAACTGTGCACATTCATCCAGTCACCCTACAGAAAATCCTCAACAGGATCACAACCAGAACAGTGCTTATCTATCACCTTCAGATGTGTGTACAGTGCAATTTCAGGACAGTACAAACCAGGACAGTGCTTACAACACGGTTATTCGACAAAACATTCAAGAGGGACAGGAAACATATCAAAGTGGTGCTTCCAATGCGACATATAATGGAGCGACAACCAGCAATATTGCCCAACATCAACAGCCCAGGGTACAGGTCAGTGAAAATTTCCATTGGCAGTACAATGTTCCAAATTCCACCTATTCTACTTCTGTGCAATGTTCACCAAAGGTGCACTCTATTCAAAATTCTAAGCTGAACAATAGTCATAACTTCCAGTATTGTTTTAGATGTGGAAGGACCAACCACACTCCAAATCAGTGTTACCATAGAAACACATATTGTAAACAATGCCAAAAGAGAGGGCATGCTGCCATTGTCTGCTTAAACCAAAAACATGTCAGACAGAATTCTTTAAAACATTCAAAATTTTCCAGGGGTCAAACATCAAGAGGTCCCAGTGCAAATTACCCTCTAAATCAGAAGTTCAGGCAAAACTTCAATCAAAACCAGAAGTCAAAACAGTCAAATCAAAATTCTAAATTCCAAAACAATTGTGTATCTGGTAATGTACATCCGAATTTACAACAAAATGTACATCAAAACCAAACAGATAACCTGGTACCCTCATTGTGCCAAGCTTCTGTTTCATTTGACACAAATCTAATTGAAGTAAGTTTGGGTCACTACCATACAAAAGCCCTAGTTGATACTGGTGCTTCCATTAGCTGCATATCATATCAGGTATACAAACAATCAAAATTATGTCAGAAATTTCCAATGCAACCAACAAAATTGAAACTCATTACAGGAGTTGGTGGTCATTACAGTAGAGTACTAGGTGAGTTATCACTTCCCATCACAATAGCCAAATTGGATCTGTTTCAGACATTCAAGGTGGTTGAGACAATGACACAAAATGTAATACTGGGTATAGATTTCCTGAAAGAACAGAAGGTCACAATTGATTTCAGTACAAGGCCACAAACACTGCAGATACAGGATGGCATGACTGAGATTAACTGTATTGTTCCTGAAGACCAGTCATCTGTAGTTAGACTAGCACAATATGTGTGCATTGAACCAAAACAAGAGGTTCTGATTCCTGTACAGGTGACACAAACAGCTAGTAAACACGCATTAGGTCTCATTGAGCCAGTTTCCAGCTTGCTTACTAAACACAGTCTGCTTGGTGCAAGGTGCCTAGTCCAACTAGATGGTAGAAAATGTGCTTATAGAGTATTAAATCCTACTAACAGCACAATTACCTTACAGCACAGACTGCCCCTAGGTAGATATATACCTGTAATAGAAAGTGATGTAATTGCACAGGTATCACACCACAGTAACCCTGAAAGGAAATGCATTAGTAAAGACGGTTCTACTTTAGTCCAAAATTTATCAGTACCCCTTGAGCAAGATGCAGCAGCAGAAGAACTCATCAACACTGCAAAAGATCTAGGTTTCACTTTACAGGATTCAGACCTGACAGAAGAACAGAGAAAAGTATTTCTTTCATTTTTAGGTGCCTACAGAGACGTATTTGCTAAAGACATATCAGAGCTGGGGGGAACAGATATTTATCAACACAGAATTGAAACAGGTGATGCCCCACCTGTGCGCATGCCTTTCTATCGCGCGCATCCTGAAATGAAAAAGGAAATTGAACGTCAGATAGATGAGATGCTTGAAAATAAAATCATAGAACCTTCCGTTTCAGTTTGGCATTCACCAGTGGTGATGGTCAAGAAAAAGAATGGTACTTATCGATTCGCGGTTGACTATCGGCGGTTGAATAAGGTGACAAAACCAATGAGTTTTCCTCTCCCCCGCTTAGAAGAAATGTTTGACAGTATTGCACAGGCAAAAGCATCTATATTCAGTGTTCTCGATATGGCCTCCGGATTCTATCAAATTCCTTTGGATCCGGAGACAAAACACAAGAGTGCTTTCATCACTCATCAAGGAATCTATCAATTTCGTAAGCTTCCATTCGGTCTTATGAATTCCCCGATGGCTTTCTCCATGGTTATGACTGAAGTCCTTCGAAAACTCAACTGGTTTTGCGCACTAATTTACGTCGATGATATGCTGGTGTACAGTAGAAATCTCGAGGAACATATTTTTCACTTGAAACAGGTGTTTGACAGATTGCGGGAGGCAAATCTGAAACTCCAGCCACCTAAGTGTTCATTTGCTGCCAAGCGCGTCTCATACCTGGGTCATGTTATTTCCAAACATGGTGTCGAGCCTGATATGGGAAAAACACATGCTGTGCAATCTTTTCCAAGGCCCCAAAATACAAAAGATGTCCGATCTTTTATAGGCCTTGCTACATATTATAAGAGATTCATGAAAGACTTCTCTAAAGTTGCATCCCCGCTTTACAATCTTCTAAAGAAGGATGTTACATTTTCATGGACACACGAGTGTGAAAATGCATTCAACAGCCTGAAGAAGTCTCTCACTATGGCTCCGGTACTTGCTTTCCCGGATTTTGACAAAGAATTTCTCCTCTATACAGACTCTTCAGACTATGCAATTGGCTTTGTCCTCGGACAAGTCGATGATAATGGCCGAGAAAGGGTCATAGAATATGGTGGGAGAGCTCTCCATCATGCTGAGAAGAACTGGCATATTAAAGACAAAGAGTGTCTTGCTCTTGTTGAAGCCATTCGAAAATACCGTGTGTATGTAGCACATGGTAAGTTCAAAGTGTACACTGATCACATTTCACTGCAGTGGCTGAACAGTTTAGGTGATAAGTCAGGCAGATTGGCACGATGGGCCACCTTTCTACAAGGATATAATTTTGAAATATCCTATAAAAAGGGAAGGACACATTCCAATGCCGATGCCTTGAGTAGGAGGCAATATCTACATGATGATGACAAGTCCTTGGGACAGTCAGAACTACAAGCAGAGCCAGCTGTTCCCCACCATGATGACATTCGCGACATTCTTACAGTAGAGCCCCACCATGATGACAGTCATGACATTCTTGCGGTAGAGCCTAGCTTATTTCATGAAACAGAAGCATCTGGTAGATCCTCACTCATGATTGGGTCTCATTATTCATGTATTTTTGAATGTGACACAGCGCCCGAACCAGGAAAATCAGCTGTGTGTCAATTAGAGTATCCACTTAGCCAACCGACTGAAGTGTATCAGGACATGGAAGCTACTCGGGATCCGAGTGTTATGGTCACAGAACCAGACACAGATACTCTCTCTGAACATCAGAGAAAAGATCCCAAGTTAAAGCCATTGTTTGAGTGGATAGTTGATCAGAAACTGCCCTCCAATAAGACACAAGCCAGAGCCATACGCAGACAGGCTAAGAAATATGTGCTGCATACTGGCGTCCTCTATCACCTCTACTACCCACAAGGTAAGGACCATATAAATGACAATCCAGTCAAACAGATTGCTGTTCCGGCATCTTTACGAGAAGACATCCTTAAGTCGTACCATGATTCCCTAGCTGGAGGTGGTCACCAAGGCACAGAAAGGACATACAGTTCGATCCGTCAAAAATATTTCTGGCCAAACATGCATAAGTACATATCCAACTATGTCACTACATGCACAGAATGTCAGCAGGCAAAACGGCACTTCTCTGGCCGAAATGCTCCTCTGCACCCTATTACACCAGAGGATCTCTTTCATCGCTGGCACATTGATATTATTGGTCCCCTTACCAAAACTGCTCGAAATAATAAGTACATTCTTCTTGCAGTTGACGCATTCTCTAAATGGTGTGAATGCTTCCCACTACAGAGCACAGATGCTCCTACTATTGCTAGAGTTTTCTATGATCAGATCATTTGCAGATATGGCCCTCCTCATACTCTGGTCTCTGATCAAGGGGCAAACTTCCTGTCCAAAATGGTCACCGAACTTTGTAAAATTTTCCAAATTACAAAGGTTCGCACCAGCAGCTATCACCCTCAGTCCAATGCCACATGTGAAAGGATGAATTCTTACATAGAGCAAACTCTACGCACTTACATTAGCCCAGATCAAACAGATTGGGATCTCATGCTACAAAGTGTTATGATGTCATACAGGGTGACACCTGCAACTCAGTCAACATTATTTTCTCCATACTTTCTACTTTTTGGAAGGGATCCACGACTCCCAATCGACATCGCTCTAACTCCTCCCTCTCAAATACGTACTGATCACCAGGTGCACCTCAGTAAAATATGGGAGAATGTCACCAAAGCTCGAGAGCTCGCCAAGGATAACATTCAGAGGGCACAGGAGAGAAACAAAATCCAACATGACAAGAAAGCTAAGACTCCTACCTACAAGGTGAATGACACTGTATGGCTTTACTGCACAAAAACTGGGCCTGGATTGAGCCCCAAGTTGTGCAAGAAGTGGTTAGGGCCATACTACATCGCTGATGTTGGAGACAATCAAACGTATGAACTCCTACATTGTAAGACTCACAAAAGAGTCCCTTCAAGGATCCATGCAAACAGGCTTAAACCAGCCTTTGATCCTGCTGATCGACCATCAAATCCACCACCAGAACTACCAGACAGTTCTGACCTTAGCCCTGAAGAGTTTGAGCAGAGTGATGAAAAGGTCGAAGATGATACCTCAAGGTCCGGGGAAGATGACCATTCTTCAGATGAGAGTGTAGATAAAAGTGTGGTGGATGGTCCAAATGCTGATGAGAATACAAGTGCAACTTCAAATTCAAATGCTGATACAAGAGTACATGAGAAGAGTAATTCAAGTTCAAGGTCAAGAGAAAATTCAAATGCAAGTTCAAGTTCAGATGCAAAGTTACCTTCAAGTGCAAGTTCAAATGCGAAGTCTGGTACAAGTTCAACTACGAGTACAAGTTCAAAGGTAGATCCAAGCCCAAGTACAAGTGCTACGACAGGGCAAAGTCAGGCTCAAGGGCAGACTACTACTGGAAAGAAAAGAAAGCGCACATTACCCCCACCAGATAAATGGGCCACTGTTGACAGGCTCCTGGCAATGAAATGGGGTAATGGCCAGAGATGGTACAAAACAAAGTACAAACATTATTCTGGAACACAGTGGGTTTCTGAGCATTTACTTCCTCCCATTGTAAAGCGCGAATTCCACATTGCTAGGAATGCGAAAGGAAAGAAGAGAAAAAGGCCTTATCATCCTCATCAAAACGTACCGGTACAATCATACTCACCTTCATATCGTTCATACTCACAACCTTCACCTCAAACATATATGTATCAACACCCTATGCATCAACCATTCATCCCGTCACCTACGCAGCAACCGTACATGTACTCACCTACACCAACACAATCATATTTTTATGCATAATTAACCTGCTAAGTAATGTTCAATTCTATTTCAGGTCTACTGTAATCCAAATTCATAATTCTTTGACAAAAAAAAAATTAGACATAATGGCCATATGTCTGGAGATATATTCACTTGAAGCATTGGCTCCTGCACATTAGTCACATCATTATAATTTTTTTTTCTCATTTTGAACAAAAGCTTGGCGCCACTTTTGAATCAAAGTTCCAATGTGAAGACTGTGCTAGGAAGTCAGTAGTGGATCGTTGACTATGTTTCAATTTGATAGCATGTAACACCTAACTTTTCAACATTATCCTGTCTTATATTCCATGTCAATGCTGCATACTTCATGGTCACGAATCATTACATACATCATCTACTTTATGTGTGACTGCATTCATTGAATTTTCATTCATTCTGTCTCATTTCACAAGAATGTATTACTGTTTTGCAATTTATGAAAATATGAGACTCTACTTATTACTTATAATCACTGAAAAATTATGTTTCAGCCAGTCTAAAGCAATTGTATGAGCTAGGTCACTATGTTATGTGTACACTTCCATTATTATATGTATCATGTAACTTTCTGTTTAACATGTTTTCAGGAACAACAGCAAGTGTGTTACAGTACTACACTGTGTGATTCTCCATTGCTTTATTCAACATGTAACTAATTTTATTTATTGTCAGTTCTACTCAATTACGGACCTAGAACTACTCCTAAATATTATATGTATCATGTATGAACAGTCTTTACAAGTGCATTTCCTTGTGTAGTGGGCCCAACAACTGTACTAATTGTATGCTCCTACTAATTAACATACACTACATAACAAAGTATGTATTCATAATTTTTGGCTTATTAACACTTCAGGATTATGTCTCATACTACCAATGAGGTTTATGACAAGTACCATGCTTGAGTACTGAGGCTATTGTTGGGAAGTTGTGATACAAATACATAGTAAACATGTGTAATACACCGCAATCATATTCCTGTACAAAGGTAACCAAATTTATTCTGTTACACGTATCAACTTCAGCTTCTGTATGGTCCAAATATTACTTGTTAGTGCTGTGAAAATTTCTTTTCAAATACATATGTTCTTTGTTCTGCAAAGACATAATCTCAAAAGAACTTATCATTCATTGTTTTTGATAAAACTATGTTACCTAAACGGCTTGTTGCCAGGTGGCACGAATCCCCATGATTCTGTAATAATTTTACATACAGCTACACTTATTCGTGCTGTATCGGATTCATGTACAAATATATTATTTCCCATAATCTCTGTGAAAATATGAATTGGATGTGTGTGTGGTCTACCCCTATATCAGCATATTTTCATCTTGTTCAAATTTTTAACATATATCAAACATACATAGTATCTCATTTATTGTTACTTTGTACTGCCTAATAATGGAAATATTTTCACTGTCCATGATACACCAGGGCAGGTGGACTGATTAAACATGTTGACTGTGTACAGTCTGGCTAATGGAACTTCAGTCCCATGTGTTACAGCTGACAGAGCAGCCCGGAAACTTCTTCAGAGAAGACCTGAATTTTACCAATTGCGGACTGTCATATACAGGAGATTTACACTGTTCCACCTTCCAGTCATCCTATGGATGGTCCTACCTTCATTCATTTTTGGACATTTCATGGACAACTCTGCTTTTATTCATTTTATTTCAGTATAACCTAATCTTTCTTAGTTAAAAAAAAAAAAAATCATCAGACTTACCATCAAGGGACAAATTTCACTTAATTTTTCTTCACAATGCCAGTGTTGGGAAATCCCTTCAATGTGGACTGGCTGTCTATATCTACAGCTGAATATGTTCATGCAACATCTTTTTCGTTAACTGTCCAGTCATTTTGATGAGTGTTTTCATATAAATGCTCTTTTACTAACTGTTCATCCTGTTAAAAGGAAAGTCGGCTTATAATAATGCATGGTTAATCTTCAAACTGTTAAACAGCAAGTCAATCTCTTGTGGGGGGGAAATCATTTCTAAGGTCTGTGTTCTATATTCATAGTTAATATTTATTATTGTATGCTACACAAGATCTGCAAGTTCTATACCTAACCCTTGTATCATTATTTCTCTACACATTCTTTTATTATCTATTAAAAAGTCGATGCGGAGCATCGACTAGATAGGGGAGAGCCGCATATCGTACAGACAAGGAGTAGCATCACAGAAAAACTGTATCTTCTGAACACATGGAGGACAGATAAGCTATTGTGCAGATTTATGAAAAAGGAACATTGATAATCTTGAATTTAACATGTAATGCAACAATTTGTCTCATTTAAAATATGCCTATTGTGTACAAGTTTGTCTTACACAGGCCTTCCATTCACATAGCCCTGTCTGTAATACCAAACAGCTGCTGCCAGGATGAAGTGAGAAAAACATAAGGATAAGAATTCACCAAACATAGCCAGTCAGGATGATTGCTAAAAGTACATCATTGTTACTGAAAAGCTGAGAAATCACTGTGTATAGGCTGACCAGCAGTGGTCATGAAACACAGACTGTTTAACTACCAAATATACTTTTCTTTTCTTACATGTTCACTGAAAGTTATATTGTTAGCCTTAATGAGGATTCTTCTGTAGCCTTAAGTTCTGTCCTTTTGAATGGCAAAAACTGTGCCCATGTCTCCCTCTGACAATAAGGCCAGACAGCTAAATATCTCTCATTGTCTCCTGTCTATTATAATGTGTACTTGTATTTTGTCATTGTCTTTTACCCAACATTGTAATGGTATCCACAACAAATGCTATTGTGTAATTTATCAGTGCAAAGCCGGCCGAAGATGTTAAAACTCTTTTGATTGGCTACGAGTGTCCCATGTTACTGTAACTTGGATTGTCATTGGAAACCAGTCACCAGGCATCTCATGTTTAAGTTACCTTCATGCAATTCTAAGACAGAGTCTGAGTTTGGGTTTCATACAGGCAAGTCGTATGTATACTGGTAAGGCAGAGTAGTTACATTTTCCTGCCAAGCCACATCATTGTAAGTTGTTCCGCATTAAAAAGTCTGGAGAGAAGTTTGTTCAAGCCGATGTCTTCAGTGTGCTGATTTAACCTCCAGACAACATGTCACCACGCCAAGTGAGTCTGCTGCTATGCAGTTAAATTCCCCTCTGCAGCATCCAATGCTGTTTTACCATACTTCCATCCCCTTACCAAACACATCAGTGATATCGCCCTGGGAAAGAATTTGAGGCAGTTACACTAGTTGGCAACATGTGGTAAGTGTTCCTGTTTTCCAAGCTTGAATATCTGTGTGTATGTGCTGATCAAATGATATATTCTAAACTGAACAACTATGTAAGATTCTAAATATCTCATGAGTGCCAGGGGCTAAATTCAATGCAAGCTAGAACAGATGTGAAAAATTTGAAAATGGTACACATATTTGTTTCAAGTATCCAAACTGCACTGGTAATGTTCGAGCCAGAAGCTGTGCATGCAAACATTAAATTTACATGTATATGTATTATAATCTTATAATTCACAATGTACAGTACCATAAACTTGTTATGTTTCTTTTCTTTTTTTTTTTATAAACAGAGCCTTATTAATAATAATAGATTGAAAATTCATCAATCAATATTCTATATGTCTTAGTTCAAGATCAATTTATAACTGAGAGTATGGGGTTGATCAAGAAATTATTTCTATACTCCTGGCACCCTGTTCTAGTAAGATTATGAGATAAGTTAAGGTTTGACATGCATTTTTATTCATGTGAGATATACCTTTAAAATGACCAATTATATGGTTTCTAGGAACTAGGTACCATGGAGGAACTGCAGGCATTGCAGAAACATTTGAAAGAGAGAGGGTTGAAGGAAAACTGCAGGAAGATGGCTGGTCAGGTTAACTTTAATAATATTTCTACATGTACATCATATAATCCCCAATGTAACATGACACACATATGTGCATATGTACTGGTATATTTCTAATAATTGCAGGGTAGACAATCAGGATCGATTTAAATCAAATACTTAGCATACATGTATATAATGAAAAGAAAAATGTACAAGCAACTAAACTTATTTAAAAGAAACATGGGGAACATAACTAAATTCAAGGTTCTTATCTTCTGATAATAATTAGTGTGGGCATTATTGATTTGATATACATGTCCACAACATGGGAGTGTTAGCTTATCATTGTATGTTCAAAGTGTAATGCTTGTTTTTCAACTTTCTTTGCTTCTCCAATTTCAGCCTACTGTGTGGAGAATATTCAGTGGCTCAGGTCCATGCTGAGGGAATTGCGGTGTTCTCTTGCTGCAGTTCTGCCACAACAAAGGCCAAAAAGAAGTAGACGAAGATGCCATCTCCCGGCAGCTAAGACCAACTTATCAAATTATGAGCAACAAAGAACTGTCAGTTAATATAATAGATAATGTGGTTGACCTTGAACTGCTTTTCAAGGTCACTAGAGTTGTGCAATGGATATTTTTCAACATTTTCCGAGTATGATATAGGCTGTAGCACATGTAAAATTGATGATGCAAACTCGGATATTTGATGGAAGTGATGGAAACACAAAGTTTGTAATTATGGTAATTAAATGTGGCTTTTAACTGACAAACATTTGTTTGTATTTTCTAATAATTTTCGTGTCTAACCTTCAATGTCTGTAAGTAGACAATCTGCAGACATTGTTCATGAAGTTCCCTTTGCCCCCTATACAGAAACTGGGCCATTGCTGATTTTCTGTCTTGTACTGGTACTCAGAGTATGAAGCCTAAGGGGGCAGTAGTCAATATCACTGTATACATACGAACAGGATTTTTCCCAGTGGCCAACACTTGCTGCCGTACATTCTTTCTTCTGTTAGAATTGATTAACTATTTTTTTCAGAGTTTGCAGATATGTCAGTCCTGGGTTCTCTTCTGTGCTTCCAAGATATGGGTCTTTCATTCAGTTACATGAATGTTGCACCTCACATCTTCTCAACATCATATCATTTCTGATGGCGCTTTTCTGGGATTGCAGAAACAGAATGGCTGAATGACCTTCATACCGCCAAATTCAGCAGATTGTAAGAGAATAGATGCTGAATTTGGTGGTAATAATGCATACAGTATAATTGACCCCCACCCCCACAAATCTAACATTTTGACCAATTAAATGTTGTCCAAAGACACATTTTAGGGTCTCAGACAGTAGGTACAAACCCATGGAAATCCTTATGCTTTCATTTGAACAGCTGTATGCATGCTGTATAGGCGCTACTTACAAAGTGGTTACATTGGCAGTACCATGTATTAAATACTGCTTTTTTTCAGCAATGTAGTAATGCAGTGCCGCTGTATGGGTGCTTAAGAGCTGCTTCTTACAAAGCAGTTACATGGAGAAACCCATGTTAGGTACACCACTTTACAGCAGCTGTATTACTGCTCTGCCAGAAGCAGTAACACTACTTTATAGCAGCTTTAGAGCTGCTTCTGAAAAAGCGGTTGCATGGAATAACCCATGTAAGGTATACTGCTTCTCAGCAGCTGTGATGCTGCTCCGCCATAAGCAGTAATTCTGCTTTATGGTTGCTTTATAGCTGCTCCCTACAAAGCAGTTACATAGAGAACTCCATGTTATGAATGCCACTTTTCAGCAGCTGTATGATCGCTTTTATGGAAGCAGCTATAAAGCAACAATAAACCGTAGCCAAATATTTAAATGAGCACAGCTTTTCAGCAGCTTTAGTGCAGCTTCAGTGAAAGGGGTACTGCTTCTCAGAAGCTGTATTGGTGCTTTGTACGAAGCAGGGTTGCTGCTTTGTGAAAAGCTGCGTTATCCCTTTGTAGAAAGCAGTATGTCAACTTTCTTATAAGCGGCATCACTTCTCAGTTGCTTTATTGCTGCTTTGCAGATAGCAGTGTACAGCTTTCCATGTCTGCTTTATTATTGCTTCTCCATTGCTGTATTACTGCTATATCATGGTAAGGGCATCCTCCGTCCCTGTCCCCTCACCATATACTCCATCATGACAAGGCTGAATAACTTTGTGGAGATCTAGACAATTTATCACCCTTGGATGTTTTCTTAAAATCTACGGCTCATTCTCATGGGAAGCACGGGATAAACAAAAGTCTGGTCACCATGACAGACTCTACATAGAAGACAATTAGAACTAAAATCATTATAGATAGGCAGCATGGCTTCTCTTTCACTCACAGCAACTTTTTGTGGACAATATGGCAACCAATGTAACCTACATGCCAGAACCAATTTGGTAGTTCAGCTAAACATAGCTCTGTTGGTTGGGTGGCTTCACTTGCTGCTTGTTTCAAAATGTGAATAGTTTGGCTGCATGCCAAAAATTGACCAGCTGTGATACGTTCCCATACGAAACTTGCAGGCCTGCATTAAGCACTCAGAAAGCTTTCAAAATTAGCATTACTATATCCATTGAAAGGCAGTGTGATAGCTTAAGTCTGTGAATGCCAATATGAATTTATACTCTCACTCGAAAGCTAAGCTAAGCTTTTGAGTGCTTGTTAGCCTTAATTTGCTAAGCTTGCAATAGGTACAAATTATTTAAATGAGCTAAGCATTCGATAGCTAGTAGTAGCACTCAATAGCCGGTAGACAAGCATTTGAAAGCTAGTAGATAAGCACACGAGAGTTTAAGATAAGCATTTGATAGCTTGTAAATAAGCATTCCAGAGCTTGTACTGGTGTAACCGTTACAAGCTATCATAAACACTGGAATACAAAGAGAATTAGCACTCCAGGTTCAAGGCCAAAAGCTAAGTTTGAATTTCTGGTAAACAAGTACATGTACGACGGTTATATAGATTGAGACAAGAATGGTCATGTGTACATGTATCTCTGCACATACACTGCATACAGCTATTATAGTTGCCTGCAAGACAGTGTGTACTGTAGGAAGCTGCAGTGGAAACACGTTTCATCGATGTACTAGATAAAGGTATAACTCTAATAAGTACAATACAATAGCTTAGTTCCGAGATAGGGACAATTTTTGCCACCGGTGGCGCTGACTACTATGTTCCCGCGAAGTCACGGACGTTTCTCCAAGTCTCGGGGGACACTTTCAAGTCTCGCCATTTTTCCCCATTCGGTTAACACGGGAAAGTTGGTGTCATTTTTTTAGCGCCGGTTATTTCAATAACCTACAAGTGTAACTACAAGAAAGCATGCCAGTGTACAACTGTAAGATACCAGGATGTACCAAAGATAGCAGAAAACACGGTCACTATGAAAAATATTGACAAAAAACCTGAGACAAAACCTATACAAATTGGGGCCTGCATTGTGGCACAACTAACCATGCATTAAGTCACCCTTGAGTGACTCGGTGAGTTCTGAGGGATTAGCCTAGGGCGCACTTCTGCCAGTGCTTTGAAGATCCTCGCGCTTGGCTGACCACTAACCAGATTAGCGCTTGACGGGTGCAATCAGTAATTAACAGTAAAGCACCTGACTTAAATTCGAAATACACTGTCTGCAAACTTTGTTACCTGATCACTGGCACACTGTAGGCCTTCAAACATTTTCAGATCAGCTGTTATTATTTGTTTAAGATTGGCGACATTAAACAATAAATCAATATCGAATAATTATTATTAAAGCCAGTATGGATGACCCCCTTCTTCCGTGACTATTCCCCAGACCTGGTTCAGTGCCTCACCTTGCGAGGTTGGTCTTGTACAAAGTGCCTTCACTTACAAAAGTTTGCATGGAACAAAGTTGGACAGCACGTGTAACTTAACCCCATGGATGCGCCCCTGTTCCGCAAGTTGGTAGCCCCTGGATTCGCGGTACTTCTGAACATTCTTGGGTGTCCAGTCACATTTGCTTATTAGGTAGGCAATCTTTAGAAACTTCTTAAGGTCAACCACTTTCATTTTTGAGAATTTGTCAAGTAGTTCATTTTCCGTCTGTGCAATCACGTTAATCGCCGCTCCATCGTCCTTATTTCCCGCCATGTTCACTGAAACTGAACGATCACTGTTCTGTTCTGTTCTGTGGTGGGATTTTTTTGGCTGTCTGTCGAAGAGACAAAGTTAGCCAGGATGGGTTTTGTTATTCTTAAGTAGGTTATGGGTTCCGGTAGTGCAGAAAATTTGAGTATATTTGATTGTATGGTACGGGGAGGGGGAAGTCGTCAGGCCACGGGGGGGGGGGGGGGGGGGGCAAGTGCCTAGTGGCCACCGTCCTGAAAGACAAACCCGCTCCACAGGCTAGACAAAGTGGTTTTTTTTTTTTTTTTAATCATAATTATTTGTAATATGGGTTCCTCGCGGGCGTGGGCGCCCTCATGCAGGTTACGGGGGGGGGGGGGGTAGAGCCTAGTGGCCACCGTCCTGAATGGGGCAATCCCAGAACGATCACTGTTGCATGTCGATTCTCTTATGGGTTTCGCTGTCACGCTGTGTTGGCCACGGCCTACTATTACCTTGGGACAGCTTGACCGCGGAATTGCGTAACCAGGCATGGCGGGCATGCGCGGAGGGAAAAAATCTACCATGCGAAGCCTGGTGTTAAAAAAAATCCCTAACTCGGAATGCCCGTATTAAGCTAGTACACCAACTACAGAAATGCCACATGACATGAACAATGCAGATGTAAGGGTGGCAAAGACAGTAGTGGCACATCAAACTCTAATTTTCGACTTACATCAACTCCAAAGAACCATACAGTTATACCTACATGGTCCATGTATGTGTATTTCATGTTCCAGCTAGACTAATGTGTTAGGTAAATTTACAGCACTTGAATCACTAAATTTGAGATTGAAGGGGATTAATTACCATTTTGCAGTCCCAACTGTGTTGAAAATGGCGGGCAACAGGATGTTGATGTAATCATGTGACCATCTTAGTTTTCAGAGTACAAATGTACATAGCGTTCCTGATGCCTCATCGCAATCACTAACTATTAGTCTTTGGTATCCAATTAAGCTCTCACATTAGGTACATATTCATGCCTTAAGCATTCAAATGAAGGACATTAACCTTTCATAACTGGGATTGCTAACTTAAGCTTTCAGACTTCAAGCTCTTGCAAGCATTCACCCTTGTTTGAGCTAAGCAATATTACTCTGGAATGCTTATGATCACTTATCTAAGAGAGCCTTGACTATCCACAAGCCTGTGGAATGCTTAAGGAAAGCTAATGTAGCTTTCCAGTTTGGTAATTAGGGTTGCTGTTCTGGTAAATCCTTAGCATAGTATTGCCCCTGTTATAGTGATAATGTCTGTGAACAAAATATTAAGTCCACACGTATAAGTATATGTATGTCAGGTACGGATCCAGGATTATTTGAAGGAGAGCTGTATACTGAGAACTAAGGCAGGTCCAGGGAGGCTGAGAATCACTGCTAGTAAGTGACATTTTAACCAAGTCAAGGACTATGAGAGATGCAAACCCTTCATTCAGATTCATACAGGAACACTTCACACTACCCATGCAGGATTAATGTTTTTAATAGTTTTTATACTTTAGCAAGAACTTTTTAAATGCAGGTAACAACATACTATTTAGGGTTTTGCCTCATTTAGATATTAATACTAGGGAATATAAAATGTTCCTGTATGAATCTGAATGAAGGGTTTGCATATGTCACATTTCTTGATTTGGTTAAAATGTCATTTACTAGCAGGTATCAGTGATTCTCATAAATAGTAAACTACAATCGTTTGTGTTCTACAATGAATAAATGGTCTCTGTCTTGTTTTGCATCAACTTAAAAAATGCCTACTAATACTTCTCATGAATATTTTATTCTTCCTAGAAAGTTGGAAAATGCCAAGGTATTCAAGTCTCCAATCGATACCTGCAGGCATTTCTCGGCAAAAATGCTGCTGAAAGCCGAGATACTATTCACTCTAGACAATACCTTGGCATTTCTTGGCAAAAATGCAAAGAAACGCTAAGGTAAGGAGTAGGGTGAAAAGTACCCTGGCGTTTCTCGGCATTTTTGCTGAGGTGAGATTCAGGGAGAAAGGTATCTCAGCGTTTCTGTGCATTTTTGCAGAGAAACGCCAAGGGGAGAGTAGCATTGCGGCAGACCTCTGCGTTTCTTGGCAAAAAGTGCCAAGGATGGCCCTTTCTCGGGGTATTGGCCTTCCTGGGGTATGCATGTATGTATGCATATACATGTATATGCATATATATATATATATATATATATATATATATATATATATATATATATATATATATATATATATATATATATACGTATATATATATACGTATATATATATGTAATATATACATATCTACATATATACATATATACATACATATACATATATATACATATATATGTATATACATGTGTACATATATATATGTATATATACATATATATACATATATATATACACATGTATATACATACATATATATGTATGTATATACATATATATATATATGTATGCATATATGTATATATATGTATATATATATATACATATATATATATATATATACAGTGAAAACTCGTTATAATGACACCATCTCTTCCCTAAATTATGTGTCAGATGACTGAATATGTCAGATAAATGAGTCAAATAACAGACAAAATAAACATTATATATACATATATACATATATTTATATTATAGGTGTATTTGTTTCGGGTCATCTGTATATCTGTTTGTGTTTCAGGAGAAGATATCCCTGGGGGAGTTGATGCTGTCCCTGTGTTATCTGCCCACTGCGGGCCGTCTTACGGTCACAATCATAAAGGCCAGGAACCTGAGCGCCATGGATGTGACGGGGGCCGCAGGTATACGTCTCTGCATGTGCTTGACTTATGAGCAGGCCCAAGCTCCCGGTTTTGCATTCCCATTTTGCATTAGATTATATGGAGCTTGATTTGTTCAGGAGGCGACATGTGCATCAGTCAGCAAATACATGGAACGATCAGTCAAAATAGATCAAACTAAGGGGGGGGGGGGGGTAATGTGGTTGGCAGTTGTAGAGTTGTAAGCTATATATACTGAACCCCAATGAAAAGTATCCACATGCCAATTTTGAAGTATTTTATTGTTTATACTTGAAACATTTCATACCTAGACGTGCTTAGAACTTAACAAAGCATTCACTTTTCTGGCGTAAAAATAATGTCACGCTCTACCGACATTAACGTCACTTACAGGCAAAAAATGTCATTAACTGCCCTAATTGAAAGTCACACAAATTTTTCTGTTCAATATGGGATGTGGCCACCTCGAGCATCAACACATGCTATACATCTGCGGCGCATACTGCTGACCAGGGTTTGAATTCTGTGTTGGGGAACATTATTCCATTCTTCCTGCAGAGCTTGGATCAGCTGGTTTCGGGTAGTAGGCCTAGGTGTCCTCCGTTGAATACCTTGGCCTAACTGATCCCACAAATGTTCAATAGGGCTCAGATCGGGTGAGAACGCTGGCCATTCCATGACATTGATGTTGTTCTCATTGAGAAAGTTCATTGTTAATCTTGCAGAGTGTGCACGTGCATTGTCCTGCTGAAAGATCGCCAGATCTTGATGCTGCTCCATAAATGGGACCATGTGCGGCTCCAGCACCTCATCAATGTACCGCCTAGCATTGAGGATCCCTTGAATGACCACTAGGGGTGTCCGGTAGCGGTTGCTGATGCCTGCCCACACCATGACAGAGGGTCCACCCCATCGATCTGCCTGACGGACACAGGCATCTGCATATCTCTCCCCAGTCAGGCGCCACACACGTTCTCTGCCATCTGCTCTGCTGACACAAAAACGGGACTCGTCAGTAAAAAGGACGGTATTCCACTGCTGGCGAGTCCACCTGGAGTGTGCTCTACACCACTGCAGTCGTCTTTCTCTTCTTGGTTGGGTCAGCAGGTTACCCCTGTAAGGTCTTCTGGCTGTTAGGCCACTGCTCCTCAGTCGCCTCTCCACAGTAGAACTACTGACAGGACGGTGATTCACCCCTTGAGTCTCACGGGCTGTTTGGGCTGCTGTACGGAAACGGTCTCGCAGGTGCATCAGCCGGATGTGACGGTCTTGGCCAGGTGTTGTCACTCTTTCTCGGCCAGGCCTAGGCCGATCATCTACGGATCCAGTTTCTTGTTGCCGTTCAATTAGTCGTTGGATGGTGCGCCGAGTACACCCCATTCTTTGTGCGATTTGAGTGATTGGGACTCCACCCTCTGCAAGCCCCAAAGCATGGTGTCTTTGACCTTGGCTCAGACGCGGCATGATCGCCTCAACACACCTGAGACCACTGGCTTTTTTCTTGGCTGAACATCCCTTTTTAAAGCCACTGAAAACATCAGGTCATTTTAGCCATCCAATAGGAGTGGTGGTCAGAAGCCATATTCGGTGCACAAAAGTCACATGCATTATGTAACAACCCAGCAAAAGTTAAAAAGTTGTCCTGAATGACCCTGATGTAGGCTCCAAACCATGCATATATGCACACACAGTACTTAGTAACTTACAAAATTAATTTGTTAATTTTTTTATGTGGATACTTTTCATTGGGGTTCAGTATATATGTAGCCAGCAGATGTACATTGGCAAAATCTATGTGTTGCATAGAAATGTTGGCAATAAGACACTTTTTTGTGTTTTGTTCCATGGTGAAAGCTTATTTGTACCTTTTAAATAAAAGTATTTTCCCTGTTGCAAGGGTGGGTGGGTGTTGGGATATTGTGTATATATATATATATATATATATAAGCCTTGAGATGCACATCTGCTGTACACCTATTTCTCTGTTATCAGCATCATAATATCAATACAATTGTGTATCTCGTAAGCTTCGACCAATTTACAACTTATCAGGTGATCACTTTATCTTTTTGCCTTGACTTAAGACTACATGAGTCAACAGCTTTCCTTGTCAATGGCAGATGACATGGGACATTCCATGTCAAGGAAAGCTGTCGACCTGGGGCATACTAGTGGATAAGTCTCATTGATGATTTTCATTTAAATTGTGTTGTGTTTGTGTGTGTGCTTTTTTTTTTTTTTTTTTTTTTGCTGTTTAATTTCCACTGACTACATTTGTCATCTTTGTGAATGTTCTTGCAGATCCATATGTAAAAGTCTCACTGATGTGCCGAGGAAAGAGAATCAGGAAGAAAAAGACGTCAGTAAAGAAGAGTACACTGAACCCTGTGTATAATGAGGCCCTGGTATTTGATGTGCCACACCAAAATGTGGAGGAAGTATGTCTCATCATACGAGTCATTGACTATGACAGGTGAGTATCCCATGTCATGCATGTCATTGACTGTGACAGGTGAGTATCCCATGTCAAATGGCTAAATTCCCTGCCACATCTTCAAAGGGGTATGATTGAAGGGTTCTGATTTAAGTCCATCAAAATTTGTCATTATTTACCCAGGTGAGACTTCCCTTAAATTTGCTCAGAGGTGACCTGGAGGTCAAAGGTTAAGGTTATAGAGCCCTTCACTCAAATGTGCACAACCAAGTTTGATACCTTCTGTGTCACTATATATTCAGACAAGTTATAACCTCATCAACTGCAGCCAAAGAAAGTCTCTTGGATCAGATCCATGTTTGCAATCTCCCCACTTGTTGGAGTGCTAGAGTATTTCTAAGGTGCTACAGCTACCACAATGCAGTTTACTTTTTTATTTGAAATGTGAAATGAAGTAATGGTAAGTACAGTGGTTCCTCTCTTATTAGGCCACCCCCAAATGCAGGTCAAAAGTTACTTCTAAGGGGGGTGGCCTCTGTACAAGGGCACAATATACTGGAATTGCCAAACTTTCTGCAGAAGAATGGGGGCATTCTTAGAGAGCTTAGAGAGGTCTCTGTCGAGAGGCACTTCTCAGGGGATGCATAATGTTTTCCATGCGTAAACTCACTTCTAGTTAGTGCTGCAATGACGGCAGCCTCCAGTGGGCACTTTTTTTTACAGTATGGTTAGAACTAATATTCATGTTAACTTGTTCTGTTTATCTAATCTGCATAGTCCTTACATCAAAATGTTCCCATTCTGAACAAGTTTAAATTCCCATGAGAAAATGTTCAGAGTTGGATTTATTTTGGCTATTTAGGTTAAAATACTGCATTTTCATTATCATGGTTTTTACCCTTGGGCCTTATATGAAGCCTAAGGGTATTGTCGTCCCCTGCGCTGTCCATCCCTCTGTCTGTCTGTCCGTCCGTCTGTCTGACTGTCCCTCTGGCACCAATTATGGTACAGACAAGAAGCCAACAAACTACAGAAGCATCCTCTGAGGTGCTGTCTGGGGATGTAGCCTCCCCTGGGGGTTAGACAAGCTGACCCTAGAGACTTCATGTGCCTCACCAGGCTAACGCCGAAGTAGAGGGAACAAATAAGGATTTAGGGGATAATCTGGGACCTTCTCCTGGGGACCATGGGGTTGAAATGGTTAAAGCTTGCCAGAAACCTAACTGTAAGCTTTGCCATGAATTCATGGGTAAGGTGGAATAGTGTATGAAGCTTCTAAGTTTCAAAGGAGATGTTCCTCCATCTAGTGCTACCAGTATAGATTGAGATATTTTTGATATTTCACTTCCAAAGTGCACACGATTGTACACCATTATAAGGCCTATTTAATATGCAAGCATGGTTGACCTTGACATACTTTTTAAGGTCACAGAGTGGTCACATATACCAAGTGATATTACTGCTGTAACTCTTGAAAGCCTACATCTAGCAATCTGAATTTTACACACACAAAAAAACTCATGGAGTGATTCAGAATCCTATTAAAACTCAAGGTCATACCTCTATATTTGACCTTCTTTTTAAAGGTCAAAGGTTAAGTGCACAATGGTGACACTGATATAAGAGGTTTCTGAGATATGACTTCCAAATTACACATATTTATGCACCACTGTAAAACTTCAGTAACCTGTAAGCATGGGTGACCTTGACGTACTTTTCAAGGTCACGGGATTTTTCACAAAATTTGGTTTCAGGGTGATAACTTAAATTTAGTTTCTGAGGTAGGACTTCCAAATTGTACTAGATTATGCACCACTGTAAGGCCCATTTGAGTTTAGCAATGGTGACCTTAAAAAGTAGGTCAAGGTCACACATTGGTCACATGTGAAAAGTGGCATTACTGCACTAATGCTTGCAAGCCTGCATTGAGCAATCTGAATTTTACATTAAAGAAGTATCATGGAGTGATTCAGAAGCCTATTAAAAGTCCAGGTCATACTTCTATATTTGACCCTTTTTAAGGGTTAAAGGTCAAGTGCTTAATGGTGGTACTGCTATAGCTTAGAAGTTCTTGATATATGACTCCAAAATAACACGTGGTTATGCATCATTATAAAACTTCAGTAACCTATAATCTTTGGTGACCTTGAGGTACTTTTCTGGGTATGTTTTGCAGAATTTGGTTTGAGGCAGATAAAAAAGTTTTTGAGGTAGGATTTTCAAATTGCACATGATTGTAAAGCACTATAAGGCCTGCTTTATTTCAAGCATTGTTGACCTCGGCCTCCTTTCCAAGGTCACATAGTGGATTACATGTAAATATTGAAAACCTATATCTATCAATCTGAATTGTATGTAAAAGAAGCTTCGATCATGTAGTGATTCAAACCCCTATTGAAAGGCAAGGCCATATATCTATATTTAACCTACTTTATAAGGTTAAACGTCAAGTGCATACTTTAGTTCCTCTTCCTACAATAACTTTGGATTTTTTTGTGATCTGGTATTGCACCACATGCCTATGCACTTCTGAAAGGCCTGCATTTACGCGTAGTTCTAACATGAGTGACCCTGACATACTTTTCAATGTCACAAACACTTCCTTGTACCTTAGTATGGCACCAGACCAAAAAAGAGGTTAAAAGATGAAAACATTAATTGCAGCTGAAGGGTATTTAGTGCTTTGCACGTTATTTTTTTATGCCCTTGGCAAAATAAGGGAAAACAGGAATACATGTACAGTGAAATAAAGTGACTTTATGGAACTTAAATGCTGTTTATGTTGACAGGGTGGGCAGTAATGAGGCCATGGGATGCTGTGGAGTGGGCCCGCAATGCATTGGAGTGGGACGAGACCATTGGTTCGAGATGCTGGAGAACCCACGCAAGCCAGTAGCCCAGTGGTACCCTCTCATCCAAAGTCTGCCCGGATTCTCAAATGATAATACTCCAAATGGCAAGAATAAAGACAAGTGATCTGCTGATAGCAATGCAAATTGAAATCGGCATGCAAGCTCTCTTCGATAACACAAGGTGGAACCATTAACATGGCTGTTTACTTGATGATAATTTCAACAGGTACAACTGCTTAATACTTAACGTGGCTGCCGGAGTACTCTACGTCCCATGTTGTTCCATACTGTTTGACTGCCAAGGTGGGGCAGACAGTGTGGGGAGCAGTGGATATACCAAGCCCAAACCGAGGAGTGCGTGGAGGTCCTAGCTGTCTCCTGGTGCAAAATGACACAATCAGAGTCGACACTATTTTAAAAACTGAGTACAAGATTGAATACATACCTAAATGGCACTAAAATATTTTACTAACATACATAGTTTGGTCACAATAAGCAAGCAGGAAAAGACAGTGCTGTGGCACATATGTAGGCCTAATACAGGGACTCGTGCATAGATTATTTTATTATAATTCCCAATGGTGGCATTGCTTGATTAAAACAAGCAAGATTTGTAAGTGGAGTGAATGATGTAGAATGTTGCATAGCCTGCAGATTGAATGAAGTATTATATTATAGGTATACGTAGGAGTCACACGCTTTCATGCCAATTCGCGCATTGGATATGAGGAAAAACAGAAATCAAAGCTCTATCGGTGCTCTCATTATTCACATCCAGGCAATTTGAGATCAAACACAATGGAAACCACATTTAAGAAAAAAAAAGTTGTTCATTCGAATTACACAAATGCACATAATTTTAGACAGATACGATATAAATCATGCTGGTTATACAGCCTGCTTAATAATGGATGCTACAGGTCTTACCTCCAGTATTTCAAAGGCCACCTAGAGTGCAGGTAACACCTTTTTTCTACTCCTTTGTGTTTACATATGCTAATTTATCTGATAAGGAAAGTCATTTTCAGGGGGGGGGGGAGCTTGGCCTCTGTGACCGTCTGGTGACAATGGAAATGCATTGTTCACTCAGATTCTGGTCATTATTTGCCTCGTCAGTTTCACCAGGATCCAATGGGGAATTAGACATTGTAGATGAAATACAGAGTTCTTGTTGCAAGTCTTAAAGGGATGTCACCAGCACGGAAAATACATAATAACAGCAGGAAACTTGTCCGTGCAATGTTTCTCAAGTACGATTTTGTTGTCCCTCCAAAAATTACAGAATGGCTCCCATAGTGAGCCTGACAGACCACTGAGACACAGAGACAACTGTAAAGACACAAATGGGTGGACACAGTTATAAATATCACGGTCATGTACATGCAACTGCTGTAAGAATTTTCTTCTTTTTTTTTTTTCCCCCTGTAAGAATTAACTTGCGTATGATTAGAGCTCTGCGCATAGAGCCTCCCAGCTTCCTATTAATTGGTCCATGAGTTACAAGTTTATGGCCAATCAGGATTAGGTTTGCCAAGACAGAACAGTGTATTTACACAAAGCTGTACATTCATTGGATAATATTTTGATGTCAATCAATCATCACATCAAATTGTGATTATTTAATACTCATGAATAGTGTATTGTTGGTCATCGTTAGATTTTGACATTCATCGAAGGAATTGATATTTTAATTTTTGAACATCTAAAATGCGGTCAGTATACAGTCATGCAGGCATGCACATGAGGGCCACGCCAGTCAGCTCTGCATGGACTCTTGTGTTAATTGCCTAGCTGTTAACAAAACATCGTTTTACTGCATTACTGGTCATTTTTAGGCATTGTGTAAGTAATTAGTCTATGATGAATCTGTTTTAGAAAATAGCTATCTGTAAGAAAAAAAATATAGCTTTAAGATTTTTAAACATTGAAATTTGAGCCAAAGGCTATGGTGTAAGTCTATGGCAACATATGTGTACTCTGTGGTTAGACAACTGTACGTCCACTTTTCTCGGATCCGGGCACTTGGTAAGACTGTAAGTTTGGCGGAGATAGCATAGGCACACTCCTGCAAGTTTGTACATAAGGAACATGCAGTTAATTACAAATGTAGCATCTTGCCTTCTAAACAGAAGTAAGATATAGTGGCTATATCAGGGGGCCAAAGGGGTAAATTCACATGAACAGCCCAAGGGCAACTATTTACTATGTACAAGGTTTTCCTGCAGAGCAATCGGCAAAGAGAGGGCAGTTGGTTTATTGATTGCGCTGGACCACTGTTCTTATCTTAGAGTGAAAGGAGGCCTGCAGGTTAACATATTTAGCAAGTATCTTAACTGTAAAGGACCATGCCACAGAGAGACATCAACAGCTACGTGAGCACGAGCAGCCACTTTTGTGCAACAATGGCACAATTACGTTACCTCTGTCAATTTCTTATATTATATACATGTATATATATATATATATATATATATATATATATATATATATATATATATACACACATATATATATATATGTATATACACACATGTATATATATTATGTATATATATATATATATATATATATATATATATTATGTTTTAGAGTTTTTTCATATCATATTTAGAGGAAAAAACTACATCGGTTTTTGAGGTGCTTGTTCATAAAGAAGAAACGGTTTGGCTGGAAGTGTTGACTTCCCTGGCTTGGATTGACACTGCCGCCAGGCCTGATTATTTTTTTACTAGAAAATGGATGGGTGTGTGATGGTTTGTCGCTGTTTCCTCAGTAAGTCAATTTTCTGCTCCAACAGGGGAATGAGTTAAACCATTTCCTTCTGAACCTAGTCAAAAAAAAAAGAAAAAGGTACACAAGCGCCACCTGCTTTCATGTTTTGGACTAATTTCAACAGTTCTTATAATGAAGAACAATTGGAATGACAATTATTGTAGATAAGACCTGCCAAGAAAACATACACCGGGTCAACAGCTGTCCTTGTCATGGGGTGAGCATTATGTGCCCACCCCATGCCAAGGAAAGTTGTTGAGTCAGTGCTAATTTAAGGGGGAAAAGGTTAATACGTATGTGACCTTTTACAATACTGATTGCACCTAAATTCACCAATTGCTCACATTTGGGAAAACTTGGGCACTTGTAAAGTTTGTAGGCAAAAGGATGCAAACCAAAGAGGGCATGGCGTTTCTGATGATTTTAAAAAGTTAGCATGCACTTTTTGTTGGTTATTAACATGTGTTTAATGTACTTGTCAGTCAGCTGAGCTTAATCATGCAGTCATCTGTCATCCATCCCTCCACAACAGAGACTATCATCCATTTCAACTTTCCCAAAACCACTGGCTGGATCCTGTCCAGACATGGAGGGAATCTCCTTTGGGTAGGTCTCCATTAAGCCTGTTCAAATATTTGTGTGCATGTGATTTTTTATTTTATTTTATTTTTTTATCATTTATAGCTCTACTGACCATAGGTTGCAGAGCTTATACCATCACTCATATCCATCTGTCCGTCATTCCATCCGACTATAAACATTTGCCTGTCAACACAATAGCACCTACAACTTTTAAGTTAGCCTCTTGAAATTTTTTGGAGATATTGTATGTATAAAAGTCAAGGTTCCCTGTATTATTGGTGGTGCCATCTAGTGGATTACTTCGTATAGGGGCCAAAAAGAGAACAATTTGAAAATGGTGTGTTTGATTCTCAATGGATCCTTATGAAATTTGGAAATATTTTGGATGCAATTATGTATGACCTGAGTACTAGTGGTGCCACTTAAATAGCTGAATGGGAAATATGACTTGCTATTTGGGAAAATTAATGCACTTCATTATCTTGAGAAATAAGGCTAATTTCACTAAATGTACATTAAAGTGCATCGTGAGAACGTTCAACATTACAGAGGGAATACCTGTCAGGAAATGACTTCCTTGTGATTGTCATTACATGGGAACTTGCAGACATCTACTAATGTATCCATGCACATGCACCATTACAGGAACATTTTACAGGCAATATTCTTATTTCATGTGAAGTCAGGGTGGTGCCACTGGTGGTATTAACTGGAACTACCATCATACATAATCAAAAACACATGAAATTCATTTTTGTGATAATAAATTGAGATGAAACTACAATTATGTATTAGGTCAATAGTCAATTTTTACTAAATTGTGAGTGAACTTGACCTATTTCTCAAGGTCATTAAGCACTGCAGAAATCAACACTAAATTAACACGTTTGAAAAGAATGAAAGCTAGCACTACCAAACATGCCACAAATGTTTATCTGATATGGAACTTTGATATTGCACAGTTGCGATGGACCTGCATACTTTACACCAGCTATGCATTAGGCTAATGATCAAATTTTGTAATATATGTATGATGTGTGAGCTTGATCTATTTTATATGGTCATTAAGCACTGTAGAAAATGACACTAAATTCAATATGTTGATAAAGAATAAGGCAAATGATACCAAATGTATTACAAATGTGTCCCACGTGGAACTTTGATATTGCATAAAATGGATAACCTTGACTAATTCCTCCAGGTCATAGAGGGAATACATTTCAGGA